>CM045730.1:40760528-41163028 GCA_024760905.1 Plotosus lineatus | reverse complement strand
TTGGTAGAGCAAATAAACAAAAACTTTCTATTGAAACTCCATTTATCACTACAGATCTGTTTCGAGGGGTGGTGAAACCATCCTCTCTCTTCAGGTGATTATAGAGGAATATTTATATATTAGATATATTAATATTAGAATTCTTCTATAATCACCTGAAGAGAGAGGATGGTTTCACCACCCCTCGAAACAGATCTGTAGTGATAAATGGAGTTTCAATAGAAAGTCTTTGTCCTGTCCTTTTATATATATATATATATATATATATATATATATATATATATATATATATATATATATATGTCTGTCTTCTTTTCAGATTTTTCCCTTTTACTTGGGAGTCGCCTCAGCGAATCATCTGAGTCGCACGTTTGATTTGGCAGAGGTTTTTACGTCAGATGCCCTTCCTGTCACAACCCTTTTTAGCAAGGGACAGAAACACACTGATGACTTTGCAGCTACTCTTTACGAAAGTCAGCAATGGTTATTTTACATGCCTCTCACCATAGACAGTGAGAGACATGGCTTGCCATGGCCGGCTGCTCTGGGATATATATATATATGTTGTAAGATCTTCATATGAGGGCCATTGTGCATTGCGTACAGAGAAGCTACAGGACATATAACATTATGCTTGGGTCTTAGGAGGCTAGATGCATAAACAGAAATTAATCACGCATCCATTTATTAATTTGATAGACTGCTTATTCCTACTAACTACTAACTCCTAGACAGCTTGTCGATCCATCACACGGCCAAGTCAACTTATACGCAATCAGTCACACTCACACCTAGGGGCAACAGCACATGTTAGAAGTACACACATTCGAAAACACACATCAATGACACTGCATAGGACTTGAACCCAGGACCTTCTTGCTGTTAGGTAGAAGTGTCAGCTTGTGAGTTGGAAGGGCAATTGTGACTTAGTGGATAAGGTAATGGGTTACTGATCTGAAGGTCAGTGGTTCAGTCCCACCATCACCACTGTTGGGCCCTTGGGCAAGAACCTTAACTTACAGTTGCTCAGTTGTATAAAAAAGAAAAATGATAATCGTAAGTCGCTGTTGAAAAAGAGCATCTGCCAAATGCTGTAAAATGTAAAAAAAAGTGTTAACTGTTACATTATCATCTACTGCCCACTTTTCAAGCAATTGAATCATTTTATCAGATGATTAATTCATCATCATTTCACATTAGATGTTACAAGTTATACAAGTAATCATTATTTATTAAAATGTAAATGTTGATGAAATTGTGATTATAAACTAATGTTGTGTGTCATCATCAAGGTTTTACCTCCCAGACCAAGTATAACGTAACTGGCAGCTGTTAGATGTGTTTTAATGAAAAAAAAAAAAAAAAACAGACATGTATCCAGTCGGGAGATAAAAATGATCAGCTGTCTGTTAAGTTAGACATATATAATTCACTCAGAGGACGACAGAGGAAAACATTGCCATGGCTGATCAGGATAGAAATACAGTATAATCATAGTGTAATGCCTGTACAATAGGAAATTACTCCAGGAGGCCATTCAAATTGAATCCCAGCCAGACAGTACTTGAGATGTACTTAGCTATACAGTTACTAACTGGGCTCATCTATTTTATGCATTGTCACACAGTTTGTTAACTCCCACTCTATCATCAGTGGAAAATGACCACTGTATGAACACTGCTGACAGCATATCATTTGGATGGCGAAGCTTTCTCAGCAATTGAGTGACAGTTAAATGACAATGTCTTCCTCAGAGTGTATCAGGCCCAGGCATGACAGTGTTGCTGAGATCTAAACACCTTTGTCACTGCTGGGGTGAGAAAAATTAACCGCCCAAAAATATCCAGCTAGCAGCAGAGCTGTGGTCAGAAAACCACAACTGATGGTTGTTCAGATCGTGGTTCTCAAAGGGTCTGTGAAGCATAGCCAGGGGCGCTGTGGATTTCTGGTTGTGGAACGGTGGTGGAAATCACAAACAGCCATTATCAAAGATATAATAAAAGAGGTTCCAGATAGAAATGTGAATAAAATTTGTGTGTGTAAATAGAAATTTTGTCAGCATCATTTGCCAAACTGATTAATGATGTTAGGCTGCAGGGAAGTTGGCACCTCAGCTGACACTGATGGAAGACGATATACACATTGAACAGCTAGCCAGATGATCCCAGGGCCAACCCATACACAACAATTCACACTTAAACTCACAATTTGGAACAGCAAATTAGCATAATGTGAATCTTTTTGAGAGGAGACCGCAGTACCCAGAGGAAACCCATGCAAGCATAAGGAGTGCAGGCAAACTCAACAGTGCCTGGGGCTGGGAATTTAACCAGGATTTTCTTGCTTTGAGGCAGACATGCTAACCACTGTGCCACCATTTCAGTGTTAACAACATTTTATTAATCATTAAATGTATACTTTCTTTAACCCCTTGAGACCCACTGCCCTCATATGAGGACATGATATGTTCTCCCAGATCCACTCCTTGTATGTCCTTGTAAGATCCTCATAAGAGGTTCATTGGGTATTATTGTTTACCAACATTCTTCCTTTTTTAAAACCTTGATAACGTTCAATAGTTATCAGGTGGGAAAGAGCAGAAATGTGAAGAGAAGTGATAAGATACACAACATTGAGTTTTGGGTCTTAAGAGCTTAGATAGTTTGTTTTAGAAAATAAATCGGTATTGTTGGGTCTTTATCTGTCTGTCTGTCTGTCTGTCTGTCTGTCTGTCTGTCTATCTATCTATCTATCTATCTATCTATCTATCTATCTGTTAATTCATTTGTTTGTTTGTTTACCATTAAAGGGACCCTGACTTAAATGTATACAAATGATACTCATTTTGCAAGGAATAATATGATCATAAATTTTGAAACATATCATACATAGTGGCTTAACAAAGCAGGTGTGTCAGCAAAGCAGCCGGCTTTTCACAGTAGTTGTTCCTAACAAAATGGCCAATGAATGTAGCTACAATTTAATATCTGCCTGGTAATGGGTTTTCATACCTGTACTAGCTCATCTGCAGCAGGGATTGAGTGTAATGTTATTCTTAGAACATAATCAATTATTACTTGAGGAACTGTTTGGGCAGGCCGCCCTGGATAAAGATTAACTCGGAAATGCAATCAGTGTGAATCTAAAAAAACTGTTACCATATGTACATAATTCATCTCTTTTTCTTTTTAGGGTATCAAACAAATATCAAAGGAGCACAATGACAAAAAGGCAGCACACATGATAGCATGATGTCACCAAAAGCCAAACATGCCAGGACATAAGGGCAAGGCGCTCTGCGGCACAGCCGTATTTTGAGCTCTTCCCTCAGCCATTTACTCCATAGATCTTCCACACCACACACATAAGCTCCGACATCCCTCCATCTGTCTGACAGCAAGAGGTGAAAATGGCCACTCAGAGGAAGCACTTTGTCAAGGAGTTCAACCACTTCATCACCTGTTATGTGTGTAAAGGCTACCTGATCAAGCCCACCACCGTGACAGAGTGCCTGCATACCTGTGAGTACTTTCCTTTAACAACTTTGCTTGTTTAAAAGCCAGAGTCAGGGATTACCCAGCCAGGTTTGCTGACATCCTGAGACTAACTCTATATTCAGTTACTGTTAGCAGTCCTTCATCAGTTTGCACTCATTATACCTTGGGGTATCTCACTCGGTATGTAGGGCCATTCGTAAACTTAATAAAACTCAAATAAATATTTCTATATGAGTCCACGGAGGCCTGAGAGACATTAAGTCAACATGACTTCAAGAGTAGAATGTAGATATTGCAATCCAACAGTGAAAAAACTACTGGCATGCAAGTATGAGCAACAAAAAGCTTTATATTTTACAAATAATATTTGATTTGTCATTACTATATTTTATTTTTTATAAAAATAAGCTTAGCTAGTCTGTTAGCAAAGACTAATATAATTAAGTACGAGTATATTAAATTCCTTCTTTTGCGCTATCTATCTATGAAATATACAGGTATAGCTTGGCTTACGTCATTAATTGGTTTCAGGAGAGATGACATAAGTCAAAAACAACTTAAATCAAATTAGCTTGTCTCTAGGCTAGCTTATGCCAAAATTTACTCATATAATATATATATATATATATATATATACAGGCAGTCATCAACTTACAACTGCTTTTGGTTCCGACAGACCGGTCGTAAAGCGATCTGGTCGTATGTCGACTTTCCATCCAAATACACTCATGCCAAACAAAAACAGATGAATAAATCTCGCGAATTTAAATCTTTACATCTATTTTCAATTCCACGTCACTGTGGCGCGCAGAGGAGAGCCAATCCTTTCTGTACTCCAGTGTGTGGGTGGGTCCAATACCTTCAAGCCCTAATTTTATTGGATAATAACAACAGCTATAGACTGCGCGTGTTGTTTTTCCCTCGTTTTGATTGGCTCATTTCCATGAAGCCAAGCACGGCAGGCAAGCAAACACAAATAGACAGACATGGAAAAACTTCAACCCGCAGAGCAGCTGATTGCCAAAACTTGGGACGCGCTTCCTGTCACATAAACATTGCAGCGTGTGAGTCCAATAAAATTAAAGTTTCAGGGTATCGGCCCGCCCGCACACAGAAAGGATTGGCTCTCCGCTTTCACGCCACAGTGACGTGGCATCGAAAGTAGATGAATAGATTTGCTCTGAGCGCTGAGCAGTTAGAAAGTGAAGCTGCATCATCTCCTGCTTGGCCTTTTAAGATGCTGGCACTGTGCGAACAACTGTCGTACACAACACTCGTACTGCACTGCTATGAATCATGCTTCACGACAGTTGTGGTCGTAAAGTTGATCAGACATAACTCGTATAGGTCGTAAGTCGATGACTGCCTGTATATATATATATATATATATATATATATATATATATATATACCGTATGCGACGTAATAAGCGCCCTGCTCCAATGAGCACTCCCCCAATGTTTTTGATCTTCCGTCTAATAACTGCCCATGTGTACTGGTATCAAAATCATAGATCAAACTTACCAATTTTATTCGATCAGTCTCTGGAACTGCAGAATGAGGTGTTCACTGCCTGTAAAAGTGAGTTTGCACAGTATTTCAAGACCCCCTGCCACTGGGAAATGTCTATAATGTTCATTAGTAACAACACATTTTATTGTTCTGCCAATACGTAAGAATACAGTAAGAAGCCAAAGCACTTTAATATTCATTACTTCATCATTACTACGTTTTACTACATTATTACTGTATTGCTGAGTAAGACTGTCTATAGAATGTGTTTAAGATGCATTGGCTTCTTACTAGAAGCTAGAGAAGATTCAAGGCATTTGAGTGGCATCACAGGGCTTAAAACATAATTAAAAATTCACTAAAGAAAACTTGAATTCGCAATTCAATCAATCATGTTGATAACGTGCGCGAAGGAGAAAAAAGGGGTGTACACATCATCTGCAATGAAACAGCAGAAGGGAGAAAGAAAAGCTCTCAGCCATTGGCTAAATTTGAATCATGTGCCAGTAAAGTCGTAATGATATAATTTGCCAGGGCTGCTGCCAATTCAATGCTTCTCAAATAATGGGGCGCGTTCACCTTGGGGAGCATGGTGTGATGCCAGGGGGAGTGCATATGACGCTGGGGAACATGCTTTTTTGCTATACTGTACTAGAATTAATTGGTTTTTTTTTTTTAATTATTTAATGTTTTTTATTATTATTTTTAATGTTAATAAAGATACAATGTTATGCAGAGGTGTATTAATAACAATTTTATAGACAAATAATACTATTTATAGTCGGGCGTGGAGTGCTGGAGGGCAAGAAATGTTTTTTATTCTTCCTAGAGGTGTCACAGAAAATAATTGATAAGCACTGTACTAATTTAAAAACATTATGAAAAACGCCTTTGAGACCAAAATCCGAGAGTATGCAGGGCCGCGAACGGTGAACTATGAATGGGCAGGGGCTTACTGTAATATATAATATATGATTATAATGACGTAAACTTTTTTTTTTTTTTTTCCATATATTTTTTGAAAACTGACATAAAATCGAAAACAACTTAACTCAAAATGACTTAAGTCAAGGTATACCTGTGCATACTAAGTATCTATCTATCTGCATTACTGCATACATTCTGCTGAATGAACATTCATTCATTCATTCATTTTCTGAACCACTTAATCCTAATTAGGGTCGCGCGGGGGCTGGTGCCCATCCCAGCCAATTGAGAGCCAGAGTAGAGGGCACCCTGGACAGCTCGCCATGCCATCGCAGGGCGGAAACACACTATGCAGCCTACTCTCAGCAATGGTTCTACTTCATAAACCTCTCACCAACCTCTCACCAACCTCTCACCATAGACAGTGAGAGACATGGCCGGCCTTTGAAAACCCAGTTAACTACACTGGGGGCTGAATGAACAGATTCAATTCAATTCAATTTTTGAACACTAATTAGGGTCATGGGGAGGTTTGCACCCATCTCAGCCGACTCTGGTACTCCGGACAGAGTCCACCCTGAACAGCTCGCGCGGCAGAAACATGCTGACGGTTGTGCAGCCATCTTTTGATAAAAGTCAGCAATGATTCTTTTACAGTCTCTCACCACAGACAGTGAGAGACATGACCAGCCTTTGATAACCCAGTTAGCTGCACTGGGGTAATAGTGGTGACAACCGTTGACAGTGGGACATGAACCTCCTACCTTGGGATCGGTGATCCAGCACCTTCCCTCTGGGTCACCACTGCCTTCTGAAGTGTACAACTTATTCCAAATTCCTTCTTTTGTGCAGTTAATACCCACCAATGGGATCTAAATGATATGTACGTACTTCACAGACAAGGAGTGAAGTAACTCAGGCATGTTGTGCTGAGGAAATCTGATAGAAGACACTGGGATGTTACTTAACTTGGGGTACATGTTGCTCTTCACTGAATATCAGTCCTGTTCCACCGTTTTTATCAAAGCCTTCTATTACACTGCTGAAAACTCTTCTGGTTCTGTTTCTTAGGAACAACTTCAGTAAGGAATCATTTAGTATGGAACTCTAGGCAACTCCAGAATTATGGGCATCCCTTATGAATTATTATAGATTGAATAAAACATTACATGAGTTTAGAATCAGCAACATCGCTAGCTATAGCTGAGCGATTACAACTCTGAATTAGATATCCGTGGGTGTACATGGTGTTGCACATCTCTCTCTCTCTCTCTCTCTCTCTCTCTCTCTCTCTCTCTCTCTCTCTCTCTCTCTCTCTCTCTCTCTTTCTCTCTCTCTCAGTCGCTCTCCTGCCAATTACTATGTGCTCTGTGCAGTTCACTCAAATTCTTCTATTCCAAACTTGACAAATCATGTTTTTATTGACCTAACTTTATGTACAGGACATTGTCATGCGGGAACAACTTTATGCGCCTCTTACTTCAAGAGAACGGAAATTGTAATGCTGTAGTGATCAAAGGCACTCCATGCAATTATATGAATTTAACATTTTGCAAAAGGCCAACAAGTGGATCTAATATTTGGGTGTCCATAAACTTTTGCCCATATAGTTTACAGTAACTGTAGTGAAACTAATAATAGATATCCTTACAATATTATGGAGGAACTGAGGGGACTCTGGAGTTTAAGGGATTAAAAATAGGTTCTTAAGTTAAAAACATCTTGAGTAGTAATCATTACGCATATATTTTGAAGTACCCTCTCCATGTCACTAGTCCTTTGGAATTTTCTCTATTAAAATTGCTGAATGAATAATTATTTTAAGGATACGGTTATTACGACACATTTCTTTATGTAGTTGCATGTGAAATATGTATCATGTATCCAAATGCACTTTATAAGGACAGGAAGGGCTTTTCAGTTTGTCCGTGTGTTTATTTTACACTCTCGCATATTTTGATGGAATAATAAAGGTGAAAGTGCCCTTGTAGATACACACATCTGCAGTCCTCAGGGTGAACGCAGATAATCTGGAGCCCCAGTCACCATGACAACAAATGTCTTTCCACCTTCAATGAGCGTTTTGTGTTCCAATTATTTGTTTGTAGGAGTCGATTTCTTATCTTTCCACAAACTGTAATCCAAAGGGGAAAGACAAACAACAAGGCTTCTATTTCAATACAAAGCCTGCTTGTGGAATCTTGCATTTGATAGGATGATTTTCTCTCTCTCTCTCTCTCTCTCTCTCTCTCTCTCTCTCTCTCTCTCTCTCACTCACTCACTCACTCACTCTGTGTTGTGTGTGTGTGTGTGTGTGTGTGTGTGTGTGTGTGTGTGTGTGTGTGTGTATCCTGTAGCACTATGAAGTGTGTTAGAAAGAATCAGCAGCTAGAGTTATTTGTACACTGCTTATTATTGCTTAACCTATAAATCTGGTCAGCTGTGACTCTCATTGTTATTTCTGGCCCAAACTGTGAGTAGAGCCACAAACAGGAATGCATGATGCGTAGGCTTATCCCTATTGTACAGCCAGCTAGTAAGACACTTCACTATTTGCTAATAGCCTAAAGACTCCTATATTTCCCTCTTTTGCATTTGTACTGTACATCCGACTGTGTTCAATGCTGGTGTCACAGCACTGGTCTGTGTATAAGTGAGAGCTGAATGTGAAGTAGTCTAGTTTTAATGCATAGTCAATATGAACACAGCTTCAGTGCTATATGACACAGTCGTGAAATAGCGCTGAGAAAGTGTGCGCATAACAGGGAGGAGAGAGAGAGCGAGAGAGAGAGAGAGCGAGAGAGAGACAGAGAGAGTAATGTAATTGTGCAATCATGCAGTTACTTGGTGAATATTACCCGCCTCATACTTTTATCTCAGTTTTAGGCCACATGCTTAGTTTTAATTACCTCACTGATATACAGATTTCAGTCATCAAGATACAGACACGGAAGTTCCCAGAGACAGTAAATCTTAAATGGGTAATATAAGATATTATACCAGTGATGAAATAGCCAAATGTTCTCTTGGCAGACCTTCAGGCAGTCAGTCAATGAAATCAGTTTGCCTGGAGAATGCAGTGAGGTTTCCCACAGAAACCGATTAGATTGTTTTTCTTGGCATATGTATAAATTATTGCATCTTTAAAAAGAATTCCAGAATAATTGTGTTTATTCATAAGTGCATTGCAGCTTTGTTGCATTTGTAAAAACGCCTATGCGAATTCTTATTCTGTTTTTTTCTACACATGCTAGTTTGTAAAAGTTGCATCGTTCAGCATTTTGAAGACAGCAACGAATGCCCGAAATGTGGTATCCAAGTCCATGAAACAAACCCACTGGAAATGTTAAGGTAGGATTGTTTGATTATATTGATAAATTAATTACATACATTTAGATTTCCAAGTTTACATGAGAAAAATAAAACGTGTAAAGTGCCAGTTCACTGAGATAAAATATATTAAAGCAACCTGCATACCATATTACACAGTATGGTATGCAGGTATGAAAACATTCATTTAGCATACTACGTACACTTCTTTTTCTGGAGTCCCTATACAACCGTGACCCAGTGTCCGATATGTGATGTGCACCAGTTTTCTAAGGACTTGAGAAAGACGTGAGAGTACAAATCCATGTCATCACAGGTCACTGTATGTCACACATGAGGCTGTGGGGGTAAATCAGAAACCTGGGCTATTGATCCGGACCGCCACCTAAAAGCATTATTAATGTATCAAGTAGTGAGTCATACAGTTACATTTGTGAGCTAGTCAGCCAGTTGTGATCAAAACAAACACACAAGAAAACTTACGAAAGCTTCTTACAATAAAACACACAAAATAGTGTTTTATATTTGATATTCATTTCATATTTACTTTCCGAGTGGGCAGTGGTGGCCTAGTGGTATAGGGCGCTGGATCGCTAATCCGAAGGTTGGAGGTTTGAGTCCCACTCTCCACAAGGTTGTCACTGTTCTCCGGTGCAGCTAACTGGGTTATCAAAGGCCAGCCATGTTTCCCACTGTCTATGGTGTGAGGCATGTAAAAGAACCATTGCTGACTTTCGTAAAGAGTAGGCTGCAAAGCCGTCGGCGTGTTTCCGCCCTGCGATGGCCTGTCGAGCTGTCCAGGGTGTACTCTGCCCACGCCCGAAGTTGGCTGGGATGGGCACCAGCCTCCCCGTGACCCAAATTAGGATTAAGCGGATGTAGAAAATGAACTGAACTTTCCGAGCAGGAATCCAATCCTATTTATTTATTTATTTATTTATTTTTGGAAAACAACACCTTGCATCATAGGATACGATAGCCAATGAGCTGTGTTCTGGCTGTATATTACTTTTTTTTTTCACCAGAGAAGTACCTCATGTGTGAAGCTTCTTGTACTACGGTACTTTGTTATATATGTACTGCATGCTACTTATCACTTTCCATAAAGCTCAGTGTCGGATCAGTAAAGGGTTTTGGACACAATCACTGTCAGAATTTTTCCACTTCACAGCTGGCTCCTCCCCCTCTGTGTACATCATCAGTCCATTCTGAAGTGATGAAGGTTAGCATGGCGCAGGATCACCAACAGTAATCAATCGGGTTATTGTTTCAAAGTGAAGTAATGGAGAGATTTTCCATCAAAAGTCCTTAAAATACAGGTGTTTTCAAGAGAAATTAAAGTTTTTATGATGAATACAAAATCGAATCATTTTAATGGACAAGCCGTGATTGCACTGTAGCTCAGATTAATTTGGGATTTGGGGGACAGGGATTCATCAATAATGACACCATGATCTGTCTAGAAGTATAGTCATTTACTTGTACTTTAAAAACGCTCCAATATCCACATCTCAAGGGTGCATGCTCTTGTTCATAATGGATGACAATGATCTGGAAATATTTCATAATTAATAATCATATCAAAGTAAACTGCAAACTTTACTCAGCAAAAAAAAGAAAGAAAACAAAGAAATATAAGCACTTGAAGGAACTAAAGATAAGACACTCAAGTGTTCTCTGATCAAGGCTACTGTGTCAAACAGAGCTAAATCAAATTTCATAATTCTCCCACTTACTTCAGGATCAGTATCAGAAAAAAACATGCAGTCATGCCTTGTTTACAAAAATACATAAATAAATAAATGCATTGTGTTTTTATTTGTCTGATTTTTCTTTTTTAACTCCTGCTATTATTAAATCTCAGTCAGAATCGTGTGTTAGGAGCATCTATGATGACGGAAGAGAGTAGACTAGGGTTGACAGCAAACCTCTAGGAATGCTGCTGAGCATTTCTCAAATTGCTCCACATGTATCAAAGCTGGCACTGATTTGTCTAGCCTTAGCTGCGTGCCATTGGGCAGGAGTGTAGTGTGTGTGTGTGTGTACTGGTGGGGGTAAATTTGGTATTAGCAGAAAATTATTCCAGCCAACAGCTGCACTACTTTGTGTAGCCAAAGTTTCAGCTGTGAGGTTTCACCACCCCTGAAGCCCTGTTCCTCCCACCCACACAGATGCAGCCCTGGAGCAGCGAATGAGCTTAGTCTGAACCGAGTAGCTACAATATACTGTTTCTGTATACTGTATCTTCTTTTCCTTTCGGCTTTTCCCTTTTCTTAGAGGTCGCCACAGCGAATCATCTGATTCGCACATTTGATTTGGCAGAGGTTTTTACGTCGGATGCCCTTCCTGTCACAACCCTTTAGCCAGGGACAGGTAACACGCTGATGGCTTTGCAGCTACTCTTTACGAAAGTCAGCAATGGTTCTTTTACTTGCCTCTCACCAGTGAGGGACATGGCCCGCCTTTGATAACCCAGTTAACTGCACTGGGGGGGGGCAGTGACAACCTTGTGGGGACTCGAACCCTCAACCTTATTATCAGCGATCATGCATCCTACCACTAGACCACCACTGCCACCTGTTCCTGTATACTGTGTGTGTGTGTATATATATATATATATATATATATATATATATATATATATATATATATATATATATATATATATATATATATATATATATATATATATAAATGCTAGACCTCAGTTACATCAACACAGATGTTATTTTTCTTGGTGTAATTTAATGACCTATCTATCATGCCATCATTGCTCTTGTATTTTTATGTCCAACCTCTAATTGTACCCTGTTTCCAAAGGTTGGACAACACATTAGAAGAAATTATATTCAAGCTTGTGCCTGGACTTCGGGAAAGTAAGTGTGCTCGAATTTTTCCCAGTGAAAGGAACTGTCAACTACATCTCAGAGAGTAATTATCCATATAAAGAGCTTCAACACACTTCCCTTTACTGAAAGGCTTGATCTGTTTACTGCACACAAATTATTGTCTATAACAATTGATTGTCGAACCTGAGAAAGCATGTTGAGACCTGTAAACATAAAAGATTTCAAAAAATATTTTAAGCAACAGTTTTCTGTGATTGGTCAAATGAGATTTGTTGGATTTCTAGAGATTTCCCACCAAGTTCTCATACAGAGTTGTCTGTGAATCCACTGTTTGATGATGTGTATACATCATCAGACCATTCCCATACTTAGCTTGAATCACAATACACTTCCCAGCACCCCTTGCAATATTCCCAGTCGTCTGAGTTTTAACACGGACCACATGATCACAGACACACCTGCACACAAATGAATTTGATAGTACACCATGTGTATATAAGCGTACACAAGTTTTTTCCACCAGTGAGTCCATTCCAAGTTGTTGTAGAACAATGGAAATATCCAGTGATGTTGCTGATTTTCAGTCCCTTTTTGTGATCGCTCAGGGTATTTCCTTATTATCCATATTCACTTCCAGAATACTCTCCTTATTTACGAGATTCACCAAACGATACAGCGGTAAACCAATGAAAAGCCTGAAAGCATACAAGACTCAGTGTAAATAGAACTTCTTTGTTGCTAGATAAAGGTAGTATCTCTCTTCTTCTTTCTTTTCCTTTTCTGCTTTTTCTCTTTTTCAGACGTCCCCACAGCGAATGATTCGTACATTTGATATTGGCATAGGTTTTTGCGTCAGATGCACTTCCTGACACACGACCCTTTAGCAAGGGACAGAAACACGCTGACAGCTTTGCAGCTACTCTTTATGAAAGTCAGCAATGGTTCCTTGGATGGAACCTCTCACCATAGACAGTGAGAGACATGGCTGGCCTTTGATAACCCAGTTAGCTGTACTGGGGACACACACACACACACACATACACACACACACACACACACACACACACAGTGACAACCTTGAGGAGAGTGGGACTCGAACCCCCAACCTTAGGATCAGCGATCCAGAGCCTTATACCACTAGGTCGACACCACCCCAGTAGAAAAAGCTAGTATGATTGTGCTAATTGGTCGAGAGCCGGATTCATTGGGTGTATTGTTACGAGAGCATTTCAAATGTGAATATTCAGAAACTGGTTCTGTAACTGTAATTGCTGTTTTCTCAAAAGTAGCATTTCCTGATTAGCGACATACAAAGTGATGTAACCCAGTCAGATGTCATGCTATAATTATGTATTACTGTATACCTCATTTTAAAAAGCATATTAATTTTTTTTTTTCAAAATATATGAATGTCAAATTTCCGACTTAAGCTGTATTAAGCTGGAGCGGATCACATGTTTTGATTTCCTCTATGTGACTAGATTCTGCATTATGTCTTTACTAGTATTTTGCCTGGTTGCGTGGTGTATGCAACCTGCTTGTTTTTTGCTTTTGCGATGTGTGATACTCTGTGGAGCTGTTTGCCTGATCGAATGATTGTCCTGTGCTTGCTCTTTGTGATAACACTGAAGTGTAAGTTGGATTTGCAGGAACTTTGATTAAACATTCTATTTTTCCACACATGCTTCCCATGCATCCCATCATTCTTCTGAGTCATTGCGCTATAACACACGCTAATAGTTTCTATTTAAATAGAAAATATTTAATTAAAGTTACTGACAGAAGGTCATTTTAGAAATATATGTTTTGATTTTGTCAATAAACAATAAAACTTTGAGTCTTAATATATCTCTGTCTTTCTCTTTTTTTTTTGTTTCTACTCAGAGGAACAACAACAAGAGATTGAATTCTGGAAAAAGAATAAGTCAAAAGAAAACAAAGACGGTAAGCACATTTCTTTGTCCTGTTTTAAAATTCATAGAATTTTAAAATGCCATGCAATGTGCTGCATTTACATCCTCAAACATATGCCACAGCGTTTTGCCAATAATTTAATTTATTAAGGAAATCATATGCCATTGTTTTAACGCTATGTGTGTGTATATATATATATATATATATATATATATATATATATATATATATATATATATATATATATATACAGTCAGCCCCCAATTTACAAAATTAATCCGTTCCAGTCCCCTTTTCGCACTGCGGGATTTCGTAAGTAGGGGTCGCATCTTACATGTTAAACGCCTAATTCGTTCCAAGGCCCCAAGTCCTTGGACTGGATAAACCCCATAAACCCTTTAAAAATGATAAAAGTACACCAATTTTGTAGGAAAGATGTGTTAAAAGTAAAAGAAAATTATTTATTAAACCATTAAACTATTTTACTAACATATTTATTAATTAAACCATTATTGAACATTTTTATTAACACAAACACACACACACCTCTCTCTCTCTCTCCTTCTCTCTCTCTATCTCCTTCTCTCTCTCGCGCGCGCTGCGGGCCACGCCCACAAGACGTGAAATTCAAAGCAAATTCCCTGCTTGACAAACTCAACTTTAATTTGATTTCTTGACGGATTGGGATGCCAGATGAGCTCAAATGTGCCCACATTTATTAAACATTTACTGAATTAAAACAACTTTAAAAAACTAAACTAAAAACTTAAGAGTGAAACTTCCTTCTGTCTGTATCTGTGAGGCCAGCGGGGCAGGATGTTAAGAGACAGCCAATGAGAGAGAGCAACTCGTGTGTCGTGTGAAATTTTGATTGGAGCGTTTGAATTTTGAATTTCTTTTCGTAAGAGGGGGGTTGTTTCGTATTTCAGGGACGGAAATTCAAGAAAATGTTTTTCGTAATCCGGGGGATTTCGTACACAGGGGTCTTTGTAAATTGGGGGCCAACTGTATATATATATATATATGATATGGATTGTTAACAAATAAACTTCTTGCTCTTACTTCCTGTCAGGAAGAGTAAAAGAAGTAGATGCAGGTGTAGAAGAATATTTTTATTTAAAGTGAGACACATTAGATGCCACCTAAATGTGACTTCAAGGGCTATACAGTGCATGACGTAAACATGCATGCTAATTATGAAATAATGTAGGACTACAACGATCATAACAGTTATAAAATAACCAACTAGACTTCATATTAGACAGTAGTGAAGTTTCTACTGCATGGTTTGTATTTTTATCTGGTTTCAACCAAATTAGAATGGGTTTCCCCTTTTGAACCTGGTTTGGTCTTCTCACGGTTTGTTCCTCATGTCGACTGAGGTAGATATTCCTTGCCACTGTCGTTGTGAACTTGTTCATTATTTATCAAAATTAATTGTTACTAAGTAAAGCTGCTTTGTGACAAAGTTATTTGTAAAAAGTGCCATATAAATAAAAAACTGAACCGAACTGAATTGAATTAGGCAACAATGTGCCACATGCGGTCATGATCAGGGGACATGGTACAATAAAAGCTATAACTCTGATCCCCTCACCATTAAGATATACATACACAACCAACAGTTTTTATTTTCCAGGAAAGTCATCTGTTCTGAAACCTTAAAAAAAAAATCTTACAACCAACTCAGCTTTATTTCTGTTACAATGCTCTGGCCAGGTAGTTTTATAGAAACATGCTTTGGATATGTCCCAGCTTCAGACTATCAATGATTACATATTTTTGTATATCTATTGGACCCTCCAGCACCAAATCAGTTGGTTCAGTTGTACTTTTACGTAAACAGTAGTAAATTACTATACTGATAGTAGATCAGTCAATATTATTAATTTTCAGATTTCAACACAAACATTCTTGAAAAAAAATCTGTATTTTACAATTGGGCAATTTTTAAAAATTATTTTATCTTCCTCTTTTATTTTCTGTAACCGCTAAATCCGAATTAGGGTTGCGGGAAGGCTGGTGCCCATCCCAGCCGACTCCGGGCGAGGGTAGAGTACACCCTGGATAGCTTGAAAGCCCATCACAGGATGGAAACATGCTGACGGCTTTGCAGCCACTCTTGTCGAAAGTCAGCAATGGCTCTTTTACATGCCTCGCACCCTAGACAGTGAGAGACATGGCCGGCCTTTGATAACCCAGTTAGCTGCACTGGGGGGACAGCAGTGACAACCTGTTGAGACTGGGGCTTGAACCTGTGACCTTGGGATAAGTGATCCAGCACCTTTACCACCAGGCCACCACTGCCCCGTCCTCATTTAATGGATGAATATTTATTCCATTCCCAGAAATGCCACACAATTATTGGTGCACATTGCCTGATGTCAGGGGATTTTCTTACCATGTTTGGTATCAATAATTAGCTTGGTTTCAAATCATTTGATTTTAAAGTATGTAATTTCCACATGATCAGGGTAGATGTCCAGGGTGTACTCTGCCCTCAAACAGAGTTGGCTGAGATCGGCGCCAGCATCTCCACGACCCCAATTAGAATTAAAAGAAACTGAATGAATGAATGTATAATTCCCACAGAAAAGCATTAAAAATGCCTTTTCCAAAACCCTTTAGTGTATAAATAAACGCTCCCCCTCTTGTCGTCATGAGAGCCAGATTTTGGATCAACTCATTCACTTCTACTTCTATGCTCCTTCAAATAAGTTTATACACACACACACATACTAGTATATATATATATATATATATATATATATATATATATATATATATATATATATATATATATATATATATATATATGTGTGTGTGTGTGTGTGTGTATTATATATATATATATATATATATATATATATATATATATATATATATGTGTGTGTGTGTGTATTTTATATATGTATATACATATATATACATATATACATATATGCTTGTGTATATGTGTAAATATGTGTATATATATATATATATATATATATATATATATGTGTGTGTGTGTGTGTGTGTGTATTTTATATATATATATATATATATATATATATATATATATATATATGTATATGTGTGTATGTGTGTGTGTATATATATATATATATATATATATATATATGTGTGTGTGTGTGTATTTTATATATATATATATATATATATATATATGTATATGTGTGTATGTGTGTGTATATATATATATATATATATATATATATATATATATATATATATATATGTATATGTGTGTATATATATATATATATATATATATATATATATATATATATATATATATATATAATAGATAATCTGCTATAACTAAACATTTCTACCTGTAACTGCTTACTGGTCTGGTGCTGAAGAGTCACATGTGTTAAACAACAGATTTTTAATTGGTTATAATTAAGCCTACTTTTTAAAATTCTCTATATAAGTGGTTACTATGGAAACAGTAGTATACATTATATGGAGTGTTTTAATATAAACCATGACTACAGCGCTATTGTTAGAGCTGTTATTATAGAAACAAATCATCTGACCAATCAGATTCAACAATTTAACAAAGCAATAAATTAAGTTAGTATTAACCTTTTCTTCATGGTTGACCCACAACACTATACAGTACCGCACAGTATTAATAAATTATTTAATGACTTAGTGAGTCTCATAGAGTTTACAGAATGTCTGTGCACTATAAAGTAAGGGAAAGCGTAAGGCTGTGACTGAGGACCAGCTGACACAGACGGCAGTGTGGATGCCTATGGGAGTGTTAAATTTCGATTTTAAAGGTGACAGCTGGCAGCTGGTCTTTGACAGCCCTCTCCAGGGATCTCTGATTATATCTGTCTTCATCTCACCCCACTGAGGTATGCTAAGGTAGCAATCAGTCACTTACAAATAACTAAGCTACAGCTTATGTGCTATAGTGACACACCGAGTGCATTCTCATGAAAAAGCTTGTTCAATTTCTCAGACATTGTCTCTAGGAAGATCAGGACTCTTCATGTCTTTGCTGCTGAAATGAATAGAAATGGCCATGCGAGTATTTTCATGTCAAAGTCATATTGTTCCTGCTTGCTACCATGTTTAGTCTGTGGACATTAAATAAAGCCCTTAGTCTCGTAATAGAAGAACTAGGGTTAATGTTTGATCACATTTTGTACATCAAAAAATTGCCTTCTTGGGTCTGAAAAATATTCAGATACTGCCTGTGTAGAAACATGGTCTTTCGCTGAACAGTAGAAAAGCTGCTTTGTGTCCCTGCCATGCATTTGCTCGCTGAATTACCCAATCACACGTCAGCCACACAGAATTTCCTAAAGGCTTCAATCTCCACAACAGCTCATAAAGAGTGTGCAGCTGTAAGCAATTCTTAATGATTGTGTAATTACTTTCCTCTTCATATTCCCCAAGTGCATCTTCTTGTATATCATCATTCTAATTTGAAAGGAAGAATTGGTGAAAGACACGGCTGCTCTATTGGAACAGCGTATCTGCTCCACTCAGTCGAACGATTGTTAGGTTTTGATTTGCCTGATATTGGACATATGCATTCTGGGGAAGTAAAAACAATGTTTCTCATACATACTACATACATGCATCTGTCTTTGTGTTTCATTTATTTCTTTAAAATTCTGATATTAAATTGTTTATGGCTGCATCGCTCAATTTACATTCATTGCCTCTGTCTTGTTTTAGATGATGGCCCTGAGTGTAAGAGGATGAAGGTAGATGAGGACTTGGATGATGGACGAGATGGAGACTACCACAGGAATGACCCACAGATAGCCATCTGCCTGGACTGTCTGCGGAACAACGGCCAGATAGGAGAGAATATAGTGAAGGTCAGCTGTCCAACTCTATCTGTGTTTCCTCATTTCACTGTGTTTGTTAGATTTAGTCTCTCTCCTAATATTTACTTCATGATATACTCTCTGCCACCAAGTCTACCAAAACGTTGCCAAATATCTCTATAGCTTGAAAAATATCTTAAATATATGAACTGAACTAAATAAATTCTTGGTGAGATTATTTTCATACAATTATCAGACGATTACTCCTATTTCTAAACATTTTTATTCATTTCATGCTTGAAGTTGTGTTCGTGACTGCCAAGGTGGTGTCGTGGTCAGTACATATGCCTCAAAACAAGAAGGTCCAGGGTTCGGGTTCTTTCCATGTTCCCCCTATGCTTGCGCAGGTTTCTTCCAGTTACTCTGGTTTCCTCCAACATTTTCAAGATATGACCAATAGATTAATTGGCTGTTCCAAATATGCAATTACTAGGGCAGGCCATAAGGTAAAGCTTACAGAGAAAGATGTTTCTGGGGCTTAATTTACCGACAGAAAGATGCACTCAGTGTGTTAGCAGAAAAGATGCCATGGATTGCCTTCTGAAGTAGTAAGTTGTCCATATGCATGTTAGCTACTGCGTATTATGTAATACATATCTTGTTCCAGAAGAAATCTCACTGACATTAGCAATTTAAATATTGAAACCAAAATCATTATACAGTCGGCCCCCAACTTATGAAATTAATCCGTTCCAGAGCGCTTTTCGTAATACGGGGATTTCGTAAGTAGGGGTCGCATCTTACATGTTAAACGCCTAATTCGTTCCAAGGCTCCAGTCTTTGGACTGGATAAACCCCATAAACCCTTTAAAAATGATAAAAGTACACCAACTTTGTATGAAATATGTGTTAAAAGTAAAAGAAAATTATTTATTAAACCATTTAAACATTTTATTAACATATTTATTAATTAAACCATTATTAAACATTTTTTATTAACACACAACACACACACACACACACACACACACACACACACACACACACACACACACACACACACACACACACCCCTCTCTCTCTCTCTCTCTCTCTCTCTCTCTCTCTCGCTGCAGGCCACGCCCACAAAATGTGGAATTCAAAGCGCATTCCCTGCTTGACAAACTGCACTTTAATTTGATTCCTTGAGGGATCGGAATTCCAGATGAGCTCAAATGCGCCCACATTTATTAAACATTTACTGAATCAAACAACTTAAAAAACTAAACTAAAAACTAAAGAGTGAAGCTTCCTTCTGTCTCTATCTGGGAGGCCAGCGGGCGGGATGTTGAGAGACAGCCAATGAGAGAGCAACTGACGCGTGTGAAATCTTGATTGGCGTGTTTGAATTTTGAATTTCTTTTCGTAAGAGGGGGTTGTTTCGTATCTCTTGGACGAAATTTCAGGAAAATGTTTTTCGTAACCCGGGGATTTCGTACACAGGGGTCGTACACAGTTGGGGGCCGACTATACTCATAAAAGCATGAATTTCCTTATGTGTGGTGCAAATTTCTTAGAAAAAAGTTTATATATAGTTATATAGTTTATATATAGTGTTGTTGTGAAAACCAAGGTAATGTCAGCAGTGTTTCCAGTGAGTACACTGTAAAATATTATGCAATGATTATTCGCTCATTTTCTAAGCTGCTTCATCCTAATTAGGGTTATGGGGAGGCTGGCGCCCATCTGAGCCGACTCCGGGCGAGGGCAGGGTACACCATGGACAGCTCACCAAGCCATTCCAGGGCCAACACTCACATAACTATTCACACTCACACCTAGGGGTGATTTGGAGCAGCCAATTAGCCTGCTCTGCATGTTTTTGGATTGTGGCAGGAAACCTGAGTACCCAGAGGAAACCCACACAGGTACAGGCAGGACATGCACACTCCACACAGAGTAATAATTAATGCAGGCTAAAATTACATTTACATTGCTGGCTGAGCAGATGTCTTCTTTTGTACCTGGTAGGCTGTTTAATTTGCTGGCGCTGGATCAGGAATGCGAGTTGATCTGTTTTCTCAACTTTTCCTCTTTATCGACAGTGAAACCCTCGCATCTGCATGCTCGCCCTTATTTTTTACATTTCTCTCTGTCAGTCTTTGGCTTCAGGGAAACACAACCGGCCTATTCCTTGAATGTGATCATGGTTTGCATATTGAATATCAGTGTTATAAAGGCTGTAACAACAATATCATTCCTCTAGATGTACTCTATGAAACACCTGTTGAAATCTGTGTTATTAAATATTGTTTATATAAAATTTATCAAGCCACCAGTCAGACCGGCACAATGAGTCACATTGCTTGTTCAGTTCATCATTTTCTGTAACCGCTTAATCCTTATTAGGGTCGCGGGTTGGCTGGCGCCCATCCCAGCCAACTCCAGACAAGGACAGAGTACACCCTGGACAGCTCACCAGGCCATTGCAGGGCGGAAACACGCTGACGGCTTTGCAGCTACTCTTGCTCACAGTCAGCAATGATTCTTTTACATGCCTCACACCAGAGACAGTGAGAGACTTAGCCGGCCTTTCATAACCCAGTTAGATGCATGGAGGGGGGGGACAACCTGTGGTGAGTGGGGCTTGAACCCCCAACTTTAGGATCAATGATCCAGCACCATTTACCAGTAGGTCACCACTGCCCTCACATCGCTTATACAACTTGGTAATGAAAACAAACCCATGCTCTAGTTTATCAATATACAGGGGTTGCACCGGGGCAGTGGTGGTCTAGTGGTATAGGGCGCTGGATTGCCGATCCAAAGGTTGGGGGTTCAAGTCCCACTCTGCACAAGGTTGCCGCTGCCCCCCCCCCCCCCCCCCCCCCAGTGGAGCTAACTGGGTTATCAAAGGCCGGCCATGTCTCTCACTGTCTATGGTGTGAGGCATGTAAAAGAACCATTGCTGACTTTCGACAAGAGTAGCTGCAAAGCCGTCAGCATGTTTCCGCCCTGCGATGGCCTGGTGAGCTGTCCAGGGTGTACTCTGCCCTCGCCCGAAGTTGGCTGGGATGGGCACCAGCCTCCCCGTGACCCAAATTAGGATTAAGCGGGCACAGAAAATGAACTGAACAGGGGTTGCAGATGTTTGTTATTGTTTTGGGTGTGGGTGTGAACACCTCGCGGGAATTGTTGTGTGTTGACCCAGCAATGGATTGGGTGATCTGTTCAAAGTGTACCCCCGTATGGCTCCAGCCTCTCCAACCTCAGTAGGATTAAGTGGTTCAGCAAATGAATAAGTGAATGAATGAATGATGCAAAATCTGCCAGTGGATGCCAGTTGTTTTAAGGTCAAAATTATTAAGCATATCTAGAAGTAGACTTTGTACTGTATAATAACATAAAGTTTAAACAAGCTTTTCCTTATTTAACACAGCCTCTCTTTGGAAGACGTAATCTTTCCCCAAGCAGTTTCAGAAGTGTAAGGTCTGAATGATCTTCACAACCAATGGCAGAATACAACAAAGATTTTTCCTTGAAAGTTTCTTCACTTTATTTCACATTCTGTGAAATATTTCAGCTAAATATCGGTCCAATGCATCTATAGTAAGAATTATGCTTTGAATTCATTGTATTTTAAGAAAAACAACTACAATAAGCCCGTGTTTCCCACACAAACCATTAACCACAGAAGTCTAAGAACAAGGTTTAAATTCTGTCAAGAAAATATTCAAACAGTTCAATAAATTTCAATAAATTAATGGAATAGAATCCTATAACACTGCGATGGCGTGGCGAGCTGTTCAGGGTGTACTCTGCCCTCTCCCAAATTGAGCTGAGATGGGTCCCAGGCTCTCCATGACCCTAATTAGAATTAAGCGGTTCAGAAAATGGACAATTGAATCCTATGACAGTTCCACTCTTCTGAGGAGTTTTATAACGAGACTGTTTCAGTGACGGCAGCATGGTGGCGTAGTGGTTAGCATGTCTGCCTCACATCAAGAATGTTCTAGGCTCGAGTCCTGGGCTCAGGTGTTTCTATGTTTGCATACTGTCCCTGTGCTTGCATGGGACTCCTCCAGGTACTCTGGTTTCCTCCCACAGTCCAAAAAGATGCACAGTGGGCTAATTAGCTGTTCCAAATTGCCCCTAGATGTAAGTGTGAATGGACATGTGTGTACATGTGTGTATTGGCACTGGGATGGTCTGATGAGCTGTGTAACCCACTTCCACCCAGTTTCCAGCTTTCCCACTACCCTTGTAGGATTAAGTGGTTTGGCAAATAAGTGAGTGAGTGATAAGTGCCTTAGCAACACTGCACTCAAAAAATGATTCTGGCTTCGTTCCCTGATCGTTTGTGGTATCCATGGATGAGCAGGCAGAAATTGACGACACTGATTAAGCATCACCACAAATTCTTTGTAGTAAGAAAGTCCTTAAAGGATGGATTATACTGATTTAGAGCCTATTCTGCAAATACCTTGTGCTCTGCAAAATAAATAAATAAATTATAAAAATGCATGCTCTGCATAAACAGGCAACTAAAAAAACAACAACCCATATGTGTTTTCTGTTTTTTCTCAGTGAAGGGAAAATGTTGAAATTATCATCCATTCTGATCAGTCTTTCATTACAGACGCGGTGAAAAGAGATTTGTTTGCTGATGGTTAAGCATGTTGGAGTACTCTAATTCACAAGGTCTCCAGTTGTTCTCTCTCTCTCTCTCTCTCTCTCTCTCTCTCTCTCTCTCTTTATACATACGATGTCAGTTTTACTCCACTTAAAACCGCCTTTGATTAGGCCTTTTTGTAAAATTTCTCAAGCCGACAGTAGCAACATTTGCACATGTTCATATATTCTTTCACAATAAGGATGGTGATTGCAATCTAATGCTTACAGTACTTGTATGAAGCTCTTAACTGGGAACCTATCAGAAGGTTCTTTTGTGTGTGTAGAGAAGCTGATAATTGCTTCTAATGGTTACTCTGGACCTGGAGTGCAACGCTGTACTGTACATAACATAATGTTGGAGCAGCTGTGACAGCATATCGTGTGTTTTATTCCCTCTTCAGGGCTTAATGAAGAAATTTATACGCTGCTCAACTCGTGTCACTGTAGGAACAATCAAGAAGTTCTTAAGCCTCAAGTTAAAGCTTCCAAGTTCTTATGAGGTAACATGTGCACTGTATGTATACAGTATGTGTGAGTTCTCTGGAGTCAGTGTATTGTGTTCTACAGTCAGGTCCAGTACAGTATATGGGTGTTTGACTGCGCACCACAGTCTATGTGAGCTGAAATTAATATGTATTTAAAATCAATTCAGGTAAATGATGAAGGAATTCCTGCACATTTTATATGTGCACCCCTCACATACCGCCTCCATTTTTAAGGGATCAGAAGTAACTGGACAATTGTATGCTCAACTGTTCCATGGCCAAATTTGGGTTATTTTCTGTGGTTTTCCTCATTGACATATGACAGAGAGATTCAGATAATCACAAAACTCTATTATCTATAAACTCTATGATTTCACTCATGTAAATTTTCTATTCACTCTCAAGCTGTCACTGCCAGTGAAGCAAGCCTTCACTTCGGTTAAAAATAATCATCAGAATAGAGATACCCCAAATATTATTTGTGATCGCATCATCTAGTTGGTAGATTCTCTTAAAGAAACTTTCAGGACAGAAAAAGACTCAGAAGACTTTCAAAAACAACTATCATGGATGACAGAATTTTTTTTCCTTGATGAAGAAAAATCTGTTCACAACTGTTGGTCATATAAATACTCTACTCCTGGAAGTAGGCACGTCTGTGTCTTAGTCAACAATTAAGAGACGTCTTCAAAAGAGTAAATTCAAAGTATTTACCGCAGGAGATAAACCATTGACAAGAATCAAAAACAAGAGAAACAGATTCGTTTCCCATAAAAAAAAAAAAAAAAAAAAAAAACTTTAAAATACTGTGTGATGTTGAATTGTGTAAAACGATGAGACAAAGATCAAATTGTTCCACAGTAATGGGAAGAGTACGAGGAAGGGAGAGAATATTTGCTGATTTAAAAGACACCACCTCATCTGTCAAGCATAGCAGAAGCATTGTTGAAGGCATAGTGAATGTTTGACTTTTTTATTAGTGATGTGACGTCCAACAGTTGTATGCAGATGAATTCTGATGCAGGTCTTATTTGGTCTGATTTTTGAAATGCTTCAGATTCACTGAATGATATTTCACACCATGGATGAGCAACATTTTAAAGCAAATATGTGAAATGTTCCAGAAATGTTGAGTTCAATCACCTGACTTGAATCTCACTGAGCATGTATTTTACTATCTGAAGGCAAAACCAAAGGAAAAAAATACTACAAGAACAGACAGGAACTGAAGAGAGATGCAGTATAGGTCAGGCATTGCTTTGTCGTCTTAAAAATTGTGATTTTTTTTTTTTTTTTAATGAAGATGCTAGTTTTCCCAATGAGTTTTAGTCTTTTAATGCATATTCCTGATTTAATTGCCATTAAAACATACAGTGGCTGACAACTAAATGAACAATACTTTTCTGAAGGTCCTAAAGTTTATAGACCTGACTATATATCACACTGACATGAAACAAAAAATGTCGACAGGATAATGCTGGTGTTATACTGAAATTTTGCAAGCAGTTCATTGATGATGATCAATTACAATTAAAATCCTTTGATACTTTATGGTTAATACCCCCATTTCACTGGAGCGTGCAAGGATCATGGCGGAAAGGCGCGGAACGCACTCTACAGAGGAGTTTTGGCATTTTTACACAGAAAATGGGTCAAAAACCTACGGAAAATTGCACCTTTGGAACACCTTCGGAACGATCATGAAGTGTTCGGAAAGGACACAGAAACACCGCGGTCCAATGTCGGAATACATGCGTAAAAGTGCTCGGATCACCTCCGGAACCAGTGCGGACAGCAAAGAAAGACCTTCGGATAATTCAAAACGTTCACGGAAAGGTCGGAACGTTTGCGGAACGACCGTGGCACTACTCCTTTTTAGAAGGAAGACCCACGGAATGATCGCGGAACATGCGGAATGAAGGCGGAACATTCACATTCAACATGGAATGACTGAGGAATGACTGAGGAATACCTGGCATAACCACGTTTCAATAAAGAAAAATCAGCAAAGATCAAAGGATTTGCTCCTGATTTCGCCTATAAATACGTGGAATGACCAAGGAAGCTAATTCTTTCAGTCATACTATATGTTTATAATGTATCATAAATTTAAAATTTAACATATGTTAATATGTTTAATATCAATAATGCCAAGACGTTCTTTTTATTTGCACCTCAATCATTCCAGACTAAAAACAATGCACACAAGTCCAAACCACAGTGATTATAACTTTAAAACTTTATTATACGAACAGGAAAACAGGAAAAATAAAGTGAAAGAACTGGAATAATTTATAGTGGAAGTAACTTCCTTGAGTGTTCCGCAAGTCTTCCGTTTTATCTGCAACCATTCCTCAAACGTTCTGCATGTATTTCGCAAACCTTCTGTGAGTATTCTGTGGGATTTTGTGGCCACTTTTGACCACTTGGAAGAAGGAGGAATGTTCGTGGAACGTTCACGGAAGACTTGCAGAATTAAAGGAACGATCATGGAACGTTTGCGGAAAGGACGGAACAGTGAGGGAACACTGTCGGAAAATTTTTCCGTGAACATGCTTTTGAACATGTTCAAAAGCACATTCGCAGAAGATTTTGACCTGAGGCCATGAGGAGGAATACCTTCAGAATCGTATGGAAGGACACGGAATATGACGGAATGACTGAGGAATGACTAAGGAACGTTGGAGGATGACTACGGTTTTGCTTCCGCGAGTCTGCCACGCTCCAGTGAAATGGGGGCATCAACCCTGTGATCAGGCACTGTTCACCTTCTCATGCAAATACTAGCTTAATTATAAGTGATTCTTATAATTAATTCTCAATTTAAATTTGCTCACAGACTGCTAAATTGTCTCTAATTAGAATTGCAAAATGTAAACCCAGCTTGACCGCCATATATAAATTTACTTAATCTGTTAAGATAACATACAGTAGTTCCTTACATTGTTTAATGTGGTCTTGTTTACAGCTCGATGTCCTATGCAATGGAGAGATTATGGGAAAGGATCACACCATGGAGTTCATATACATGACGAGGTGGAGGCTTCGGGGTGAAAATGTAAGCTTGTTTTAATGCTCTCCTCTACTATATCTACACCCAGAGCAAGATAAAGAATGCATTTGCATGAGTCAGTATTGACGTCTAAGCTCATTAAACTTCAACTGCCTTCATAATTCTACGAAAGAAACTTCTCCATAATTCTTCTTCATTTGAGAATTTTGTGAAGGATCCCTCAAGAGTGATAATTCTTTGCTCCAGATTAGCAATAGATAAATCATAGCACACATTCTTTCTTGGTATGGCAGTTGTCAGGAGATAAATCTAAAAAAAAAACCCTATGTAACTCTGGCTAATAACATTTTACCAGTTAAGGCAAGAAGGCGCTGTCTGTTCATAGATCTTTCACTCTCGCCCCAGGGTTCAGGCAGGTAAGCCGAGGTGCACACATGCTTGTCTTCTGAGGGAGGAGTTTTAGATGGAGCAGTAAAGGGCAGGACTGAATTTGTCTAGAATTTGCATTTTAAAACAGCTAAATTTTGCAAAGCGCTTTTAAAATTTTGATGTTTACAATAAGCACTCTTGTACAGTGAAACCTATAAAGAGCTTAACTTGACAGATTAAGCATAAAAAGTTTAAGAATTCTGCGTATTTTAACCTACATTTGTGGGATATGGCAGACACTCTGATCAAGAGCAGCTGGCCATTGTCTTTTTTTAATACAATTGAGGTTTAAGGGCCCTGCTCAAGGAACCCAACAGTGGTGGTACTGTGGATTCAACCCCAAACCTTCAGATAAGTAACCCATCGCATCAATCACTGTGCCAGCACTACCCGTCAAGCTCTTTTAAATGTCCGGTATGCATGCTAGAGATTAAGGAAAGCGTTTATTTTAATATGACTGTGATGTAAGTTGCAATTATGGTTTGAAACGTTGTGCCATGCTGATGTTTCTGACACAATTGTAATCAAAAATAAAAGGATAGAATTTTTTTCACTGATCACTATGGCGATTGTACCATATTAGGTCACATCAAAAGAGCTTATTGTACATTTAACATTTTCAGTAAATTTAATGTCATGTTAATAAAAAAAATCTATCACAGAAGTAAGGAAAACAAAATTGGGAATGGAATCACAGTCCCAGGATACAGTGTGGCTCATCAGTGAAGTTAGGGCAGAGACTCCACTCAGCTATTCTGCAAGCTTAATGGTGTTGCTGGAAAAATTAGCATGACATTAGCATGACATTTGAATATTTTGAACCTGATCTGTTTAAGCATGATGTACAGATGAACAGGTGAGAGAGCTCTAAAGGACTAAAGTGTTGCTTTATTGTCCTCTTTAGGCAAAGATGAATCAGAAACAAGTCGAATAGTATTGTTTGTAATGCAATAAACTAAAGATACAAATAGGCCAACATGTTGCTGTAGGAAAGTTTGGTTATTTAAAAAAATTATGAGAATTTAATTCTTAACTCTTTCAGGTGGGGCAGTGGTGGCCTAGTGGTATAGGGCGCTGGATCGCTGATCCAAAGGTTGGGGGTTTGAGTCCCACTCTCCACAAGGTTGTCACTGTCCCCCCCAGTGCAGCTAACTGGGTTATCAAAGGCCAGCCATGTCTCTCACTGTCTATGGTGTGAGGCATGTAAAAGAACCATTGCTGACTTTCGTAAAGAGTAGGCTGTAAAGCCGTCGGCGTGTTTCCGCCCTGCGATGGCCTGGCGAGCTGTCCAGGGTGTACTCTACCCTCGCCCGAAGTTGGCTGGGATGGGCACCAGCCTCTCCGCGACCCAAATTAAGATTAAGCGGATATAGAAAATGAACTGAACTGAACTCCTTCAGGTGGATTCTGCCTTTAAGATGAATTCACATAAAGTGTAATGGACTACTGAGCCAACTCTATAAAATTTCTGTTATTTGAGTAAAAATTGTTCAAAGCTCATAAAACTTTATAGTTCTCTATAGATCAGTAAGAAGCACATCTTTTAAGAAACACTGGTAAAAATTTACTATTAAAATATCTTAATTTATGGACTGATAGTTGTTTAAAAACAACTTGGTGGACCAGTGCCCGAATGAAGGCATATACTGATTTATTATATACTACATGGAAATGGCTGGATCTGAGTGGTTCTCAATGTTGGGATAATTAACAGCCATGCAACGAAGGTGAGGTGGATGTCACTGAATTGAGTAGTCTCTGAGAGGGAATGTCAAGGGAACTCTTCAGTTCGTGAAATCAAGTGAGTTTAAGACTAATAATTGTTTAAGTATTTACTAAGCAAGGTCGTAGGCTGGTCTGACCGTTGGGGGGTGCACATCTCGATTGACTTGAACTCGAGTCCCCGGTAGCTTAAGTATAGTTTATTGAAGCGATTGTGGCTTAAATTTTATATCATAAATAAACCATTGCACAAACAGCGGTTTTGTTTTATGTGCTTGTCGTACAAGTTATCGACCCGAAAGCCGCCATTGCTAAGTGCCTGCCTACACAAAGTTATCGTGACGTCACTGTGTTGGTACAAAACACCACATAAAATATAGTGCATGCATATCACAGCATATGATATAAACAACATGGAGTCTCACGCCAACAACACGCACAGTTTTTCAGCAGAAGACGATTCATCTTTTACTCTCAGAAGACGAATCAAATATTATAGTTCAACCAAAAACATTCTCAAATATATTTCAAACTACAACTGCAAGTACATGTGCTAAATACATTTACAAATTGAGCTAAAGTTATTTATCGGTTCAAAGGCATAAACAAATATTAATACATATTTACAGCACAAAGACATACTATTAATTTTATAAAAGTACTGATCATTAGGCTGCAGATCCAGGCTGGATGGCTTATGATTATTTTAGCCATTCATTCTCTGTGTGTCAATGTTTGTGTTCTAACACATGTGCGGTGTTAGAACCGGAGGCGATTCTAACAAACTGTGCTTTATTCTCACATTCACACTTTGTTTGATTGACAGTGTTCAGCTATTATTGCTTGCTGATAATACTGTACGTTGATTGGTCAGCTCGGGTGTGTAAAAGCACAGTGCCCGCTACACGTTAACTTCTGGTGTACTTCCTGACCCTAGTCATGCGGAACTTATTTCCAACTTTCTCTTCAATAGCAGTTATTAAGTTTATTTATAAGATTGTGAATACACATCATTTCCTGTCCAGCGGAACTCAACTCCTGCTGTGGGTGCATGTGCACCCTGTGCACCCCACCAGCCTGCGCCCTTGCTAAGCAAAAATGCACACTGAAATAAGACAAAAGCCCATTGAGTTTATATCGTCTTTGATGTGGCATCTGTCTGTTCAGCGTCTGCCCACTGTTTACAAAATGCTTCCAATATCGATTTGGCTTTATTTCTCTGATAGCGCTACATGTGCGCTTTAAAATTATCAAGCAGAATTTAAAATTCTTTAATGATGCAGATTTATGCCAACCTTTTCCAAATCACAAACAAAGCGCTTCTTTCCCTTATTCCTTGACCAAGTTTGATGGTATGTTTTTAGTCTTATAGTGCTGGGTGAGACCTTTTCAACTTCCAGACAGAATTTGAAAATTTAATAATTGTGCAAATTTGTGCAAAATTGCAAAAGTGAATTCTGTTTGCTTTATCTAATAGAGCTTGGTGGGCCATTATAATGGTCAGATCTGTGCATCCTTCTGTTCACATTTATTTCCATAGGTCTCAACACACATTTTTTTCATTTCTTTCTTTTACCGGTAGAATTTTTTTTTTTCCTTTTACACAAATCACATTTGCTTTTATCAATACAATAAATAAATACAATCATTAAATGAAGTTATCAGTAATTAAATATAATTCTGTGGTGCTTTTTAAGATTAGATGCTACTTTATTGTCATTACACAGGTATAAATACAGTCTAGCATCCAATCAGAAGTGCACAGAGAAACAAATGCAATATATACAGAATGTGCAGTATGTACAGTTAGAAACAGTTATGCACAGATAAGGGCGGCATATAAGGTGGGAATAGTCATGTACGGATTATGTATAAATAAGTTATGTGAGCAGTTATGTACAGATATGGGTAGTAAAGGTGAGAATACATTAGCATTAATTTACATAAGAGCAATATACAAATATTCTATATTACTATACCGAAGACTAAAATACGCAGATGTACTGTTCAAATATACAGTATGTATATACTGTATGTAATATGCAAATAGACAGATGTAGTATGTACAAATATACAGATGTGCTGTGTGTGAATATCTATACAAATGTGCTATTATGTATATATATATATATATATATATATATATATATATATATATATATATATATATATATATATATATATATATATATATATATATTGATAGATAGATAGATAGATAGATATACGTACAGTGTGCTATGAATGCAATGAATATACATAGTAATGGAAGAAAAGCACTGTGAATAAACTGTAACAGTGGAAGCATGTACATGTTCATGAATGATATGAAGGGTACGAATGGTAATGATATGATGTAGCGTGGATTCGAAGAGGAGGTTCAGCAGGTGACTGAGTTCAGAAGGTTATCTGAGAATGTTTGTCCCTAGGAATTTGAAGTTGGAGACATGTTTGACATGCCATTGATATCGATTGGGTCGTGAGTGTCCCCCTTTTCCTTCCTGAAGTCCACAATGAGCTCCTTGGTTTTGCTGGTGTTCAGGAGCAGGTTGTTGTCAGCACACCATGCAACTAGGTGTGTTTTCGTCTTCCCTGTAGTCAGACTCATCATTGTTACTGATGAGTCAGATTACCATAGTGTCGTCTGCAAACTTTATGATGGAGTTGGATCCATACATAGGTCTACAGGAGAGCAGTGGTGGCCAACCAGTCAGAGACCAAGAGCTGCAATTTTTACTGAGTTACCACAAAGAGCCACATCATACACATGGGCACACATGAACATCACCCATCCCTTTCTCTCTCTCTCTCTCTCTCTCTCTCTCTCTCTCACACACACACACACACACACACACACACACACACACACACACACACACACACACACACACACACACACACACATAAACCCACACACACCTCTGCTCAGCCAGATTTATTGTAAATTCACAGACCAACATGATAAAATACATCTTTGAAGGTCAGATTGCAACTGTGATTCAATTGCCCTGTTAATTTCCAATATTCTGTTTAACAGTGTGACGGGACAGTTGGACGTTTGATACCTCGTTTTCAGGAGACAAGATTTCAACAATGTCACTGAGGGATTTTATAACGAACTTTCCTTCATTGTGTGGAGTTTTGCCCGTGTAATGTTTCAAGCCAGTTGATACAATGCAAGTGGTATGGTTTCTGAGCACTTTGTACATTTTTGGAGAAACTGTATCTGCTTTTCTGGCTGACTTTTCAAAGTGAACAACTTGTGCTTGTGAAGTTCAGTCCCTTTTGGAAATTCCTGGTCGAAGTTAGCATGCAGTGAGCTGAAGTGGCGCTGAAGATTTGAAGTTTTGAAATGCGCCAATGACGCCTGACATAATCATGGCTTTCCATTACATTCAAGAACACCGAAAAAAACTCTCCCACTCTGTTAAAAATGTCCTTTGTTCCTCTTCATATTTTCATTTTTGCTGTGCATTTTTTACTGACATTTTAAGAGGAGATTTGACACGAATTGTTTACTGAAATGACCTCGCCTATACAGGGAAGCTTTGCAGTATTTTCATCTCACGCACATAAGCATATGACAATAATACCATATTAAACTCTATTAAAGCAAACGTGCACATTAAAAAACACAAACTTTGATATGAATATAAGAGCCTCATGAAACTAGGCAAAGAGCCACATGTGGTTTGAAAGCCACAGGTTGGCCACACCTGCAGTAGAGGGAGTAAAGGAACGGGCTCAGGATACAGCCCTGAGGTGTGCCAGCTTTGAGTGTGATGGTGGCAGAACAGCTATGGCATGATCTAACATACTGGGGTCTGTTGGTTAAAAAGTCCATGATCCAGTTGCAGAGTTAGCTATTGATTCCAAGATCCTCAACTTTTGTGGTATGGAGGCAGATGGCTTGCTGTGGCAACCCCTGAAGAGAACAGCCCAAAGGAAAAGAAGAAAGAAGAAGATCCTCAAGTATTGTGGTTAACTTGGAGGGAATGACTGTGTTGAATGCTGAGCTAAAGTCAACAAACAGCATTCTTGCATATGAGTTCTTGTTGTCCAGCTGTGAGTAAACATAGTGCAGCGCTATAGATACAGCATCCGCTGTATTTCTATTGCTTTGATATGCAAATTGATGTGGGTCTAGTATGGGAGGCAGACATTGCTTGAGGTGTCCCAGGACCAGTTGCTCAAAGCACTTCATCACAATGGGTGCAATAAGGTGGTAGTCATTCAGGCACGTCGGAGATTACTGTTTCGGCACTGGCACTATAGAGGCAGTCTTAAAGCATGCTGGTACTGTTGCTTAGGTGAGAGAGAGGTTGAATATGTCTGTGAAGACCCTTGTGAGCTGCTCAGCACAGACTCTGAGCACACAACCAGGAATTCTGTCAGGGCCAGCAGTCTTACATGTGTCAATTTGGCTCAGTGCATTATGGACCTCTATGGGGAGAGTAGAACGGTCTGGTGGTCATTTGATGACTTGGTCTTTACGGTCTTGTCCTTGTTGTCCTTGTCAAAACGAGCATAAAAGCCACTCAGCTCATTGAAGAAGGACATGTTCATTGCCGTTGGTGTGGAGTTGCTGTTCTTGTAGTTGGTGTCGGCCTGAATGCCCTCCCACATTGTGCCTACCTTGTTGAAAATTGCATATTTTTATCTGTTACGGGTGGTGGATGAGCACTGTGCCATTGACGTTCTGGTGTACATATTTAAACTATGGCAGACTAGGTCAGGTGAGCTCTGTGTGCTCCGAACCATCGAATAAAATTATTTGATGTTCTTTTATTAAGAATCATGTGTTTCGACCAACTTCACCACCCCCCCACTTTATTGGCTTACTCACAGGAACAGGCCTGCCATCATTGTGATCTCTTGTTGTCTGTGACAGAAAAAGAACTCATCCTTAAGCTATATGTGCCAAGCATAAGTACACCAACTCACTGAGGTGCTTATCAGGTTATCGTGTTAACCCTAGCTGTCGGGCTGTTCTGTTAATTATAGTCTTATTGCACAAAATGTAACCTTATTTTAAATCAAAATATTTGATGATCAGAATGTGTTCTTTTTATTTGTAAGAATTAGGCACTCCCCCTATCTCAGGGTGTGGGGCCGGTGGTGTAGTGGTTAGGGTGCTGAGCTTATGATCGGGAGGTTGTGAGTTCGAATCTCACTGAGACCCTCACTGTGCTAAGACCCCTGGACAAGGTCACAACCACAAGTGTGTCTATGTTCACCCAGCAGTATAAATAGGTACCAGTAAAAATATATTAAAAAATAGGTAACCTGCAATGGACTAGCGTCCCATCCAGGACGAGTTCAACTCCTGGTCGCTTCACGCAACAGAAACCAGGGATAAGCACTGGCCTGATGAGCCACTAGGCTCGGATGTAAAAACCCAACAGACTTTACCTACCTTTTACGTACCCATCTCAGGGTAGAAGCCATCATATCCGGCTCGAAGGTGGTACTTCCACCTAACCTCCCAGCTAACACGGTCCCGTTGCACAACGTCGTTACAACGTTACTTTGTAGACTCAAAGTAGATTTGTAGACTTTGCAGACAAACGTCCCCAAACCATTGCTGCAACGTCGCGCGTGATGAACTTGGCAGAAACGCTGCTGCAACATCGCAAGTAACGTGTGAATGTGGCAGAAACATTGACACGGTCACGTTGCAGCAACGTCGCTCCAACGTTTCACATGACGTAACATGCAACCGGACGGAATTGTGACCTTTCTGTAACGTTGCGAGCTAACTGGTTACTACATGGAAACAAGAAAAACAAAGATAGATTTTATGGATTATTTTTTCATTCAAATGTGTGACATTAATGATAAGTCTTGTTTCAAGTGTCTGTGCAACCTTTGAGTGTATATTGTTTTGATTCAAGCGTTATGAGATTGAATAATGATTTGATCCCGAAAATGAACCAATCAGAGTGTGCTACTCCTGTGAGGTACAATATGTACGAACAGACACTATCCACCCTGTAAATTTGGGATAGTCCTTAAATCAATTAGAAATGAAAAAATAAACCATAAACATCTCAGTCTACTTTTCTTTCCGTATGTCCATGTGTAGTATGTAGTAAAACAGTTATTTTCCTCAGGCTCAGTGGATATTGCTGAACTAAACAGTCCCTTCAAGTTGACCTACATTTTGATCAGTACTCTTTGGCCTAAGTTCAACCATCTAATCACCATAATATTAAATCTGCCTCAGCAAAAGTAATTTTTAAGTGAGGCTCTGATGACACAATCGGAAGTCAGGTGCAGAACTACTACCAGTAAGTAGACTGGGAAATACTGCTGTGTAACAGCTGCCCCTCTCAGATATCTCAAACATGGCATCTTAATCATGGAATGAGAACTGTGTCATCCTTCGGATATTCACCCGGCTTTCACATCATGCTCTATTTAGGTCCAGGTGAGCATGGACTCACATTTAAATTGGAAGTACATCAAAGTTCAGTAATATTTTCAGCTATGTGCATGGTAGTACAGATACTGCAGTTATAATTCCATTTTCTATGCTAGAATAGATTTTGTTTTTCAGGGTCAGAGTAGTGACAACCTGTGAAATTATGTTCTTTGAAATTTGCATATTTATGTGTTCTCTGAATAGCAGTTTACTAATGAGCTGTTACTAATATCACCAGGCCTCATCCATCACATGCTTTATAAATCAATATTAAAGTGGTACAGGTGTTTCACATAAGTTGTCTGGATGAAAAATGAGTTATACCACAAAGGTGTTATTTTGCGAATGCATTGAACTGAACAGTGTGACAGCTACCTGAAATTCTACTGAAACTCTCATTAGGCTGGAAAGTCACAGAATTGGGTCAGTATAGGCCTGCGCTTTATCCCCAACAAACACACAATCTCTCTCTCTCTCTCTCTCTCTCTCTCTCTCTCGCTCTCTCGCTAAAAATAACCTACCTGGGATTTAAAAAGATTATTTGTGAATATATTTAAAAAACGCACTAACTTTTTTATTGAATGTAAATCTATATTTTTTTACATTTTAAAATAAAACATAAGAATGTAAAAGGAATCTGTATGCTTTCAAGATAAACAATACTGAAGGGACTTTTTGAATATATATCACATATTATCGTTTCTGCGATAATTGTAAGCTACACCTGTTTTTTTGTTTGTGTGTGTGTGTGTGTGTGTGTGTGTGTGTGTGTGTGTGTGTGCGTGCATGCACACGTGTGTGTGTCTGTGTGTGTCTGTGTGTGTGTGTGTGTGTATGCACGCATGTGTGTGTATGTGTGTGTGTGTGTGTGTGTGTGTGTGTGTGTGTGTGTGTGTGTGTGTGTGTGTGTGTGTGTGTGTTAGAGACCATTAGTATCATTACTCAGAGCTTCTGCTGACCCTCTAAATCTCAGAAATCTCGGGCTCTCATGTGACATCCTTTGGCAGTTCAGAATGGTTTACCTAAAAACATGTACAGTTTCAGAGTTTATGAGCAAATGTGCAAGCTGCAGTTCCGCTCTCTCTTCAGATTCATTTTCATTAATGGGTTTTTGGTCTCTCACAGTTCCTATCAAGATTACACTGTAAAGTATTTCTTTTCATTTACACACAACAGTATTTGTATTCCTGTACTTGTTTAAATACAATTTACAGTAGCACTCATTTCTCTTATTCACCTCTTTTCTAGGCTTATCCAATGGTACTGGAATATCGTCCACGTATTGACTTTGGATAACCCAGTTGACGCTCCTGCACTTTTCTTAGCCCAGTAAAAGACGGAAGAGTGAATGGACTTGCTGCACATGAGGAACTTAACAGATCACACCATAGATTTTCATTCATTTGGGTTCCTTCCTTCATATTTCCTTATATGTTCTAAAATGTCCTCATCCAGACTTCTCGTGACAGCCGGGGCTGTAGCTGTCTTACATGTTTTATCCTGCCCTGGCTTGGCATGTGTGTTTCATTCCATTTGTTGGTCTACCAGAAGAACTGTGGACATGATCACTTAGGAGGTTACGAACCCAAGGAAATTCAAATGCCATGAAATAAATGCTTAACGAGTATGATCAGTTATCATGACAGCTTTTTTTTGTATCAGTAGTAAAAGTAGTGCCTTTTTTGAACATTGTATTTTTTTTTTTTTTGATGATTTCGAACAGACTTTTTTTTTTATCACAGCCAATAATCAAGGAAATACACAGTGGCCTCTTATCATTTGTAAGCAAAGTTTGTTATTAAAATAAGCTACCTGAGTTACTGTCTTTAACTGAACTGTAAGGACAGCAGGGTATATGGTGGTCGCTGATATTTGTTCCAACGTCTTTATAGCTAGAAGAAAGCCTTACTAGGAGCAGTGAGGAAAGCACTGAAATCTTGCACTAGATTTATTGATGAAACGCTGCTTTTTAAAAGAATGAATCCAGAGAATGGAAATCCATGTGTACTAATAGCACTTACAGATGTACAGCATACACACACACACACACACACACACACACACACACACGCGCGCGCGCGCGAGAGAGAGAGAGAGAGAGAGAGAGAGAGAGAAAGAGAGAGAAAGTGTGTGTGTGTGTGTGTGTGTGTGTGTGTGTGTGTGTGTGTGTGTGTGTGTGTGTGTGTGTGTGTGTGTGTGTGTGTGTGTGTGTGTGTGTGTGTGTGTGTGTAAGTAATGCATTTTGGTAAGTGATGAATTTACATGTAAATTGATTCAAATGTTTTCTGTTAAGAATAAAAAAATTCCAGTGACAATAAAGCACTTACATAATTAAAAGGGAAACTCAAGTCATTAGTCAGCTCGTGTTTTGCAGTGATTGAAATTTGCACTGTAATATAAAATAGTCACACATGGAGCAAATTTATTTCTTGATTTCTTTAAGCTGTTCTTTCAAATCATTTCACAGATTAAAAAAACAACAACTACTCATTGATGTTACTGAAGGACTTAATAAATAAATAAATCAAACAAAAATGACCTAAATATTTTGTTTGGGGCAGATAAATACCCAGATAGATCACATGGCAACGTTTATCTGCAGTAACAGTGACATACCTTTTGGGTAACACATTTTTACTACTTTTGAATGAAGTCTTACTGTTTTTGGAGTGTTCCAGAATATTTTAGCTTGTAAATAAAAGAATAAAGAAAAATGCAGCATGGTCATGGTCATTCTGAACTTTCATGGATTTTTTTGTTTGTTTGTTTGTTTGTTTTTTGTTTTGTTTTTAGATATGAAGTACATTATCTTCATTACTGTCTATTTCTTTTTTTTTTCTCTCTCTCATTTTCTTGCTGTTTTAGTCTGGTCACCTGTATCATGTGACACAAAGTGCTATATAATGTTCTTCAAAAGGATATAATTAATAGGTTTACTGATTGATTCCACAATTTTGTATTGAGGTAATGTAACTGTATAGTGCTCTTCCTAGTGATGATAGAATCCGTATTCTACTATTAGGCCTTTCATATTACACCAAAGACACATCTATACATCCAAAAAAAGAAAAGACTTCCTTTTGAAGATCAAATTCAGTAAAGCTTTATGAAACAGCGAAAAATGCGGCTTTCATTAAAAGGTAGCCCACCAAGCCAGTCAAGCATTTATGTATTGTTTATTCAGTTTTAAGAAGCTGCTCCAGTACTGTACAGTGTCTGAATCCAGACTTGTTTGCTGTTATTCATGCCCAAATATTCAGTCTAAATTTGTTTATTGCTTGACAAGCTTTATTTTAACAGGAAATTTTGCAGATTATAGAGAAATAGCTAGAGCGGTTTAAGTTTTATATAGCGATATCTTAGCAACTCAGTACATTTTAATTTTTTTTTAATATATTCAAATGATCTTTTTGGTGTTTCAAACTCAAAACTAAAATGGAGCCTAAGAAACCGTTTCCCAGCCTGTTCCATATGGTGTATATATTTATAATGCTTGCAAAAGAAAAAAAAAATGAAAGCAAAAGAAAAATACAAGTGACTTTCAGAGTCCAATTGTGGTTTAAAAGTGGTACCTGAATTAATGTTAAAATTAAATGATTTTTTTCAATGTCCTCGTGCTGCAATGAACAATGTATTTTTGTAACAACAAGCACTTGTAAATATTTTGAAAAAGTGGTTGAATGTTTAGCTATCATCAAATTCTGCTTAGAATAATCTCTTCTATTTTTAAATGTGCCTGATATTGTTCCTATAAAAAATGTACATATTGTATACAAGTTACTCTAAATGTGAAGCTTTGTTAAATACACACATGATTGAATGAAGAATTAACTCTGTGGTGTGATTTGGATTCACAACTGTTTGAATAATAAAAAAGTTATAATATATAAATATTATTTATTGCATTTTTGATTAATTTGTTTTGTATGTTTTGTCTTTCATATTTGTTATAATAGTTGTTGATTTTACAGTAAATTACCTCAGCATATGTGTTCAGCCCCAATTTAAAAAAAAAAAAAAAAGGTTCAAGCACTGAAAAATGTAAATTAAAACAGAATGCAACAATTTGCAAATACAGTAGGCCCTCGTAATTCGTGGGGGTTTGGTTCCGGCCCATCTCGCAAATGAAGATAATCCGTGAGTTCTATACCCGGAAGTAAAACCCCATGTATCATATTACATGCATGAATGATCAACCAGAAGTAAAATACTATGTAACTATTACATACGCTAAAATACTAGTATGCTTCTTAAACACATTCTATAGACAGTCTTACTCATTAATACAGTATTTAATACAATTTAATTAATACAGCCTGAGCTAATATTCTTTGGTAGCTCAATGCTAGCTGCACCCTGGCTAACAATAAATCCAGGAAGAGTTCTGAGAGTCATGTTGTTTCTTTGTTTGCTTTGATTTGTTAGCTCAGGATAGGAGTTGAGCATGCTCAGTTCTAAACATCCGAAAAGAGTCCGCTCTCATAGCTGTAGTAGGGACGCTCGGTCATAGATGAGCACAGTGCAAAAAACAAACAAACAACAACAACAAATTTTTTTTTAAATGAATAAAGAAACAATTTGACTCTGGGAACTCTGCGACGTCGCCCTCTAGGCAATGCCACCTTGGAGACATCACGTTCAATGTAAAAGGACATGAAGAGTAATTATTCAAGTTTAGGTTTTGGTATTGTTTGTTAAGCATGCTACAGAACATAAAATCTCACACACAAACATTCTAAACATTAACTTAGGTACTGTACTGGAATAATAATTGAAAAAGACTTTAATACTAGTGGTTTACAAAAGTCCAGATGATTATTCCTCTTCAGGCACTTCAGAGAAAAGTGTCGTTTCTTCAGGAGAAAGTCTTATTTCTTCAGAAGAGAGATCGAACGTCATTACCTTTTCTATCGTTTAGCCAGAGAAGACGCACAGCATTTGAATGGCATCATAAAGCTAAACTGGTAATTAAAACACACTAAAAATGACTCATTGACAACTTGTGCACGAATGGGGGAAAAGGGGCATTACATCATCTCAACTAATCAGCAGGAAGGAGGACAGCCATTGGCTGAATTTGAATCACGTGACAGTTGCTCGGAAATCCGTGAATATGGAAACCGTGAATAGTCAAGGGCCTACTGTATCATAAACCCATATTTTATTCACAACAGAGCTTTGAAAATGTATCAAATTTTGAAAATTACATATTTCAATATTTTATGAAAAATAGTAGCTTATCTTTTATTTGTTGACTGCAGTGAATCTCAAAAAAGTTGGGATACAATGAAAATTAAAAATCTAATCGCAACATTCTCCAGCAAGTCCTAGAGGATATCCATTTAGTGATCGGACAATACATTAAATTCCCCAATACTCAACATAAACAGCTTCCAGTTAAGAAAGGATTTTGTTCCTGTTGCTGGTCTACACAGCATTATATGAGCAATAGAAGGTAAACACGTGTGCATTCGCCAATGCTAATTAGAGCAACTAGCAGTGCTTTTATTTTAAAGAGAGAACCATTCTATAAACAGCTGCAGATAAAAACAATGTTTAAGGACACACCATAAATCCTACATCGATTTTTCTTACACATTTTCTGAGGAGAAAATTTTACAAAAAATTATATTAAGATATTAGATATTGATAAATAAGACCCATTGTTTGCCAATAAAAAATTACAACTTTTAATATCTTATCGCCTACAGTACATAATATTATCAAAGGAATTCAAGAATCTGGAGGAAGCTCTGTATGCAAGGGACAAGGCCAAAAATTAATAATGGATGACTGTGATCTCTGGTCCCTTAAGCAGAACTGCATTTAAAACAGGGATGATTCTGACATGAAAGTCATTGCATATGCTCAGGAACACTTCCAGAAACCACTGCTGGTGACCTATGGCATGCTGCTGACTTCTAAGCCTGTTACATCTGACAGATGGTTAAAAACAGTCACTTTTCTTTGTTTAGCTAGAATTCTTACTCTTAATTTCTGACTTCCCCCATTTTCCAATTCCATGTTCTTGGTTTAGACCTGTGATTAAACAAGTCCTACTGCAACCTACAACACTTGCCCAGTCCCCCAGGCACTCATGACTCAGTAATTGAAACATTGGGCTTCTGAAAAGAATGAGATCAGATTTCCTTTCAGCTTTTTCCCTTTATCAGGGGTTGCCACAGCGAATCATTCGCACGTTTGATTTGGCATAGGTTTTTACGTCGGATGCCCTTTCTGATACAACCCTTTATCAAAGGACAGAAACACGCTGACGGCTTTGCAGCTACTCTTTACGAAAGTCAGCAATGGTTCTTTTACATGCCTCACACCATAGACAGTGAGAGACATGGCCCGCCTTTGATAACCCAGTTAGCTACACTGGGGGGGACAGTGACAAACTTGTGGAGAGTGGGACTCGAACCCCCAACCTTAGGATCAGCGATCCAGTGCCCTATACCACCAGACCACCACTGCCCCTTCTGAAAAGAATGTTATTATAAATATTTAGGCACTGCCTAAAAGTGAAGATCTAAAAATTTACAGAAATATTTATATGCAAAGTAAAGGAATAAACTGTGAAGTTCAAGTGCAATTAGCACTGACAGTGGCTGCGTCTGGGCATGTGAGCACAGACAAGACAACAATGTGAACACAGCGACCACGTCTGGGGCAGGCATAGCCTAATGGTGAGAGAAACTTCTTTTAGACTTTTCGATTCCTGAACCAGGAACCAGCAGTAAGAATGTGTGGCATTGTGTGTGTGTGTGTGTGTGTGTGTGTGTGTGTGTGTGTGTTTATGATCAGCACCTTCCCTTCCATCACATAAATGGCTGAAGTGCCCTTGAGCAAGGCACCTAACCCCCAACTGCTCTCCAGATGCCTCCAATGTGTGTGGCAGCCCACTGCTCTGAGTGTGTACTCAACTTAGATGGGTTAAATTCTGGTATGGGATTAATGTAGTATCAAATAATACCAAAATCAAGCGTGTGTCTTTATGACATTTAAATAAAGCATAAAGTTCTGGAGGACCAACATTATTTATTCCCAGTGTTGCATCACATAATTTTGTAAAACTATTGACTCACCTTGTAGTATTCAATGAAGGTGAACCTGTATAGCATTTGTCATGTCCTGCAGAATCACTAAGACTGAATCGTGGCCATCTTTATACCAGACCATCTGTTCTTATGACTTGTAGGAAACTTGTTATTTTCTAAACAGTCTGGTCTAACACATGGTGAGCTCCATCCCTTTGCATAAATGAAGACCGAGGTACTTCTGGGATACACTGTGAGATGACACTCTATGAAGAGCTTTACTTCTTACAGAAATTACTTAGAGATATATTACTCCTGACAGTGTTGGCATCATTTGGCACATTTTGAAAAGCAAGACAGACATTACCTTAAAATAAACCCAGACAGGGTTCGGGACCATGATGCAAGGCAAGATCATTCCAAAGGGCTGCAATAAATTATCTTCCTTATAACGGGTTATTACAAAATTAATCCATCCATCCATACGTTATTTATATTGCTTATCCATCAGGGTCATATCAGAAGTTGGAGGCATTTCCAGCAGACTTGTGTGTGCTCGGTACACCCTTAATAGGTTCTTGTAGTACTGACTTCAAAATATATTCAAAAATTTTAAACAAATTATATAATTGTTTCTGCTTTTGAATCTCTCTCTCTATCTCTCGCGCTCTCTCTCTCTCTCTCTCTCTCTCTCTATATATATATATATATATATATATATATATATATATATATATATATATATATATATATATATATATACACACACACACACACACACACACCCTTCAGGGGTCACCACAGCCAATCATCTGCCTCCATCTCACCCTATCCTCTGCATCTTTGCATGTTCTTCTCTTACTCCAACTACCTTCATGTCCTCCTTCACCACATACATAAATCTCATCTTTGGTCTTCTGCCTGGTGATTCCAACCTCAGCATCCTACTACCAATGTATTTAGTATCCCTTCTTTGTATATGTACAAACCATCTCAATCTAGCCTCATTTTCATCTCTGCTTCCTCCAGCCCTGCCTCCAGTCTTTTCCTCAGCAATAATCTCCTCATATATATATATATATATATATATATATATATATATATATATATATATATATATATATATATATATATATATATATATATATATATATGGGACAGTGGCGGTCTAGTGGATAGGGCACAAGATCGCTGATCCTAAGGTTGGGGGTTCAAGTCACCACAGGGTTGTCACTCATTGTCTATGGTGAGATCATGTAAAAGAACTATTGCTGACTTTTGTAAAGATTAGCTGCACAGCCGTCAGCGTGTTTCTGTCCCTTGCTAAAGGGTTGTGACAGGAAGGGCATCCAATGTAAAAACCTATGCCAAATCAAATGTGCGAATCAGATGATTCACTGTGGCGACTCCCGAGAAAGGGAAAAAGCCGAAAGGAAAAGAAGATATATATATATATATATATATATATATATATATATATATATATATATATATATATATGTGTGTGGTTTTGGGTTCTTTTTTGTTTTTGTGTGTTTGGAAAAATTTTTTTTTGCATAATTGGCCGTGCTTTGTGCCATTTTCCTTAACTTTTCCCCCTATTCTTCTTGAATTTCATTAATTTTTAATTTGATGAATATTTAAAAAAAAAAAAAAACTCGATACACTGAAGCCGCATGATTCGAGGCACAAAGTAGGGATCTCTGTGTTACCAGTTACATAACCAAGGGTGATTTACTGAAAAAAGGAAATGAATAGGAATATATTTCAGTCAGGGTGGCATGGTTCTGATTTCCTCTCACAGTCCAAGGACATGGACATTAGGCTAATTGAATAGTCTTTATTGCCCCTGAGTGTAAGTGTAAATGGTTGTGTGTTGGCCCTGCGATGGACAGTCAATTCTTTAGCATGTATTGTACCTTCACCCAGAGTCTACTATGATAGGCTCCAATACAAGATTAGGTATTTTGAAGTGTTATTTGAAATTAAAATGTAAAGAAAAGGGGAACATAGTAGAATCTCACAGCAGTATAATCCATACCTATCACAATTATGCCTAAATCTTCAGGCTAGCTATAGCATGACTTCATATCTTCTGTGTGATTTCATCTGTGATCTATCTGCCAAGGGTAGAGTTCCCCTCTGCTAAATCTACATTTCAAGTCCTTCTGCTGCCTCGGCTTTTTGTGTGGTGTGGAGCACTGCCAAAAAATGTTCTGTTGTAAAGCCTCTCTCTCTCTCTCTCTCTCTCTCTCTCTCTCTCTCTCTCTCTCTCTCTCTCCATCTCCCTCTCTCTCTCTCTCTCTGTCTTTCTCTCTCTCTCACACACACACACACACACACACACACACACACACACACACACACACACACACACACACACACACACACACACACACACACCATCCTTTTGTGGTGTCTGATGCAGGTGGGAATATAGGGATCAGGGGATATAGCTGTGTGTTTGCTTCCGTTCTCACTTTCTAGACAGGAAGGTCACACAGTACACAGCACACAAAAAAGGAGGCTCTCACAGTCGGTCGTCAGCTTTGCTTTCTCTCCATTAATCCTCTGACTGAAACGCTATTCTGTAAGCTAGTGAAATGCTCTACACTAACAAAACTAAACCTCTCTCCACCCAGCAGACTCTAAGCCAGTCGCTACACCTCTGTATTTCTACCAGGCACCTCAGCCAAACACGCAGTCATTTTTTCCAAAGAAACTTTCAGCTATGTCTTTGCCTTCTGACCTGCGCCAAATTTATTTTCCATCTGGACAAAGGGAGACTTGAAGCAATTCTTGGAGTTTATCTTCATCAGTCACACTCACTGTGTCCTGAAAAATACAGTAGCTTTAATGCAGCAGCAGAAAAAAAGAAAATCCTGGAGCCAGCAGGCGGTCATGCACTGAAAACTTTAATTGCTGGTCTTTATTTATTGTTATGTTCATCTGCATGTCTATAACAAATGCAAATATTAAATTCAGCCGATGATATACTAATAATTTCTGCAATCAATCAGAGTTGCAAGTAAAGTTGATTAATCATTACTACTGGCACGTGTTTATATTCGGTTTATTTCCCCGACAATTTCCAAGCTCAAGCAGCAACCGGTCAAGAGCTTATTGATATTTGTTTACCTCTAAATTATTTAATTTGAACTGATTTGAAAAATGGTTCTTCTTGGGTTAATGTTCCTCAACACTCTAAAGGGGGTCTACAGTATTTGTCCCTTGTAGGCTCAGACATAATGATGCAGTATATACTTTCTGTCACTGATGTCAAATGACAGTAAATATTTTATTCATAAAAGTATATGAATTTTATTATGACATTATGATTATATCATTGCTAAGTACTTTGTTATTATGACATATGTTCTGACCAAAGCATTCTTAATACTCTACTATAATATATAAGCCGCCATGCCTGACAGCGTGCCCAAGAACTGAAATAGCAATTCGTGCCTATTTAATTAAGTTTCTAACAATATACAGATTGTGCTATTATTACATATTTTCACTTGCTATCGACTATAAAATACTGTTAATCAACCCTGTACGTAGTGGTCTACCAATTTAATTACTTTAGCTCCAACCTCAGTCATAATAGCCTGACCATCCAATCATTGTCTTATGAAGTTCTTAACTAAGTTGTAGATAAAACCTGCAGGAAAGTAATTCCCTGAGAACGGGAATGTTAACCACTGCTGTAAGTCATTATTTTCTGTTTTCATACATGAAAGAGATTTAAAACTAGCAATGGGGTCATGGAATCATCAGTGGGTTTAAATGACACTGCTGTCAGGTGCCAAGAAAGAGAATAAAACACCTCATTATAGACAAGCATTAAAAATCATATCATTCAGCAGTGACTTAGATGCTTGAACAAACCATGATCTACGTCTGAAAATCACCCCTTAAATAGCGTTTATGAATATATTGTTATTTGAAATGTACAGTCCTAAAACATCAGAAAGATGCTATTGTGTACATTCTTTTATGCATTTGCCAAACTACTTCATACTAGGACTGCAGGAAAGCTGGTGCCTATCTCTAGATGAAGGTGGGGTACACCTGCACAGCATGCCAGTCCATCAAAGGGCCAAAACACAACCATTTACACTCTCATTCACACCGAAGGGTTTGAACCAGCCAGTTAGCCTAATGTACATGTCTTTGGACTGTGGGTGAAAACCAGAGTCCCTGGAGGAAACTCATGTAAGCATGGGGAGAATATGCAAACTCCACACAGAACTGCACTCAACAAGCCCAGGACCTTCTTTCTGTAAGGTAGATGTACAAAACACTACGCTACAATATCACCCATATATTGTTAATTTATTACAAAGTGAATTATCATGAGACATATATGTCTGTCTTCCTTTCGGCTTTTTCCCTTTTACTTGGGAGTCGCCTCAGCGAATCATCTGATTCGCACGTTTGATTTGGCAGAGGTTTTTACGTTGGATGCCCTTCCTGTCACAACCCTTTTTAGCAAGGGACAGAAACACGCTGACGGCTTTGCAGCTACTCTTTACGAAAGTCAGCAATGGTTCTTCTACATGCCTCTCACCATAGACAGTGAGAGACATGGCCCGCCTTTGATAACCCAGTTAGCTGCACTGGGGGGGGGGGGGACAGTGACAACCTTATGGAGAGTGGGACTCGAACCCCCAACCTTTGGATCAGCGATCCAGCGCCCTATACCACTAGACCACCACTGCCCCTGAATTATCACGAGACATAATCAGCGTAAAAAAACAGAGACATGATTTACCTGTTTGGATAGGATGTTGTGTTCATTTACATTCATTTCTGTTCATTTTCTATAGCCGCTTAATCCTAATTAGGGTTAGGGGAGGGGGTCTGGTTCTCATCCCAGCCAACTCTGGGTGAGGGCAGAATACACCCTGGACAGCTCGCCAGGCCATCGCAGGGCGGTGTTCATTTACATCGGGATAAAAATGAAAGAAAAACAAAGCAGTGGGTAAAAACACAAGTCATGAGTTCTCAGGGTGAAGCTGAGTACGAGATAATAGTGGCAGTTTTCCAGAACTCAATACAAGTTTATTGCTACTGTCTTTATGATATAATTTTTAATCTTTAGGTTATCAGTATGGAGTACCTGAGAACAGTCGACTTTCAGTCTCATGAAAATGTCTCAGGGACCCTGAAATGTTACAGAATGGAGGTAGGCATGGGGGCCAAAATATTTCCCTCTCTATGGCCTCTGAGTTCTGGTTGTGGTTCTAATCATGGAAAAGAACAGTATCATATTTTTAGCAAGAGCTTTAGACAAAATACATTAATTCTGAGTTTTAATAATAGATGAACTTACAGCATCCTCAGAGGACATTTTGAAAATATGCTGTGGCTATACTCGTGGATTTAACCAACAGTCAAAATAGAAATTACTTAAATGAGGGGGAAAGTTGAATAGGCATACAGAAGCTCACATTGTTTAAAAACATGTTTGGAATCCAAAAGATGGGAAGGTGTTTTCTTTTCTAAATATAGCTACAAGCAGTGATTCCCAGGGTTTAAGTGAAGTAAACTAATCAAGAGTGCGAGTGGTGATGAAACGGAGGGATGAAGGTGTAACAAAGAGGAGTGAAGATTAGAATTGATGAAGGTGAAATGGAGATGATTATGACGAAGAAGAGTGATTAAAAGGAGGATTGATGAAGGAGTATTGAAGAGGATTAACGTCATGAAGAAGTGGTATAATAATAATAATAATAATAATAATAATAATAATAATAATAATAATAATAATAGGGTACAGCCATACCACCCTGAAAAGGCCCGCTCTCGTCTGATCTCGGAAGCAAAGCAGGGTCGGGCCTAATTAGTACTTGGATGGGAGACCACCTGGAAATACCAGGTGCTGTAAGTTAGTCCTGAGATGGCCTGGCAAGCTGTCCAGGGTGTATCCCGCCCTTGCCCTGAGTCGGCTGAGATGGGCGCCAGCCTTCCCGTGACCCTAATTAGGATTGAGCGGTTCAGAAAATGAATGAATGAATGAATTATTATTATTAGTAGTAGTAGTAGTGGTAGTAATAGTAGTAGTAGTAATAATAATAATAATAATAATAATAATAATAATAATAATAATAATAATAATAATAATTAGAGTAAAAACAGTAGGGCTTCCAAACTGAGCCTCAAGAAGAAAAAAGAAATAAAATGAAAGAGCATCTGGGACGGAAAACATTGTTGGTGTCATTATTAACCTTCCTAAAAATTAGAGGTTAGTTACAACTGCTTGGACTGTGTTGCCTTGCCAAGAAAAAAAGAGGTGCTGTCATGTTATCTTTACCACACACACACACACACACACACACACACACACATACACACACACACACACACACACACACACACACACACACACACACACACACACGGGGGAGCATATTCCAGCCAAGGCTGAGCTGGCTAGAGTGCAGTATGTCAAAGGACTCTTTCTTCCATACAAAGAATAAACAAACCCAACTTCAGAAATGACACTTAGCGATTTCTCACTGGTTTTTAGCCTTCAGTATGAACCGAAGAGGGTGAAGCAATATTTCTGAATTCAAGCTTATGTACACAGAAATATCCTCGCACAACACTTAGCTAAAAGTGAGTTACAAATGTTATTCACTGAGCCCTAATAAATCAACAATGGATGATGTATTGTGTAGCAGACCTGACCACGGGGCAAAAACAACATTTATTTAAATGTATATAAATAAAGTATTATAGGTTGTTCAGCTGTCCATAGACTTTTGCATTATTATCAGGAAAGCACAAGATCTTAATGATCCACAGCCGTCTAGGAGTGTAACTGGTAATGATCTCTTCTTTGGAGCAATGGCTTTAGTCTCTCCTCTGTCAATCAGTTCAATATCCAATCATGAGCATCTGTGAGCTCCGGTATGGAGCGAGTGCTTTCCTTAGAGCAAAGCTGCCCAACCCTGTTCCTAGAGATCAAATTTCCTTAAGATTTAAGCTCTTTCTAATGGTGCCCACATGGAAGGTCTGATTATTGCTTTGAATTTTTTTAAATGTTTATATTTCAGCATTAATCCATTCAAAGCAAGCAAATGCATGTAAACAGTGACCATACAGTACATGGAGCAGTGAACCGCCACACATCGCGGCTGGGGTTAGGTGCCTTGCTCAAGGGCACTCAGCCATGAAAGTGGCAAAAAGGAAGGTGCTGCTTACTCCCCTGCTGGTTCAGGAATCGAACCAGAGAGCAAATGTCTTAAGGAAGATAGATTCGCAGGAATAGGGGAGTGTGCACATGTATATTATGTAATGACCATGAGTAGTAGTTTTAAAAAAATACAGGTGTCTCACAGGAAGCATCGTCTGCCCCATCATCCGAACACTAACTGATGGAATATCATTTGGAAAAGGTCGAGAAAGTGTTTGTGTTTTTGTGACAGTATCAGAGATGTTATCTCTGCTACTTATCTGTGAGGGTCATTCCGGGAAAACTGGAGACAATTCCAGATGACTTTGGGCAAGAAGTGGGGTATATCCTGAGCCAGTTGCTAGTCTAGTGCTTAGATAATAGACGCAAACATAGCTTTAAGACTTAAAGCAAGGTGCTCTCACAATAATGTCCAATCTAGGTTTTTTTCTTTTCTTTCAATGATCAGTGACTGGTGGAAACCAGGTGGAAGGTGTGGCTACTGTTTGGTTGAAGTGAAAACCTGCACCCACACCGGCCCTTTGTGGATAAGATTGAGCCCTGATGTAAAAGAACTATTGCTGACTTTTGACAAGATTAGGTTACAAAGCCGTCAGCGTGTTTCCGCCCTGCGATGGCCTGGCGAGCTGTACAGGGTGTACGCTGCCCTCGCCCAGAGTCGGCTGGGATGGACACCAGCCTCCCCTGGACTCTAATTAGGATTAAGTGGTTACAGAAAATGAACTGATCATTTATTTAAGCGGCACAGTGATGTAATGGTGAGCACGTCCGCCTCATAGCAAGAAGGCCTGGATTCGATTCCCAGCCTGGGCGTTTCTATGTGGAGTTTGCATGTTCTCCCCGTGATTGTGTGGGTTTCCTCCAGATACTCCAGTTTCCTCATACTGTAAAAATAACATGCACAGTAGGCTAATTGGCTGTTTAAAAATCATCCCTAGGTACTGGTCCTTCTCAAAAAATTATCATATTGTGATAAAGTTCATTATTTTCTGTAATGTACTGATAAAAATTAAACTTTCACATATTTTAGATTGATTGCACACCAACTGAAATATTTCAGGTCTTTTATTGTTTCAATACTGATGATTTTGGCATACAGCTCATGAAAACCCAAAATTCCTATCTAAAAAAATTAGCATATGATGAAAAGGTAGTCTAAACGAGCTATTAACCTAATCATCTCAATCAACCAATTAACTCTAAACACCTGCAAAAGATTCCTGAGGCTTTTAAAAACTCCCAGCCTGGTTCATTACTCAAAACCGCAACCATGGGTAAGACTGCCGACCTGACTGCTGTCCAGAAGGCCGTCACTGACACCCTCAAGCAAGAGGGTAAGACACAGAAAGAAATCTCTGAGCGAATAGGCTGTTCCCAGAGTGCTGTATCAAGCCACCTCAGTGGGACGTCTGTGGGAAGGAAAAAGTGTGGCAGAAAACGCTGCACAACCAGAAGAGGTGACCGGACCCTGAGGAAGATTGTGGAGAAGGGCTGATTCCAGAACTTGGGGGACCTGTGGAAGCAGTGGACTGAGTCTGGAGTAGAAACATTCAGAGCCACCGTGCACAGGCTAGTGCAGGAAATGGGCTCCAGGTGCTGCATTCCCCAGGTCCAGCCACTTTTGAACCAGAAAACTCAGTGGTCCAAAGTACTTTTTTCAGATGAAAGCAAATTTTGCATGTCATTCGGAAATCAAGGTGCCAGAGTCCTGAGGAAGACTGGGGAGAAGGAAATGCCAAAATGCCTGAAGTCCAGTGTCAAGTACCCACAGTCAGTGATGGTGTTGGTCCACTGTGTTTTATCAAGCGCAGGGTCAATGCAGCTGGCTGTCAGGAGATTTTGGAGCACTTCATGCTTCCATCTGCTGAAAAGCTTTATGGAGATGAAAATTTCATTTTTCAGCACGACCTGGCACCTGCTCACAGTGCCAAAACCACTGCTAAATGGTTTACTGACCATGGTATTACTGTGCTCAATCGGCCTGCCAACTCTCCTGACCTGAACCCCATAGAGAATCTGTGGGATATCGTGAAGAGAAAGTTGAGAGACACCAGACCCGACACTGTGGATGAGCTTAAGGCCGCTATCGAAGCATCCTGGGCCTCCATAACACCTCAGCAGTGCCACAGGCTGATTACCTCCATGCCACGCCGCATTGAAGCAGTCATTTCTGCAAAAAGATTCCTGACCAAGTATTGAGTGCATAACTCAACATAATTATTTGAAGGTTGACTTTTTTGAATTAAGCACTTTTTTATTGGTCGGATGAAATATGCTAATTTTTTGAGATAGGGATTTTTGATTTTTCTTTACTTTTTTGCCACAATTATCAATATTAAAACAATAAAAAGCTTGAACTACTTCGGTTGTGTGTAATGAATCTAAAATATATGAAAGTCTAATGTTTATCAGTACATTACAGAAAATTATAAACTTTATCACAATATGCTAATTTTTTTAGAAGGACCTGTGTGAGTGTGGTTGTATGAGTGTTGGCCCTGCGATGGCCTACCAAGCTGTCCAGGGTGTACCTCACTCACAGTTGAGATGAGCGCAAGCCTCCCCATGACCCTAATTAGGTCAAAGCGACATAGAAAATGAATGAATGAAAGAATAATTTTGGTGTGTTTATTTAAACAATAAATAATTTAATGATACTATGCACGCCAGGCTTCTATATACTGTATGGTGACAGGTGTCTTGTTTTATTGACTACCATATCAAGTGCTTCTTGCATTGCAGTCCATTTGAACTTTTTTATACGTGTTATTATTGATAGTGTCGATTTGTATATCTGGACTTCAATCATCAATTTAGTTTTTAAATATCTTTTCCACTATATGTTTCACAGATATCTTTTTAACAGGGAAGCTCCTATGTGGGCTGAATGCCCGTGTAAGATCATGGAATATGTTTGCATGTCTCTGTTTTGATGCTGTTGGCTGTAACGCACTGCTGAGTTTCATGATGCAGTTGCCAAGGACAATGAGTCCCATCTATACATCACATATAAAAATAAACACAACTCAGCTCAAAAGCAAAGACATTATGAAGAACTCTAGCTTTAGGCAGTCAATCAATATATAGTCATAAATCAATATATTGGTAGTTTTACGCATTTCTACGTCAATAAATATGCACAGATGTTTTTGTTGCTGTCTGTCACAATCGTATCCTCTCAGTGGATCAATAAATTACAATCGTTTTCTGTGTTAGGGTCATAGCAGTACTGATTGTGTCCAGCTAATATTGAGTCGTGCACATGTTCTTAAATTTTATCATGTAATTTGATTATCTTCAAAAGACATCTAATTAATCATGCTTGTCAGTGCCTCCGAGCACAGTTCTTGTTATGTTATGGAATGTGTGTACAGGGATATGTGTGAAGGCTGTGAGTAAAAGCATAGGAATGTGGTGGATGTATAGAATGTGATCTCATGGTTCAACTTTCAAAATTCTAACAGGCTACATTCATTTCTTTGGCTTTTTCCCTTGTTCCAGGCTCCTTGGGAAATAAGAACTTTGTATTTTTTTAAATACAAAAATAAATAAAACAGCACGGTGGCATAGTGATTGGAAAGTCCACCTTACAGAAGAAAGCCTGGGTTTGATTCCCAGCTTGAGCATTTCTGTATGGAGTTTATATGTTCTCCCTGTGCTTGCATGGGTTTCATCTGGGTACAAGCCCAGGACTTTCTTTCTGTGAGGTGGACATGTTTAGCGCTATGCCACCATGCCAACCATAATGTGATATGATATTCATTATAAAATTTAAAAAATATATTATTCAAATTTGCATAAATACTAATATGATTCATCATTCATTCATTTTCTGAACCACTTAATCCTGATTAGGGTCACGGGGAGGCTGGCACCCATCTCAGCCAACTCTGGGCGAGAGAAGAGTACACCCCAGATGGCTTTCCAAGCCATCGTAGGGCAGAAACATAGTGCAGCCTATTTACAAAAGTCAGCAATGGCTCTTTTACATGCCTCTCACCATAGACAGTGAGAGACATGGCCGGCCTTTGATAACCCAGTATCTGCACGGAGGACACCAGTGGCAACTCGGTGACAGTGGGGCTTTAACACCTGACCATTGGATCGATAGTCCGCCACCCTATCACCGGGTCACCACTGCCCCAGAGTGAAGTTTAATACTTTCCTAATTTTTCTTAACTCTTTGGTATTTATTCATGATGTCATAGCTTATATAAATTGAGTGATCCTTTGGCAGAGTCGGATTCATCTGGGAAGTTCAGTGATTTTCCTTTCAACAAAGAGAAGTTTTAAGGCCAGAACAATAAGTCATAGTTTTTCTGCTCAAATTCAATATTAAATGAACTCTAGGGCTTCTCAGCTATGGGAAAGGATTGTTGTTGCTATGAGACAATGTGTCGGCCGACATTATGTTTCAGAGATGACATGTTATTTATAGAATTTAGATGGACTGAAGGGAGAGTTCAAATGAAAAGCCTAAAACAGTGGAGCATGAAAAATACTTTGCTGGTATGTGAGATAGAGTGCCTCTGTATTTTTGTGAGCAATGAGTATACATTCCTGACAAGAACAAAGGTTTGCTGAATACTACCGAATACCTTTGTGTTGATGAGTGCAAAATTTAAGATTCTCTTTGAGAAACTCAATCATTATCGTTTATAAATTCATTCCTTCTCATTTGCTGAACTGTCTATCCCATTGAAGTAGCAGATAAACTGAGGCGTATCTCTGGTAATGCTGAGTGAAGGTGGGGTATACCCTCTCAGACTGCGAGTTTGTCCCAGAACCAACACACAACCATTCACACTTACACCTAGGATCAGTTTGTCAATATCCAAAGTACTTCAAAGGTAATAAAGTACCCAAAGGAAACCCCTGCAAGCAGGGAAAGAAAATGCATCTCTATACGGAAAGGTCCTCACCAAGCCAGAGATTCAAACCCCAAACCTTCTTGCTGTGAAGCAGATCTGATAATCATTATTCCACCTGTTTTCTAAATTGTGTAATTGGATTTCTTTGGTAATAAGCACTATGCATCAATTAGAAACATTAAGATTATCACTGTGCCTTTAAACTGCCCTGTAATTACTGTAGAGTTTCAGCTGGCAACAGCGGATGGCACGGTGGATTGTGTTCACCGACAATGGTTTCTGGAAGTATTGCTGAGCCCATTTTGTAATTTCCCTTACAGTAGCATTCCTATTTGTGGTGCAGTACCGTTTAAGGACCCGAAGATCACAGGTATCCAGTATGGTTTGTCGGCCTTGACCCTTACGCACAGAGATTGTTCCAGATTCTCTGAAACTTTGGATGATGTTATGCACTGTAGATGATGATAACTTCAACTTTTTGCAATTATTTGCTTGGAAACACCTTTCTGATATTTCTACACTATCTGTGCAACATTGGGGGAATTGGTGATACTCTATCCATCTTTGCTTCTGAGAGACACTGCCACTCTGAGAAGCTCTTTTTATACTCAGTCATGTTGCCAATGGATCTCATTAGTGGCAATTGGTCTTCCAGCTGTTTGTTATAAGTGCAATTAACTTTTCCAGCCTCTTATTGCTACCTGTCCCAACTCTTTTAAGATTTGTTGACATCATGAAATTTAAAATCAACATATTTTTCACTTAAAATGATAGATTTTCTCAGTTTAAACATTTGATATGTCATCTATGTTCTATTCGGAATAAAATATTGGAATTTGGCACTTCCACATTATTGCATTCAGTTTTTATTCACAATTTGTATAGTGTCCCAACTTTTTTGGAATCCGGTTTGTATTATTATACTGTGTACTTTTGAAGAGAACTTCCAAATTATTTCGCTAAAGTTCATAAATCATCTATATTAGTGACCTTGGACTCTTCACTAAAAGAGTTGGAAAAATGAACAAATTATTGAAAATCTAAATTTTTGATCATATCCAATCTGTTACCAGAGTTAACATTTTTGCAGCTGTTACAATCTTGTCATTTAATTTTGAATGGCATCTGTATACTCTTGTGGAAAAACCAAATCTTAATTCCTGAACTGATTTAGAAGCTTCACCGGTCTTAACTCTTCAGAGCTGGATCTCCTGCCAGTTGGAACAGATTATAAACTGGTTTAACAACTTGGTATAGTGAGTGAAAACATAGTTAACCCAGTTGCAAGTTTGGTGATACATATACTGGTGTTCCAGTTTGTTGAAATTGTTAAAAACACAGTTTAAGTCATATGACAACTTGGTGTAGCTCAGAGAGATATTGTCCTTGCATTCTGTATCTGTATCTTCCTGGAAAAAAGAAAGATTGTATTGATATCTATATCTATGTTTGTGAGTGGCTTATATTTGGTATAATTCTGTTGCTCTGGTACCTTGTAAGTTATTTGTCAATTGTAATGATAGAATTTATTAACTTGTCACTTTTCAGATATAGAGGAAAAAACAGCATAAACATGAACTGGACTCTTGTTTGCTTTGTTGTGTGAAGCTCATAAAAACTACAGTGCACTTACACTAGAGGCCTGAATTGTTATTGATACTGTTTTACTTCAAACATTCATGTAAAAATTAGATAAGCAAATGTGGTAGCAGCAACAAGATAATATTAGCAAACTCTAATATTTATCATCTTTTCAAAATCATGATTAGTAATGGTATGATTAGTATTATAGAGTTCATCATGTACTGTTATCTTGCTGCCTGGATCATCGACTACCTCACTGACCGTCCATAGTAGGTGCGGCTGCGTGGCTGTAAGTCAAAGGTGGCAGTCTGCAGCAGGGGGGCACCCCAGGGCACCATCCTCTCACCCTTCCTTTTCACCATTTACACCTCGGACTTCACCTATAACACAGACAGCTGCCACCTCCAGAAGTTCTCTGACGACGATGCCATCGTGGGCCGTGTGTCAGAGGGGAACGAGCTGGAGTACCGGTTGGTCATCGTTAACTTCGTGGACTGGTGTGAGCGCAACCACTTGTGCTTGAACACTAGGAAGATGAAGGAGATGGTGGTCGACTTGAGGAGAAGCATTCTAACACACACACACACACACACACACACACACACACACACACACACACACACTCACTGGTGAACATCCAGGGACAGGACATTGAGACAGTGGACAGTTTCAAATACCTGGGCGTTCACCTTAACAATAAACTGGACTGGTCCCACAACACCAACACCCTGTACAAGAAGGGCCAGAGTCGCCTTCACCTTCTGAGGAGACGTAGGTCCTTCGGAGTATGCAGACCTCTGCTCAGGATATTTCATGACTCTGTGGTAGCCTCTGCAATCCTCTACGCTGCCATCTGCTGGGCCCCAGGCATCACAGAGCGGGACAGAAAGAGACTGAACAAGCTGGTCAGGAGGGCCAGCGCTGTCCTAGGCTGCCCACTGGACTCTGTGGAGGAGGTTGGTGAGAGAAGGATGGTAGTCAAGCTCACATCCATCATGGCCAACAGCTCTCACCCACTGCACCAGACTGTAGAGGAGCTGAGCAGCTCCTTGAGTGGACGACTGAGACATCCTCAGTGCAGGAAGGAGCGCTACCGCAGGTCTTTCATTCCCACCGCTGTCAGACTGTACAACGCTGCTTTGTAACTGTCTGTGAAAAAAACGTTTATGTGCAATAAAACCCCTGTGCACTTTAATCAACCACATCTGCCCCACTGACTGTGAACCATATAAACCCATCTATTCAGCCCTCAGATACATGTACACTTGAATATAGGCCAGTCTACAAAGTTGTTCTTTTCTTTTTCTTTTTTATTGTATATTACTTTATACTATTTATGTATCCATTTATTTATTTATTTACTTATATAATATATATGTATGTGTGTGTGTGTGTGTGTGTATGTATGTATGTATGTATGTATGTATATGTATTATTGTACATGTATCTATTTTGCACCCCCTACTGATAGTACCTCAAGAGCCTGTAACAGTGAATTTCTCCATTGTGAGATTAATAAAGCTGTATCTTATCTTATCTTATCTTATATACTGATATATAGGGACCGTAATGCAAACAGAATTAAATCACACCTTAGGTGTGTCAACAACACTCCTTGAAACCTCCTAACTTCATCTGACTACAGCCAAATTGCATTCTAGGGTAAATTGAAATAGCAGAGCAACTAACACTATACTAACACTACATTCTCAGTCAAACCCTGCCTGCCCCTCATCAGGCCCACCTGAGACTACTGAACACTTCTACTAACAGACTCCTCAACATTACTGCTTTTGCACCTCTTAGGGAGAATATACAATCTATATAAATCTGGTGTTTTCATTTTTTCATAAAAGCCTACGCTTTCGTCTATTAAGTCACACAAGCAAGTTGATTTTTTTCATGTCTGTAATGTCACATTTGTACCATGCCTATACATAAAAATGTTTTTAAAAAAATGCAATAATATAAAAATTATGCTCCTTTTATGATGCACATATGCTGTGAATTATAGTTGTTATATTCTTAGCGATATTTATGAAGTCATATGCATAATGTGTACTGTGTGTACCATGCATAATGTGTGCAATAGTACCTTTATCATTCATTCATTCATTTTCTGAACTGCATAATCCTAAGTAGGGTCATGGGGAGGCTGGTGCCATCTCAACCCACTCTGGGTGGGGGCAGAGTACACCCTGGACAGCTCACTAGGCCATTGCAAGGCAGAAACACGTTGACAGCTATGCAACCTACTCTTGTCAAAAGTTAGCAATGGTTCTTTTACAGTCTCACACCATAGACAGTGGGATAGTGAGGCCGGCCTTCGATAACCCAATTAGCTGCACGGGGGACACAGCAGTGACAACCGTAGACAGTGAGGCTTGAACCCCCAAACTTAGGATTGGCAATCCAGCATCTTATCACCTGGTCACCACTGCCCGGCAATAGTACCTTACTTCATTAAATATATATGATACTTTGCAAATATACTATATTACAATATGTTGGTATCTTTTGCATCAGAAAAAGTTTAAGTCATGAGAGACTAATTTTTTTATGTGCTGTGAGCTGTGTTAAATTCTAAGCATTAAAATAGTTCTTTATATGAGAGCTGCAAACTTCTCTTAGGCTCAGACGATCATATAGGAATTATAGCGTCACATAGGAACGTAAGATTACACAATCACATAAACAAGCCTATATATAGATGTTGCATCATGAGAAAACTGTCTGGAAGGCAGTTGACCCTCATGTCATGTGTGCTTGAAATGACTAATGTAGTTATAAATGCACACAATCCAGCAGAATCCTGTAGATTTGTGAATCTTTTCACAAACAGCTAATTACCAAACAGAAAATAGATTGTGATCTGTCTGCACAAGATAATTCAGAAATGACACTTGCACAATCAGTACAAAATGGCAATATATTTAAAAATATGGATGGCCAACTTTAACTGAATTTTTTCATACATTAATTCATTCACCATACCTATTAAGAAACCTATTAAGATTTTTCATGGCTTGTTGAGCAACCTGTGTGTGGACCTCCCAAAATCCATATGCATCAAAATGCTGATTGGCTGTTTACTCTTTGGCCAACATTTGGGAATGCCGATGGTATATAAAAGTATTGTCCTCTTCCAAAATATTTATATTTTGCTGCTTTGCAAGATGAAATGAATGTACGTACAAAAATATTTTCTTCTGTATTTGCTCAATACAACTTCTAACCAAAAGTAAATTTATAAAGGCAACAGTTCAAAAAATAACAAAATAGAATCACCTGTGATCAACTAGAGCCATGATGATTTTTTTTTTTTTTGCCATGAAAACAGCATTCCAGTGCTTGGAAGTGTGACTGAAAGCAAACATTTAACTATTCTATATATAGTGTCTGCATGGAAGTGAGGAGGAAACTGTTCAAAGATGCTTGTAAGAGGTCAATGGCCAATTCAAAGCCATTACAGATGTTTTTGGCAAAATGTGGTCATTGTGTGTATGTTACAACAATATCACAAATACTCCACAAAAGAAAAAGTCACTCTTCAAGAAAACAAAAGCCTTGAAGATTCTCTTCTTCTTTTCCTGTCGGCTGTTCCCTTCAGGGGCCGCCACAGCAAATCATCTGCCTCCATCTCACCCTATCCTCTGCATCTTCTTCTCTTACGACAACGATCTTCAGGTCCTCCTTCACCACATCTATAAATATTTTCTTTGGTCTTCCTCTAGGTCTTCAGCCTGGTAGTTACAACCTCAGAATCTTCCTACCAATATACTCACTATCCCTCCTCTGTACAGGTCCAAACCATCACAATCTAGCATTTCTGACTTTGTCTCCAAAACATCTTACATGTGCTGTCCCTCTGATGTACTCATTCCTGATCCTATCCATCCTCGTTACTCCCAAAGAGAACCTTAACATTTTCATCTCTGCTACCTCCAGCTCTGCTTCCTGTTTTTTCCTCAGTGCCACTGTTTCAAAACCGTACAGCATCACTGGCCTCATCACTGTCTTGTACACTTTTCCTTTCATTCTTGCCGATACTCTCCTATCACACATCACACCTGACACTTTTCTCCAACCATTCCAACCTGCCTGCATACGCTTCTTCACCCCTTTTCCACACTCTCCATTGCTCTGGATTGTTGAACCTAAGTACTGAAAATCCTCCACCTTCATTATCTCTGCTCCCTGTAACCTCACCGTTCCTCTTGGGTCCTTCTCATTCACATACATGTATTCTGTCTTATTGAGGCTAACCTTCATTCCTCTCCTTTCCAGGGCATATCTCCACCTCTCTAAATTTTCCTCCACTTGTTCTCTGCTCTCACTCCAGATCACAATGTCATCTGCAAACATCATAGTCCAGGGAGATTCTTGTCTAACCTCGTCTGTCACCCCATCCATCACATTATCAAATAAGAAGGGGCTCAGAACTGATCCTTGATGCAGTCCTACCTCCACCTTGAACTCTTCTGTCACACCGACAGCACACCTCACCACTGTCTTACATCTCTCATACATGTCCTGCACCACTCTAACATACTTCTCTGCCACTCCAAACTTCCTCATGCAATACCCCAGTTCCTCTCTCGGCACCCTGTCATATGGTTTCTCCAGATCCACAATGGTACAATGCAGCTCCTTCTGACCTTCTCTGTATTTCTCTATTAACATTCTCAAGGCAAACACTGCATCTGTGGTGCTCTTTCTTGGCATGAAACCAAACTGTTGTTCACAAATGCTGATCTCTGCCCTTAGTCTCGCTTCCACTATTCTTTCCCATAACTTAATCGTACGGCTCATCAACTTTATCCCTCTGTAGTTGCCACAACTCTGCACATATCCCTTGTTCTTAAAAATGGGCACTAGCACACTTCTCCTCCATTCCTCCAGCATCTGCTCACTATCTAAGATCTTGTTGAATGTTTTTGTCAGAAAATCTACTGCTACCTCTTCTAGACACTTCCATACTTCCACAGGTATGTCATCATGACCAACTGCCTTTCCACTCTTTATCCTCTTCAATGCCCTCCTCACTTCACCCTTACTAATCTTTGCTACTTCCTGGTCCTCAAGGGTCACCTATTCTACTCTTTTTTCTCTCTCTCATTTTCCCCATTCATCAGCTCTTCAAAGTACTCTTTCCATCTTCCCTCCCGACACACTTCTGTCATCGGTCAATACATTTTCCTTTCTGTCCTTAATCACTCAAACTTGCTGCACGTCTTTCCCATCTCTATTTCTCTGCTGTGCTAACTTGTATAAATCCTATTGTCCCACCTTACCGTCCAACCTAGAACTATACAAGTCATCATACTGTTTGCCTTTGAAACCGCTACCTTTGCCTAACGCTGTGTATCCCTGTACTCCTGTTTACTCTCTCCAGTCCTCTCAATGTCCCACTTCTTCTTAGCTATACCTCGGACTTTAGCTATAGCACAGACAGCTGCCACCTCCAGAAGTTCTCGGACAACTCCGCCATCGTGGGCCGTGAGTCAGAGGGGAACGAGCTGGAGTACCGGTCAGTCATCGTTGACTTCGTGGACTGGTGTGAGCGCAACCACTTGTGCTTGAACACCAGGAAGACGAAGGAGATGGTGGTCGACTTCAGAAGAAGCACACTAACACACACACACACACACACAATCACTAGTGAACATCCAGGGACAGAACATTGAGATAGTGAACAGTTTCAAATACCTGGGCGTTCACCTTAACAATAAACTGGACTGGTCCCACAACACCAACGCCCTGTACAAGAAGGGCCAGAGTCGCCTCCACCTTCTTAGGAGACTCAGGTCCTTCGGCGTATGCAGACCCCTGCTCAGGACATTTTATGACTCTGTGGTAGCCTCTGCAATCCTCTACGCTGCCATCTGCTGGGCCCCGGGCAGCACAGAGCGGGACAGAAAAAAACTGAACAAGCTGGTCAGGAGGGCCAGCTCTGTCCTCGGCTGCCCACTGGACTCTGTGGAGGAGGTGAGTGAGAGGAGGATGGTAGCAAAGCTCACATCCATCATGAACAACAGCTCTCACCCACTTCACCAGACTGTAGAGAAGCTGAGTAGCTCCTTCAGTGGACGACTGAGACATCCTCAGTGCAGGAAGGAGCGCTACCGCAGGTCGTTCATTCCCACCGCTGTCAGACTGTACAACGCCACTTTGTAACTGTCTGTGAAAATACCGGTTATGTGCAATAAAAACCCTGTGCACTTTAATCAACCACATCTACCCCACTGACTGTGAACCATATCAACCCATCTACTCTGCACTCAGATACATTACACTTTAATATAGGCCAGTCTATAAAGTCATTCCCTTCTTGTATTTTATTGTTTATTAATTTATACTATTTATGTATCTATTTATTTATTTACTTATATAATATATATGTATGTGTGTATGTTTGTATATGTATCTATTTTTGCACCCCCTACTGATGGTACCTCAAGAGCCTGTAACAGTGAATTTCTCCATTGTGAGATTAATAAAGCTGTATCTTATCTTATCTTATCTAACCTCTTCTTTTGTACACACTCCTGCACTTCCTCATTCCACCACCAAGTCTCCTTATCTACTGTCCTTCCAGAGGACACATAGTACTCTCCTACCTGTCTCCCTGATCACATTAGCTGTAGTTGTCCAGTCATCTTGAAGCACTTCCTGACCACCCAAAGCCTGTTTCAACTCCTCCTTGAAGACAACACCACACTTCCTTTTTCAGCTTCCACCACTTTGTCTTCTGCTCTGCCTTTGCCTTCTTCGCCTTTCTCACCATCAGTGTCATCCTGCACACCACCATCCTATGCTGTTTGGCAACACTCTCACCCACTACTACTTAGAGGTCACTGACTTCCTTCAAATTACATCATCTACACAAGATGTAGTCTACCTGTGTGCTCCTACCTCCGCTTTTATAAGTCACCCTGTGCTCCTGTCTATTCTGGAAGAAAGTATTCACCACAGGCATATTTCCATCCTTTTTGCAAAATCTATCAACATCTGTCCTTCTGTGTTCCTCTCCTGGATACCAAACCTGCCCATCACTTCCTTGTCCCCTCTGTTGCCTGCACCAACATGTCCATTGAAGTCTGCACCAATGACCACTCTTTCACCTCTGGAGGTACTCTGCATCACTTCATCTAACTCTCTCCAGAATCTCTCCTTCTCTTCTTGCTCACATCCTACCTTCAATTTCTAACTTGAGACTCATCACGCTGTCTGAGACTCTTTTCACTTCTAGAACATTCCTGACAAACCTCTCCTTCAAGATGGCTCCTACTCCATTTCTCTTCCCATCCACACAGTGTTAAAACAGCTTAAACCCTGCTCTTAAGCTTCTAGCCTTGCTACCTTTCCACCTGGTCTCCTGAACACACAGTATGTCCACCTTCCTCCTCTGCATCATGTCAGCCATCTCTCTAGCTTTTCCTGCCATAGTTCCAACATTCAAAGTCCCTACTCTCAGTCCTAGACTCATGCCTTTCCTCTTCTCTCTCTCTGTCTACGGATATACCTCCCGCCTCTCCTTCTTCGACCAACAGTAGTCCAGTTTCCACCAGCATCCTGTTAGTTAACAGCACTGATGGAGGTCCTTGTTAACCCGGGCCTCGAACGATCTGATATGGAGGTAATATTGATCCTTTGCATATCAAATTTGGCAAATGTTTTACGTCAGATGCCCTTCCTGACACAACCCTCTGCATTTATCCGACTTGGGACTGGCGTGAGAGAGAACACTGGCTTGTGCCCCCCCTCATGGCTGCAGTCAAAGCCATAAAGATTCTCACATTAGAAAATATATCTCGCAGAAAACCAATATAAAGCTTTCCATCCAAAGCGCATCATACCTATGGTAAAGCATGAGGGTGGTAGCATCATGTTGTTTGTGTGTTTCTCTTCAGTAGTGACGGGGGCACATGTAAAGCCTATGGAAAAATGGATGGGGTTAAAATATTATCAAAGTCTTAAGAAAATCTTGCTGCCCTCTGCCAGAAAGTTGTCAGTGGGGAGAAATATACAATAAAGATTGATTGAAGGAGAAAAGGTAAATGTACATGACCTACTCAGAGCACAGACATGAAATATGTTGACAATCTATGAAATTACTCAAATGTTGTTGTCACGAATAGTCACCATCATATTTCACTGAGCTTGAGCAGTTTTATAAAAAGAAAAAGTGAATTGGCAAATATATTACAGTTTAGAGGTACAAAGTTGGTAGAGAAGTGTCCCAGCATGGCTGTAATTAAAGCAAAAGGTGCTTCCACAATGTTTTGTCCAGGAAAGTACTGGAAAAAAGCCTATTTTAGGTACTGAGATGTTGCTATTATATCTTTTTACTTGGCTGTGATAAATTGAATAGAGTAAATACATCTGGGGGAAAAATTGGTGTCTTTATTGGCTTCATATCTTCGTGCTGCAAAGCAATGGAATATAAATAAATTAAGGGGGTAATTATTTTAGGTGCAGTGTTCTGTATGCTGTTGTTCAAGCATCCAATTGAAGAAATTGTGATGCATCTTGTAATTATATGCCCGAACTTGATATAATTTAAAAAGATGTTTGGTGTAGCTGCAAATATATTGCACATGTTTTTAAAAGGGATCTAACAAAAGGAAATGAAGAAAGTGTTGGGAAACAGGATGCAAAGGATATTAACCCTCTTCCTCAGCCACCTTGTTTCCTCCTTTATCTTTCAGTAATTAATCATGTTTGCCTCATATCTGTAACTGGTGTCCCCTTTTTAGATTAGATAGACCCACTGAAAACTCTCAACGGAACAAATGCTTTCTGCATTTCTCGGCAACCAAGAGCATGGAAAAAGATGGACATGTTCCAGTACTTCACACACTCTTAAGTTTCGCCTTATTAAAGCAGGATGTCTGTAATGCAGTACTTTCACAATTTCATTCACAAAGTTTATTTTCTTATTAAATAAAAATTTATGATCCTGGATTCAGTGTCTGGCTGCCAATACAGCAGGAGTTAATCTGAAGACATAAACATATCAAATAGTCTATCTACAGCCAGATAACTGCAGATGGATATTTCAGTGCCGAGGTGTTAAAGCTGTCTGAAGTTAAGCATGACAGTGTACACACCTGCTCAGATTACAGTTTGGAGGTTGTTTCCAGACTGATATATCCAGAGCAAGTGTAATGTAAGCATATGGCTATAGGTACAGATATATGAAAGGCACATGGACAAAAAGTGTAAGGTTTCCTTATGAATGAACAGTTCTAAACAAAGCACCTCTGATTCTGGTGTGTTTAAAGCTAAAATTGGGATATTATTGTTGTTGATGCTGTTGGTCATCATCAGTTCATTTTCTGTAACCGCTTAATTCTATTTAGGGTCATGGGGAGGCTGGCACCCATCTCACCCGACTCCGGGTGAGGGCAGGGTACACCCTGGACAGCTCGCCAGGCCATCAAAGGGCAGGAACACGCTAACGGCTTTGCAGTTACTCTTGTCGAAAGTCAGCAATGGTTCTTTTACATGAAGCTCTCACCATAGACAGTGAGAGACATGGCCACCCTTTGATAACCCAGTTAGCTGCACTGGGGGGCGACGATGACAACCTTGTGGAGAGTGGGACTCGAACCCCCAATGTTAGGCTCAGCAATCCAGCACACTTATCACTAGGCCACCACTGTCTGTTGTTGTTGTTGTTGTTGTAGAAATTATACATTTTTTTGTTTTGCTATTTGTTATTTTCTGCCTGTGATGTAACTGTTCTAATTTTGACCTGCTGCAATAGATTGATTATTTATTTATTTATTTATTTATTTTTAGCTAGTGGGTTGGGGTGGCTGTTTTATGTACAGTAAATTTGCTGATTAATATTACTATTTCTTACATCAAATCAATATAATACAAAAACAATAATTACATACTTTTTATATTTACCTCTGTGCACTATATACAATGTGTGTACTGTGGTTATTACTATGATGTAAGAAATTAACAGCTTAATGAGGCATCAAAAAATAATGTAAACATTCAAAGCTTTAGAAAACAGCTGCAGTTTTTAATATTTTAATATTTTAAGTATTTACTTCTATTTTAACTATGAATTTTGTCTTTAACACTCTGAAGTAATGCACAGTAAATAGTGCCATGGCCAAGAACAAACTCTAATCTAACCTCTTTAACGTGATTAAAGATGCTAAATTTGGATGATATGTTAGTAGATTGTGTGTGTGTGTGTGTGTGTGTGTGTGTGTGTGTGTGTGTGTGTGTGTGTGTGTGTGTGTGGCCAACCTGGAGGAAACCAAGTGAAAACTCAGCACAAACTGTAACCTGTCTTCACACCATGCTGCACCACTACTGTATGTGTATTAAATATTCAAATGATAAACATTAAATATTAAAATAAATAGTGATGCTTAAAGAGAACGTCTTCAGTTTTGCTTTTATCCCACATACCTAGCAGCTTTGTTTATATTCCACATTGTGTCACATCTGTTAAGTTCATCAGTTCATTTTTTGTATCCGTTTAATCCTAATTAGGGTCGAGGGAAGGCTGGCGCCCATCCCAGCCAACTCCGGGACAGGGCAGAGTACACCCTAGACAGCTCACCAGGCCATCGCAGTTTCGCAAATCGCAAATGTTGACGACTTTGCAGCCTACTCGTGTTGAAAGTCAATAATGGTTCTTTTATATGCTTCACACCATAGACAGTGAGAGACATGGCCGACCTTTGATAACCCAGTTAGCTGCATTGGAAGGACAGTGACAGCCTTGTGGAGAGTGGGACTCGAACCCACAACCTTAGGATCAGTGATCCAGCACCCTATACCACTAGGTCACCACTGCCGTTGTGTCACATCTGTAGTACTGTAAAATTCTTTGGAAATTATTTTCCATAACGATTTTCCACATGGTGCAAACAGCATTAGTATTCATTATAGTGAATGCAATAACACATAATGCAGTTGTGACTAAAACTGTCTCGCTGTAATTCATTACACTTGATTCAATCTGTATGACATTTATCAGAAGAATCTCATTCCACTTTTATCCTTCTTAGATTTTTAATGAAACTTGAGCACATGTGTTTCCATGAGAATATTTATTAAATAAAATACCTGTCATATGGCACGTGTGATATAATTAAATCATCTAGCAGTTTAACTCAATGTAATGGGTTGAGCAAGTCTAACTGAAGTCTCTCTCTCCCCCTGCTGGCTGACTCTATGTACCAGAAACAGTGAATAACATGTAACAGTCTCATTGAATAGTACATCAACTGAATGTCAAAATAATAGCAAAAACAAGATAGTTTTTCATTATTAGTTTCATACAAGCTTCTCATTATACTTCTCATACACAATATTGTAGTGTTTAATGATGTCACTTCACAACAAGAAGGTTCTGGGTTCCAATCTCGATAAAGGACCTTTCTGTGTGGAATTTACTTATTGCTCCTCATGCTTGCATGGTTTCCTGGGAATAGACTTATGATCTTTAAAAGTAAAATCAGTATAAATAATGGGTGAGTGGATAATACTGTATACCGAATATTCTGTATAAATTGTAATACATTCATTTGTCAAACTGCTGAATCCTACAAAGAACTTAAGGTGGCTGGTGCTTATCTCAGTGGATACTGGGTGAAGGTGGGTTAAACCTAGCACAGCTCAGAAAACCATCACAGGGCAACACACACACACACACACACACACACACACACACACACACACACACACACACACACAAAGAGAGAGAGAGAGAGAGAGAGAGAGAGAGACAGAGACAGACAGACATGTAAACCCCCAAAGAGAAATGCCTGGGAATTGAACCAGGACCTGTGAACCACCTTGCTACCCATTATAATGCACTATCATTATAGTTTATTTCAAGCTTACACAGCTCCCATGAAAGGCTGCTTTAAAATTGCCAACATCAACAAAATTATTATTTTTATTTAATATTTATATTAATATTTAATATTTTGTGAAGCCTTCATGAGGGTAGATTTATTCTTTCATCATCAATATTGTACATCCTGGCTGTGGTCATGGGAAAGCTGGCACCAATCCCAGCAGACTGTGGGTGAAAATCAGGTACACCATGAACAGCTTACCAGTCTTTTGCAGAGCCAGCACACCCAAACAGTCACACTCAGGTTGCCAGTGTTTGTGGGGCACTTTGTAATAGTTAATTAACATAATGTGCATGCCTTTAAACTGTAAATGGAAAGCCATGCAAGCACAGATAAAATGCACTTATTACAAAAGTATCCTTACTAGGGGCAGTGGTGGTTTAGTGGTATAGGGTGCTGGATCGCTGATCCTAAGGTTAGGGGCTTGAGTCCCACTCTCCACAAGGTTGTCATTGTCCCCCCAGTGCAGCTAACTGGGTTATCAAAGGCGGGCCATATCTCTCACTGTCTATGGTGAGAGGCATGTAAAAGAACTATTGCTGACTTTCGTAAAGAGTAGCTACAAAGCCGTCAGCGTGCTTCTATCCCTTGCTAAAGGGTTGTGTCAGGAGGGCATCCGACATTAAAAAAAAAATTTAAAAAATATGCCAAAGCAAATGTGCGAATCATTCGCTGTGGCAGCCCCTGATAAAGGGAAAAAGCCGAAAGGAAATCTCATCTACAAAAGTGTCCTTACTGACCACAACCTCAAACCCAGGGCCTTCCTGCTCTGAGATGAGAGTGAAAACCATTGTGCCACTAGTCTTCTCCACTAGATCGCATGGTTAAAAGTACTGAGCTAATAACAGACTAAAACCAATCGCTCTCTAAGAATAATATGACATAATTTTCTTTTAATAACACTTGTAGTGTCATTACAGTCACAACATGTCAGTATTTCAAACTCCTTTATATTCTTAGACCTGTGCAAAAAGAATGCTATCCACAAATAAGTGCAAAGAATAAAAGGGTTCATATCTAACCACTGTGACAACCGCAATAAAAAAGAGATGTTACATTCCTGCAACCATTATGCAGATGTACATTTGACTGGGATCGTTGTTATTGAATGACTAATTTACAGCCAAAAGGTTTAGGTTTCATAAAAACACAATGCTGCAATTATAATAACAGTGAAAAGATCAGTACCCAGGGTACTGATTAGGGTCACGGGGAGGCTGGCGCCCATTCTAGTCGATTTCGGTTGAGGGCAGAGTATACCCCGGCTGGCTCGCCAGGCCATCACAAGGCAGAAACACACTGATGGCAATGCAGCCTACTCTTGACGAAAGTCAGCAATGATTCTTTTACATGAACCTCATACCAGAGACAATGAGAGATATGGCTGGCCTTTGATAACCAGTTAGCTGCACTGGAGAGACAGTGACAACCTGTTGAGCGTGGTGCTTGAACCCTTAACCTTGGTATCAGTGATCCAGCACCTTGAGCACCAAGCCAGCACTATCAGGACAAAATGTAACTTTAATCATTTGTTTGATTCATATCTGATGAAAACTGATCATTCTAGTACTCTAGTGCCTGTGCTCTAGTGCCTTCCCTGTGAACAATAAAGCTCACCCGTTTTCATAGATGAAACGGGGAAACCGTAGTCACTGTAATAGAGATGTGGAGAAACACGGAAATCAAACTAAAGCGGGAACTGGTGGAGCACAAAGCTGAGAGCCAGAGAGATTACGGGGAAGAGGGACAATCTTCTAGCACCAGGAAGAGCGCTGCTAGCCTTTATAGCCCATGATTAAATGGAATTAGGTGTGTGTGTTTAGCACTCCACCCGCGTGTGAGAGCCACGCACCTCTCCAACGAGCATTTCAACGTGCAACTCTTTTGTGAGAGACCATAACACACTAAAATAAAAACCACATTGCAGTTAAAGAGTTTCTCACAACACAGACCATAACATAGTGTACTGTGTTCAATAATGTTTTCACTTAATTTGCAGACTTATGGTATAAGTTACAGTACTGTTAACTTCTGTTCAAAAGACGATGGAACGGATTAACACCATGTACATTATTTGTAATGGGAAAAGCAGATTGGGAATCCGAATAAATCGGAATCCGAACAGCCGTCTGGAATGGATTAAGTTCGAGTACCGAGGCGCCACTGTACTGATTTTTATAAAAAAAACACTCATTTGCTGAATTGCTTAATGTTTCATAAGGCAATAGAATATCCCAGCTGACATTGGGTGAAGGCAGGGTACACTCTGAACAGCTCATCAGACCACTGCAGGGCCAACACTCACAACCATTCACACTCACATCCACAATAAGGGGCAATGTGGAACAGCCAATTAACTTAATGTGCACGTCTTTGGACTGTGGGAGGAAGCCAGAGTACCCATGCAAGAACAGGGAGAACATACAAACTCACCGGGGGATTTAGCTCAGTTGGTAGAGCGTCCACTTTATCCTCCGGAAGGTCGGAGTTCGAAGCCGGCCGCGTCATACCATAAGACGTTAAAATTTGGGAGTTGTTGCTTCCTGCTTGGCGCTCAGCATCAAAAAGGATAGAACAATGCAAAATTCTCATACGCATTGAGCATACGCTTGTATGAATAATGCGCTATACAAGCATCCATATAATAATAATAATAACATAGAAACACAACACAGAAAAATCAAAGACCAGGACTTGAATCCAGGCCTTCTGGCTGTGAAGCAGGCATACTAACTGCCACTTCATCGTGCTGCCCTTTGTAAAATTCAGTACAATATTTTAGATTGAAAATGGCTTAAAACACCATTCACTTGGTTAAAATATTCCTCGACCATGCAAAGCCCATCCTGATATAGAGTCAACGTTAGTGTATCCCTGTATTCCATGCCCCTACCATTCCCTGCTGGAAAAACCAGCATAGACCAACATAGGTGGTTAACAGCATTACTGACATATTGTGTTGCTTTGGTGCTTGTACACTGCTTCAGCATGGGATACTGGTGAGTGAATGCTAAATCAGAATCCCAGCATCCTATTCTGGTCTGAGTCTGTGAAACTACATCATTATTGACTTATACAAGAGTTGAAATTGACTTACAAGAGTCAATAACTCATAATTATTTTCAAAAATTATTCAGTGGGTTAGGATGGGGTAAAATCACACTTATAATGAACATTTGAAATATCTGAAATGAAATAAATAGTTTAGTCATTTATTTTAATTTCACTTTCTGAATCATTTTATTCTTTATCAAGGTGATGGTTGAACTGGAGCCCATCCCAGATGACTTTGTGTGAAGGCAGGGTACACCCCCTGAACAGTTTTCTAGACCATTGCAGGGCTAACAGACACATACTAACAGACAACTATTCACACTCCCATCTAGAGGCAATCAAAAACATCAAGTTAGCATAATGTACCTATCCTTGAATTATGGGGGGAAACTGGAAGACTCAGAGGAACCTATGCAAGCACGGAGGGAACATATTAACTTCACACAGAAACACCCTCGCCAAGCCCAGGACTTAAACCCAGGACTGTCTTGCTTGAGGTAGATACACTAACCAATAGGTCCCTGTGCTGCCCTGAGTGAAAAAGAGAAACTGGAGAATCCCCAGAGAAAAAACACACTGGGAGAAAAACTTGTTACAGAAACACCCTAATCAAGCACAGTTCTTGAGCCTAGGACCTACTTTCTGTGAAGCAGAAGAGCTAATACTATGCCACGTTCTCATTTCACCTTCTATCTCTCTTGAATTTAATGCCAGCATGGTGTGTGAAGTCTCTAACAGTTCCTCAAACTCAGTTACTGTGGAATATTGGTTTTAATTAGAGATGCGCAAAAATCCAAAAGTCTCTTGACCGTCACGCCCACATGTGCGTTTTGAATATTCCTCTTCTTCTTTTACTTTCGGCTACTCCCTTCAGGGGTCGCCACAGCAAATCATCCGCCTCCATCTCACCCTGTCCTCTGCATCTTCTTTTCTGACTCCAACGACCTTCATGTCTTCCTTCACCACATCCATAAATCTCTTCTTTGGTCTTCCTCGAGGCCTTCTGCCTGGTAGTTCCAACCTCAGCATCCTACTGCCAATATACTCACTATCCCTCCTCTGTACATGTCCAAACCATCTCAATCTATCCTCTCTGACTTTGTCTCTAAAACATCTTACATGGGCTGTCCCTCTGATATACTCATTTCTGATCCTAGCCATCCTTGTTACTCCCAGAGAGAACCTCAACATTTTCATCTCCGCTACCTCCAGCGCTGCCTCCTGCCTTTTCCTCAGCGCCACTGTTTCTAAGCCATACAACATCGCTGGCCTCACCACCGTCTTGTACACTTTTCCCTTCATTCTTGCTGACACTCTCCTATCGCACATCACACCGGACACTTTTCTCCAACCATTCCAGCCTGCCTGCACACGCTTCTTCACCTCTTTTCCACACTCTCCATTGCTCTGGATTGTTGAGCCTAAGTACTTAAAATCCTCCACCTTCGTTATCTCTGCTCCCTGTAACCTCACCGTTCCTCCTGGGTCCTTCTCATTCACTTTTTGATTTTTATGACATGTATTCTGATCTCATCACATGTATTCTGATTTTCTGAGGCTAACCTTCATTCCTCTCCTATTTTGAATTTTCTGTTTTCCTGTTTTGAATATTCTAGATTAAGTTTTTTTTGTACAGTCTGTCCACAAGATTGTTTGTGATTTTTCCATCCTTGAACAAGGATCATTAGGGCAGTACTGAGAAACTGATGTCCCTTGAGGTGGCCTTGTGATCTGTTGGTGTTCCAGGTCATCCCAAAGGTGTTTAGGTTTAACAGCAGCGCTCTATGAAAATCATTCAAGTTCTTCCATTCCAACTTTGGGAGATCTTCATGGATATCCCTTTGCACATGAAACCTGTGATGAGTGGGGCTTGAACCCCCAACCTTAGGATCAGTGATCCAGCACCTACACCACTAGGCTACATCTGCTCACACAAAATAATTTTGGTAGCCCGTTTCCAAATATTTCAGGGCATGGTGAATCAGTTGGCAAAAAAATGTGACCATATAGTATTTGTATAGGATTAAAAAATAAATTTTGATTATTTTTGCTTATACATGCCTCTATCTCCAAAAGAATTTAATTTCAGTTCATTTTCTGTCACCACTTAATCGTATTTAGGGTTGCGGGGAGGCTGGCGTCCATCCCAGCTGATTCCGGGCAAGGGCTGACAGCTTTGCAGCCTACTCTTGTCAAAAGTCAGCAATGGTTCTTTTACATATACACACCATAGACAGTGAGAGACATGGACGGCCTTTGATAACCCAGTTAGCTGCACTAGGGGTGGAGTGAGGGTGGGGTGTGTGTGTGGTGAAAACCTATGGTGTGTGGGGCTTGAACCCCCAACCTTAGGATCAGTGATCCAGCACCTACACCACTGGGCTACATCTGCCCACATAAAAGAATTTTGGTAGCCCATTTCCAAATATTTCGGGCATGGTGGTGTTGCATGCCCATCTCACAGCAAGAAGGTCCTGGGTTTGAGCCCAAGGCTTGGTGAGGGGTTTCTATGTTCTCCCCGTGCTTGCGTGGGTTTCCTTGGGGTGCTCCGGTCTCCTTCTATAGTCCAAAAACATCTACTTAAGGCTTAATGGGCTGTTTCAAATTCCCATCTGGTGTGAGTGTGAATGGCTGTATGTGTGTTGGCCTTGCGACAGACTGGTGAGCTGTTCAGGGTGTACCCACCTTCGCCCAGAGTCAGCTGAGATAGGCTCCAGCCTCCTCGTCGCCTTAACAGGATGAAGTAGTTCAGCAAATGAATGATTGAAGGAATGAATAACTTTAATGCTGTGCACCTGTTTCCAGTATTCGTCTCGATTTGTTCACCTAAATGATATTTTAATCAGTGGTAAACTCCTTCTGTGTTTTTACTGAGACCCTGAGGTTTCCATTAGGAACAGCGCGTGCAATAAATCTGACTCAGCACAGAAAGCCCCGCCCCTTGGTATTACGTATCGTTAGTAACCGTTACCAAGTTGCTCCTCAGAGAGCCTCATCCTCACCAACATGGCGGCGGAGAGCAGCAGCTGGAGCGCGGCCGCGCGCCTCGGCTCAGCCTCACTAACTTAATACCAAGAACCGTGTGAACCGACGCAGCTTCACAAAGCTCCACGCTCGTGGTTTGTTATGTTATTGTCGTGTGCTGTACATGTCTGGGTCTATAGTTTGGTCCTCGACTCAAAAAAAAAAAAAAAAAAAAACATCTATTTTTTTCGGTTTTCGGTTATCGTGACAACTTGGAGAACTCACCTGCTGGCCGCGAGGAACAGCGCGTCTCGAGACCGAGAGAGCAGCACGGCTGTGTTTACAGTCCTGACCGGAACAAGCCCACTCACACACTCAGTACAGCGCTTTAAACCGGGTCTCGATCCAAACAAGACAAGCCATGTGAGCGAGTCTGGAGGACATGCACCTCAATATGAGTGAGAATCATTACCCGTTTGAAGAGAGAGACAGAGACAGACTTCCTCCCATCATAAACCATGTAAGTGTCCTTTTCCTTTTCTCTACAGAAACTCGCTTGGTCTTCATCAAAAACTAAGAAGGAAAAAAGTTTGCTGTGCTCCATTATTAACTGATCCTTTCCACGGAGGGAAACCGAAGGCAGATGGAAATTCCCGACTTTGGGAAAGTGGTGGGTTTGAGACTCTGGCAGAACATTGACATCTTAAAGAACATAGAAAACACCCACAAACATGGAACACTGACGTCCACCGCTTTTTATCCAGACAACTTGCTCTGACTTTTGATCTCCAGACCTGCTGGATTGTTCTGCACATTTCTGAGACACAGTATTAAACTACAGTATTCTGCACTCCGTCCATCACACATCTTCTCAAACCATCACTTCTCCTTTCTGATGTCTAAAACTTATGGTAGTACTGTACTTAAAACACATGGGTGGAGACGCTCGATTCTTCTGTTCTTTAAAGAAAAAAGGTAAAGTCTGTTGGGCTTTGTTCTTATCCCCGGTTTCCGTAGCATGAAGCGACCAGGACCAGTTCAACTCCTCCTGGATGGGACGCTAGTCCATCACAGGTTACCTTCCCAGTATATTTTACTGGTACCCATTTATACTGCTGGGTGAACAGAGGAACTTGTGGTTGAGACCTTGCTCAGGGGTCTTAGCACAGTGGGAGTTTAACTGGGATTTGAACTCGCGACCTCCTGATCATGAGTGCAGCACCCTAGCCACTATACCACCGGCCCCATCTCTTTGAAGAAAACCTGCATATATTTGTTTCTGATAAGATCTAATACGAAGATGGACTCTTTATATCTGACAAGCTTTGCTTTTCCTTTTCTTTCTTTTGTGGTACTTTTTCAAGCAGGACTTTGTTTGTCTGACCTGATGAATAGTGATGCTGAGATTACAGGCCATTGAAACTGATTAAACTAGTACTTTTCACCTCCTACGCACAGCGGCATACCATTTCCAGGCTTTGAGCTCCTCTGTGTTGTAAGAAAATTAGTGCTTTCCACCTGATTGTAATGTTCATGCGAGATGACATACTAATTTGTGACACACATGTTTGGTCACAATGCATACAAGATTTATGGCTCTTTCATTCCTCTCGCAGAGTTTGGATCGTGGACCAAAGCTACCCTTCTCCTCCTATGGGAGCTTCATCTCAACCCTAAGCCACAGGAGGGAGTCGGGCAGTCACAGCCTGTCCACACAGCTCCTCTTACCTGCCGTCCGACAAGGTCAGTCCACACACCACCTGGCCATGATTTTGTTTTTGGACCAGTGGGGTAGCATTTTAAAGGGGGCTGTTTTTGGGTTTCAAATTCTGAAATAGTTTATCAGAGCTTCAAATGCTTTTTTGGGGTGTGTGGAGGGGTAATATCACATGCACACATACACACACACACACACACAAGCAGCACAGCTGATTATATACTTGTTTGTATTTGTGTGTGTGTGTGTGTGTGTGTGTGTGTGTGTGTGTGATAGCATCGTTTTGCAAAATTAATGGATAATAATCATCAATTAAGAAATTACATTTTTATTTTATTTTATTGCCTACCAACTGTTATTGCCAAGAAGCAGATTTAACCACACAGGATCCACATTACCATTTAAAATCTAAAGGGTGTAAGGATGCCAATGTGACAGCGGATTATTTGTGTTTTAACAGTGTTATAGGTAGAAGTAAAAGGAAAAGTATATCTGGTTTATAATCCAAGATTCCCTTTGATATCATCATCCCACTGCAACACTTATCAGAGAATATAATGTTATTAATATGGGAATAATGCTTGATTGTGGATTGTGCCTTTTATAATTCAACAACTAATACAGAACAGCATTGCTTCTTGTATTCTTCATGTAAAATACATGGATCCGTTTAATTGTACCAATGACATCATGCTTTTTATTTTTTATACTGTACATCCTAGCATCTTAAAATAATTTCCTGGATGCATCAATGTATTAAACACAAGATTTGTGGTATAAGGATTTCAGTCTTTCAAGTTCCTTAGAGCTCACTTGAAATTAATTATAAGATTAAAGTGGCCACAATTCCTGTATTCTGTGCCTGTGTTTTATGCATGGCAGAGAAACACTCCCTGAAAGGTCAGCGTGTTATTAAATGATATGCACATGTAATTTAAAGATAATGCTTAGATACACGACAAAATGCTAATTGCATTTCAAAGAGTTCTCTTTAGCTGATATGAATTAATGAGCAGAACAATACTGCAAGCAGGTGTGTGTGTGTGTGTGTGTGTGTGTGTGTGTGTGTGTTTCCCTTGAGATCAATGATGTTTTAGCAGTCTTGAGGATCAGTGCATCACACCAAGAGCCAATCAGAATCAGAGAATTGAAGCTGATGTAGAGGCTGTAATCTGAGGTGGTCTAAATATATAGTTCTATAAAGAAGCATTTTTTGGACAAATCATCGCCAGTCATTTCTACTCTGTGTTATCTTCTAGTGTAGCGTGTCTCTGAGAGTCTATTCAGTCGAGGAGTTCTAGCATCTGTAATCTATTCTGTCGGTTAACCACAGCACTTTGAGATGATGTTGATTGGTAGTTGCCCCTGAATGAAGAGGGCAGCTATTTGAGGAGTTGTACTTGAGGGTGATGAAAATCTGCAGTATGTCCAACATGTTTTTCAACTCAAAACAATTATATTTAATAAGATATTTTTATGAGCTTTACATATTAGGGGTGTAATATCAGTAAGATCAGACCCTCTGATAAAAAGCACAGTACTTGTTTTTGAAAGGAAAAAACATCCATGTGTTTCATGACACTTAGTCTAAACCAGGGGTCACCAACCTTTTTGAAACTGAGAGCTACTTCATGGGTACCAATTAATGCGAAGGGCTACTAGGTCGATACACACCTCTGAAATTACAAATTTGCTCAATTTACATTTAATTAGATTTAATTAGATGTTATTATTAATAATTAATGATATTCATCTATGTGAAGATATTGACTTGATTTAAAAATATATTCAAAAAAATTATATGCAGCTCAATGGAGAGTGGCGCTGTCCTAAAAATGGGCCTGTCCTAAAAATAGCAGTGAACAGGTCCGCGGGCAACTTATATTGTCCTTGCGGGCTACCTGGTGCCCACGGGCACCACGTTGGTGATCCCTGGTCTAAACCATCAGAAGCTTTTCATAGCTGAATGTTGTTAATGATAGTCTGAGGTATCCCATCTAATACAGAAATAGTAAGATAAATACAAATTTACCTTCATACATAGTATATTACAGCTTCCTGCTTTACTGCCAAATGGAATCTTTCTAAAATAGTTCATGCGTATTAAAGTAACTTATACACTAAATACAGAATATGTGCAGTGTTTGTATTTTACTTCGCTGCATAGCAACACGCCACTTTTGGAGGCCAAAGCAGTTCCCACTGACACACACCCTCTCATGTTCACGTTGCTTAACACTCTGGCGTTCTGTCCCGTTATAGAGACATCTTCATAATCCTGATTTATTTGCTCTCTATAAAACCTGACCAATGCGAACCATACATGAATACTTTTTATTTTTATTAGGTAACTATATTTACACCCCTCCCCCCACCACGAACTTCTTTTCCTTTCGGCCTGTTCTCTTTTTCAGGGGTCGCCACAGCGAATCATCTGATTCCCATGTTTGATTTGGCATGTTTTTACGTCAGATGCCCTTCCTGACACAACCCTTTAGCAAGGGACAGAAACACGATGATGGCTATGCAGCTACTCTTTACGAAAGTCAGCAATGGCTCTTTTACATGAACCTCTCACCATAGACAGTGAGAGACATGGTCGGCCTTTGATGACCCAGGTAGCTGCACTGGGGGGGACAGTGACAACCTTGTGGAGAATGGGACTCGAACCCACAACCCTAGGATCAGCGATCCAGCGCTCTTTACCACCAGGCCACCACTGCCCTCTACCCCCACCCCAAACATTGGTATAAAAATAATGGCACCCTGCTTCGGTTTTTAATTAGATAAGAACTCCATTGACAATTTTCCTGTGATAATAAATACGAATAATGACACTTGCGGAAGAATCCAGATCCTCCACGCAGAACATTTAAAGCTGATGGGGATCGTCGTCTTAAGTGTTTCTGATTTATAACTCTAGCTAAAGTCATTATCTTGTTAATAGTAAAGATAGACATTTCAGACAGCTACTACAAGCTACCACATTTTTTGAAGATTTATTCAAATCATATTTGATTGTTCAAAATGCTAACCACATAATCAAGAAAATATGATACTTTATTTCATAACACTCTTACAAAGGTTAATTTACAGAATGTGTAAACTAGATATGACTGACTCCTTGGTGTGAAGCTACACAGTTGACTGCAGATTGATGATGTGAGATAAAAGCACTGGCTAAACCACTGTTTTTCCACAGAAAGAGAGAGTGAGCGAGAGAGAGAGAGAGAGAGGAAGTGTGAGAGGGAGTGAGGGAGAGAGAGAGGGAGAGAGAGAGAGAAAGCGAGAGAAAGTGGGAGAGAGAGAGAGAGCGAGATATAGAGAGAGATATAGAGAGAGATAGATAGAGAGAGAGAAAGCGGGAGAGAGAGACAGAGAAAACGAGAGAGAGACAGAGAAAACGAGAGAGAGACAGAGAAAACGAGAGAGAGTGAGAAAGCGAGAGCAAGAGAAAGCAAGAGAGAGTGAGAGAGAGAGAAAGCAAGAGAGAGAGAGAGAGAGGCTTTTGGATTTTGAGCCTTTCTTCTTTTCCTTTCGGCTTTTCAGGGGTCGCCACAGCAAACCATCCGCCTCTATCTCATCCTATCCTCTGTATCTTCTACTCTTACTCCAACTACCTTCATGTCCTCCTTCACCACATCCATAAATCTTCTCTTTGGTCTTCCTCTAGACCTTCTGCCTGGTAGTTCCAACCTCAGCATCCTACTACCAATATACTCACTATCCCTCCTCTGTACATGTCTAAACCATCTCAACCTAGCCTCTCTGACTTTGTCTCCAAAACCTCTTACATGTGCTGTCCCTCTGATGTACTCATTCCTGATCCTATCCATCCTTGTTACTCCCAAAGAGAACCTCAACATTTTCATCTCTGCTACCTCCAGCTCAGCCTCCTGTCTTTTCCCCAGGGCCACTGTTTCTAAACCATACAACATTGCTGGCCTCATCACCGTCTTGTACACTTCCTACCGCACATCACACCAGATACTTTTCTCCAACCATTCCAACCTGCCTGCACACGCTTCTTCACCTCTTTTCCATACTCTCCATTGCTCTGGATTGTTGAGCCTAAGTACTTAAAATCCTCCACCTTCTTTATCTCTGCTCCTTGTAACCTCACGGTTCCTCGTGGTCCTTGTAGTTCACACATGTGTATTCTGTTTTACTGAGGCGAACCTTCATTCCTCTCCTTTCCAGGGCATACCTCCACCTCTCTAGATTTTCCTGCACTTGTTCTCTGCTCTCACTACAAATCACAATGTCATCTGCAAGCATCATAGTACATGGAGATTCTTGTCTAACCTCGTCTGTCAGCCTGTCCATCACCACAGCAAACAAGAAGGGGCTCAGAGCTGACCCTTGATGCAGTCCCACCTCAACCTTAAACTCTTCTGTCACACTTGACAGCACACCTCACCACTGTCTTATTTCTTTCATACATGTCCTGCACCAGTCTAACATACTTCTCTGCCACTCCAGACTTCCTCTCTCGGCACCCTGTCATATGCTTGTTCCAGATCCACAAAGGCACAATGCAGCTCCTTCTGACCTCTGTACTTCTCTATTAACATCCTCAAGGCAAACACTGCATCTGTGGTGTTCTTTCTTGGCATGAAACCAAACTGTTGTTCACAAATGCTGACCTTTGCCCTTAGTCTAGCTTCCACTATTTTTCCCATAGCTTCATCGTATGGCTCATCAACTTTATCCCTCTGTAGTTGACACAACTCTGCACATCACCCTTGTTTTTAGAAATGGGCACCAGCACACTTCTCCTCCATTCCTCCAGCATCCTCTCACTCTCTTAGACCTTGTTGAATGTTCTTGTCAGAAAATCTACTGCTACCTCTCCTAGACAATTCCATACCTCAACCGGTATATCATCAGGACCAACTGCCTTTCCACCCTTCATCCTCTTCAGTGCCCTCCTCACTTCACCCTTACTAATCTTTGCTAATTCCTGGTCCTCAAGGGTCACCTATTCTACTCTTTTTTTTTCTCTGTCTCTTTTCCTCATTCATCAGCTCTTCAGAGTACTCTTTCCATCTTCCCAGCACACTTCTTTCATCAGTCAATACATTTCCCATTCTGTCCTTAATCACTCAAGCATGCTGCACGGCCTTCCCATCTCTATTTCTCTGCTGTGCCAACCTGTATAAATCATTTTCTCCCTTCTCAGTGTCCAACATAGCATACAAGTCATCATGCGCCTTCTGTTTGGCCTTTGACACCGCTACCTTCGCCTTACGCTGTGTCTCCCTGTACTCCTGTTTACTCTCTTCAGTCCTCTCAATGTCCCACTTCTTCTTAGCTAACCTCTTCCTTTGTACACACTCCTGCACTTCCTCATTCCACCACCAAGTCTCCTTATTTACTGTCCTTCCAGAGGACACACCAAGTACTCTCCTACCTGTCTACCTTATCACATTAGCTGTGGTTGTCCAGTCATCTGGAAGCACTTCCTGACCACCAAAAACCTGTTTCAACTCTTCCTTGAAGACAACACGACACTTCCTTTTTCAGCTTCCACCACTTTGTCTTCTGCTCTGCCTTTGCGTTCTTCACCTTTCTTACCATCAGCATCATCCTGCACACCACCATCCTATGCTGTTTGGGAACACTCGCACGCACTACTACTTTGCAGTCACTGACTTCCTTCAAATTACATCGCCTACTCAAGATGTAGTCTACCTGTGTGCTCCTACCTCCACTTTTATAAGTCACCCTATGTTCCTGTCTTTTCTGGAAGAAAGTATTCACCACAGCCATTTCCATCCTTTTTGAAAAATCTATCAACTTCTGTCCTTCTGTGTTCCTGTCCTGGATACCAAGCCTGCCCATCACTTCCTCATCCCCTCTGTTGCCTGCACCAACATGTCCGTTGAAGTCTGCACCAATGACCACTCTTTCACCTCTGGGGGTACTCTGCATCACTTCATCTAACTCACTCTAGAATCTCTCCTCTTCTAGCTCACATCCTGCCTGTGGGGCATAAGCACTAACAACATTAAACATCACACCTTCAATTTCTCACTTGAGACTCATCACTCTGTCTCACACTCTTTTCACGTCTAGAACATTCCTGACCATCCCCTCCTTCAAGATGACTCCTACTCCATTTCTCTTCCCATCCACACCATGAAAAAACAGCTTAAACCCTGCTCCTAAGCTTTTAGCCTTGCTACCTTTCCATCTGGTCTCCTGAACACACAGTATGTCCACCTTCCTCCTCTGCATCATGTCAGCCAGCTCTCTACCTTTTCCTGTCATAGTTCCAACATTCAAAGTCCCTACTCTCAGTCCTAAACTCACGCTTTTCCTCTTCTCTCTCTGCCTACAGACACGCCTCCCGCTTCTCCTTCTTCGACGTCTTTGACCAACAGTAGTCCAATTTCCACTAGCACCCTGTTGGTTAACAGCACTGATGGTGGTCCTTGTTAACTCGGGTCTCGACCGATCTGGTATTAAATTTGTCTTTACGGTTTGCATTTTGTATTCTGCCAAAAGTTTTACACCTGTTGCCCCTCCTATCGCAACCCTCTGCATTTATCCCGGCTTGGGACCAGCGTGAGGGTGGGCACTTGTTTGTGCCCCCCCTCACGGCTGCATTTTTTGGATTTTGAGCCTATCAGTTGTAATTAACGTTTAACGAAAGTCCAGTATGATCCCCACCGCTTGCTGCTTACCTTTTAAAGTGCAGTTAATGAGAAAGAGCTGCGTGAGATGGGCTAACATGGGCCTCAGTTTGTACAGGAAAAATTGCAAAATACTCTGATGTGATTGACTCAATGACTTTTTGACTTAAGTTTCATCCGAATAAAAATAAATTGTTGGATTCAGACTATGTTTATCTTGCAGCATGTACAGCCAAATTTTTATGACATAGAGAAATTAATTTGGTTAAATTATTCCCTTTCAGCATTATTCCCCATTAGAACCAACCGTGCTAAGCCCCCTGGGAAATGTCTTAACCACAAGTCTTTGTCCACTCAGCAGTATAAATGAGTACCAGTAAGAATACTGTGAAGATTACGGGCAATGGACTAGCATTCCGTCCAGCAAGTGTTGAACCCCTAATCATGTCACGTTACGGAAACTGGGATAAATGCCGGCTCTGATTAGCTTGGGTGTAAAAGCCCTGACTTTTCTTTAGATCAATAGCTAAAGTCAATGCCTCAAATCCAATAGGGAATGAAGAATGAATTTGATCCAGATGCCTTTAAGCAGTTCATGGAAACATGATCTCTTGGGGTTTTGCACACAGTTTATGCAGAGAATGACTTTGTGCTTGCAGGTTGTAGGTTTTTTGTTTTTCCCACCATGTTCTGTTATTATTATGGAACTATACTGTATATACATTTAGAAACTGTAATGGTGACTTTTCAGTGCTGTGGATATTCATCATTTATTTTCTGAACTGCTTAATCCTAATTAGGGTCGTGGTGAGGTAATCGTAATTAGGACTAATTAGGCGTGGAGTCCATCCTGGACAGATCGCCAGGTCATTGCAGGGCTGCTGGTGATATAATTTTTTTTATCGAAATGATTCAGGACTGCAATTATTTAAAAGACAACCAAATATATTTTATGTTATACTATCGTGAAGGTTCTGCAGCATTATTTATATTTTTATCTTGTTTGAGCCAAGTGAGGGTGGGTTTCCACTTTAAGTCTTCTTCCTTTCCTTTCTGCTTTTCAACTTTTTCAGGGGTCGCCACAGTGAATCATCTGATTCGCATGTTTTTGATTTTACGTTGGGTGCCCTTCCTGACGCAACCCTTTAGCAAGGAGTAGAAACATGTTGATGTCTATGCAGCTACTCTTGACAAAAGTCAGCAATGGTGCTTTTACATGTCTCTCACCGTAGATAGTTAAAGACATGGATGGCCTTTGAAAATGCAGTTAGCTGGGGGGGACAGTGACAACCTTGTGGAGAGTGAAACTCAAACTCCCAACCTTAGGATCAGCGATCCAGCGCCCTTTACCACCAGGCCACCACTGCCCTTGGGTTTCCACTTTGAGTCTGCATTAAAAAGAGTAATCCCTTCACTTTACTTAATTTAAATGTGTACATATGTCCCACATGATCAGAATGTGGTCAAATGACATGATTTAATAAGAACCAGAAAAAAAGTCAAATCAGTTGGCCACATTCTGATTATGTGGGAACGATGTACACATTTCAATTAAGTAAGGTGAAGGAATTTTTTTTTTCAATGTAATTCCTCTCAAGGTTTCTTCCTCGTGATGACTGAGGGACCCTTTTCTGGCTACAGTTGCCATGATTTTGTTCATTGGGGATGTGTAGGGTTCATAGAGAGATCATATTTTATTTCGGCTTTTTCCCCATTTTACAGAAGTGGCCACAGCGAATGATTCGCATGTTTGATTTGGCATAGGTTTTTACGTCGGATGTCCTTCATGGCGCAACCCTTTAGCATGGGACAGAAACACACTGACAGCTTTGCAGCTACTCTTTATGAAAGTCAGCAATGGTTCTTTTACATGAACCTCTCACCATGGACAGTGAGAGACATGGCCGGCCTTTGATAACCCAGTTAGCTGCACTGGGGGGACAGTGACAACCTTATGGAGAGTGGGACTCGAACCCCCAACCTTAGAATAAGCGATCCAGCGCCCTTTACCACCAGGCCACCACAGCCCTGTGTAGGGTTGACAGAACTGTTTAAATCATTTATCAAATTTGTTTTACTATGTAAAGATTTGTGATGTCAGTTGTAAAACGTGCTGTACAAATAGAAATGAATTTAACTGAATTGAATTGAATTGAATTGAATTAGACATTACGGATTTACCATTTCCTTTCTCCTAATATGAAATCCTGTACTTACTTTTCAAAAACAGGAAATATAGTAATTGAAAAAATATGAATACAAAAGTTTATGTAGATATTCAATAAAGCATCATTGCACATTTTTAGGGGTCCGTGGTGGCCGGTGGTAGGTTGCTGGATTATTGATTCCAAGGTCAAGGATTCAAGCCCCACTATCACCGGGTTGTCACTGCTGTCCCCCCAGTGCAGCTAGCTGGGTTATGATAGACTGGCCATGTGTCTCACTGTATATGGTGAAACGCTCGTAAAAGAACCATTCTTGACTTTTGTCAAGAGAAGGTCACTGAGTTGCCATCAGTGTGTTTCTACCCTGCATTGGTCTCGCAAGCTGTTAAGGGTGTACCCCACATTCGCCCAGTGTCTACTAAGGTAGGTTTGAGCCTCTCCATGACCCTAGTAGGATTAAGCAATTCAGAAAATGAGTGAGGGATTGATGTTTTTATGCTATTTATTTTTATTACTTTTATACAGACTAGCCCATTTAAATGTGTTCCTATGATCATTTCTTCTAAAGTCAGTTTTTATAGGTTTTTATTTTAGTTTCTTAAGGTCTTTAATTGCTTGTAATTTTTCTTTCATTCAGTTAAAAGGTGCCAATGATTTAATTTTTCATTTTTGACACTGGACCATTTTTAGAACTCAGTCACATATATAAATATATCAATGGTTCATTTACCTGTACCTGGTACTTGTATTTCAAAGAAAAAATGGCCATATACAGTAGGCCCTTGTTATTTGCAGGGGTTCAGTTCCAGCCCCTCACGCGAATGAAGATAATCCTCGAGTTCTGTACCCGGAAGTAAAACCCCATGTATCATATTACATGCGCGAATGATCAACCGGAAGTAAAATACAGACGCTCCCCAACTTACGTTTTAGTTAGGTTGCGGACGGCCGAACGTAAGGTGAAAAAAAACACAAGTTGTTAATGTATGTTCCACTGACGTATGACGTTCATACTGTACTACATGTATACATCCATAAATACCATGACTGTATCTCATAAAACACCCGTAAATCAATTATTATAAACATAACTTCTTCTTTTCCTTTCGGCTGTTCCCTTCAGGGGTCGCCACAGCAAATGATCTGCCTCCATCTCTCCCTATCCTCTGCATCTTCTACTCTTACTCCAACGACCTTCATGTCCGCCTTCACCACATCCATAAATCTTCTCTTTGGTCTTCCTCTGGGCCTTCTGCCTGGTAGTTCCAACCTCAGCATCCTACTACCAATATACTCACTATCCCTCCTCTGTACATGTCCAAACCATCTCAATCTAGCCTCTCTGACTTTGTCTCCAAAACATCTAACATGGGCTGTCCCTCTGATGTACTCATTCCTTATCCTATCCATCCTCATTACTCCCAGAGAGAACCTCAACATTTTCATCTCTGTTACCTCCAACTCTGACTCCTGTTTTTTCCCCAGGGCCACTGTCTGTAAACCATACAACATTGCTGGCCTCATCACCATCTTGTACACTTTTCCCTTCATTCTTGCCGATACTCTCCTATCACACATCACACCTGACACTTTTCTCCATCCATTCCAACCTGCTTGCACACACTTCTTCACCTCTTTTCCACACTCTCCATTTCTCTGGATTGTTGAGCCTAAGTACTTAAAATCCTCCACGTTCTTTATCTCTGCCCCCTGTAACCTCACCGTTCCTCTTGGGTCCTTGTCGTTCACACACATGTATTCTGTCTTACTGAGACTAACCTTCATTCCCCTCCTTTCCAGGGCATACCTCCGCCTCTCTAGATTTTCCTCCACTTGTTCTCTGCTCTCACTACAGATCACGATGTCATCTGCAAACATCATAGTCCATGGAGATTCTTGTCTCACCTCGTCTGTCAGCCTGTTCATCACCATAGCAAACAAGAAGGGGCTGAGAGCTGACCCTTGATGCAGTCCCACCTCCACCTTGAACTCTTCTGTCACACCTCACCACTGTCTTACATCTCTCATACATGTCCTGCACCACTCTAACATACTTCTCTGCCACTCCAGACCTCCTCATACAATACCATAGTTCTTCTCTCGGCATCCTGTCATATGCTTTCTCCAGATCCACAATGGCACAATGCAGCTCCTTCTGACCTTCTCTGTATTTCTCTCTTAACATCCTCAAGGCAAACACTGCATCTGTGGTGCTCTTTCTTGGCACGAAACCAAACTGTTGTTCACAAATGCTGAGATCTGCCCTTAGTCTCGCTTCCACTATTCTTTCCCATAACTTCATTGTATGGCTCATCAACTTTATGCCTCTGTAGTTGCCACAACTCTGTACATCTCCCTTGTTCTTAAAAATGGGCACAAGCACACTTCTCCTCCATTCCTCCGGCATCTGCTCACTTTCTAAGATCTTGTTGAATATTCTTGTCAGAAAATCTACTGCAACCTCCCCTAGACACTTCCATACCTCAACCAGTATGTTGTTTGGCAACACTCTCACGCACTACTACTTTGCAGTCACTGACTTCCTTCAAATTACATCGCCTACACAAGATGTAGTCTACTTGTGTGCTCCTACCTCCGCTTTCATAAGTCACCATATGCTCCTGTTTCTTCTTGAAGAAAATATTCACCACAGCCATTTCCATCCTTTTTGCAAAATCAATCAACATCTGTCCTTCTGTGTTCCTGTCCTGGATACCAAACCTGCCCATCACTTCCTCGTCCCCTCTGTTGCCTGCACCAACATGTCCATTGAAGTCTGCCCCAATGACCACTCTTTCACCTCTGGGGGTACTCTGCATCACTTCATCTAAGTCACTCTAGAATCTCTCCTTCTCTTCTCGCTCACATCCTGCCTGTGGGGCATAAGCACTAACAACATTGACCATCACGCCTTTAATTTCTAACTTGAGACTCATCACTCTGTCTGACACTCATTTTACTTCTAGAACATTCCTGACAAACCCCTCCTTCAAGATGACTCCTACTCCATTTCTCTTCCCATCCACACCATGGTAAAACAGCTTAAACCTTGCTCCTAAGCTTCTAGCCTTGCTACCTTTCCACCTGGTTTCCTGAACACACAGTATGTCTACCTTCCTCCTCTGCATCATGTCAGCCAGCTCTCTAGCTTTTCCTTGCATAGTTCCAACATTCAAAGTCCCAACTCTCCGTCCAAGGCTCATGCATTTCCTCTTCTCTCTCTGCCTACGGACATGCCTCCCGCCTCTCCTTCTTCGACGTCTTCGACCAACAGTAGTCCAATTTCCGTCAGCACACTGTTGGTTGACAGCACTGATGGCGGTCGTTGTTAACCCGGGCCTCGACCGATCTGGTATGAATTTTGTTTTGATCATTTGCATGGGAAATGTGGCAGAAGTTTTACGCCGGATGCCCTTCCTGTCGCAACCCTCTGCATTTATCCAGGCTTGGGACTGGCATAAGGAGGAGAGATACTGGTTAGTGCCCCCCCGCCTCATGGCTGCATTATTATAAACATAACATTGTAAAATAATATCAAATATAGCAAATAGCATCAACATTAATTTCAAATAAATTAAATGCAAGCAAAATAATTTCAAATAGATAAATTTTAATCAAATACAGTATCAAATATTACCTCTAACATTCTCTTAGAGCACCACAGATGCAATGTTTGCTTTGACAATGTTAATAGAGAATTGTCAGAGAGAACTGCATTGTGCCTTTGTGGATCTGGAAAAAGCATATGACAGGGTGCCAAGAGAAGAACTGTGGTATTGCATGAGGAATTCTGGAGTGGCAGAGAAGTATGTTAGAGTGGTGTAGGTATGTATGAGAGATATAAGACCGTGGTGAGGTGTGCTGTCGGCGTGACCGACAAATTCAAGGTGGAGGTGGGACTGCATCACGGATCAGCTCTGAGTCCCTTCTTGTTTGCTATGGTGATGGACAGGCTGACAGACGAGGTTAGGCAAGAATCTCCATGGACTATGATGTTTGCAGATAACATTGTGATCTCTAGTGAGAGCAGAGAACAAGTGGAGGAAAATCTAGAGAGGTGGAGGTATGCCCTGGAAAGGAGAGGAATGAAGGTTAGCCTCAGAAAATCAGAATACATGTGTGTGAATGAGAAGGACCCAGGAGCAACGGTGATGTTACAGGGAGCAGAGATAAAAAAGGTGGAGGATTTTAAGTACTTAGGCTCAACAATCCAGAGCAATGGCGAGTATGGAAAAGAGGTGACGAAGCGTGTGCAGGCAGGCTGGAATGGTTGGAGAAAAGTGTCCGGTGTGATGTGCGATAGGAGAGTGTCAGCAAGAATGAAGGGAAAAGTGTACAAGACGGTGGTGAGGCCAGTGATGTTGTACGGCTTAGAAACAGTGGCCCTGAGGAAAAGGCAGGAGGCAGAGCTGGAGGTAGCAGAGATGAAAATGTTGAGGTTCTTTCTGGGAGTAACGAGGATGGATAGTATCAGAAATGAGTACATCAGAGGGACAGCCCATGTAAGATTTTTGGAGACAAAGTCAGAAAGGCTAGCTCTAGAGGGTTTGGACATGTACAGAGGAGGGATTGTTAGAATATTGGTAGTAGGATGCTGAGGTTGGAACTACCAGGCAGAAGACCTAGAGGAAGACCAAAGAAGAGATTTATGGATGTGGTGAAGGAAGACATGAAGGTTGTTGGAGTAAGAGAAGATGATGCAGAGTACAGGGTGAGATGGAGGTGGATGATTTGCTGTGGCGACCCCTGAAGGGAACAGCCATAAGGAAAAGAAGAAGATTCTCTGTGATGCGATCTTTCTGCTTGTAAATGGTTCCGATGGTCGACGGAGCCATTTGGAAGAAATGTGCAACATTCACATGTTTTTCACCAGCATCAATTTTCTTGATAATAGCCATCTTCATTTCTATCGAGATAGCTTGCTGCTTTTTCTGACTACCACTATCACTAGTAGGCTTACGCTTCTGACCAACCATATTTTCTTAGGGTCACAAAACAGTGTAAACACAAAGATCACAGAGACGACGTCTTAACACAACGGTAACACGCGGTGAACTGGGAAGCAGGGCACGTTCAGTCTCTCGTTTGTAAACAATGGATTCAGCGTCATGCGTCAGTAGCGTATTATGTCAGCGTACTACATAGGTACGTCTCATACTACAGAGTGCACGCTAAACACAAAATTTGACATAATTAAAAAAAATAAATAAAAAAAAACCCTGTAAAATTGAAAAAGTAGGGTCGCCCGGTAATAGACGAGCATAGTGCAAAAAAACAAACAAACAACAACATACAAAACAACAAACAAAACAAACAAAGAAACAATTTGGCTCTGAGAACTCTGCGACGTCGCCCTCTTGGAGAGGTCATGTTCAATGTAAAAGGACATGAAGCGTAATTATTCAAGTTTAATCTCACAAATAAATAAACATTCTAAACATTAACTTATGTGCTGTACTGGAATAATAATTTAAAAAGACAAATACTACAGTGCTTTACAACAGTGTTATAATAATCATATGATTATTACTCTTCATGCACTTCAGAGGAAACTATTGTTTCTTTCGGAGAAAGTCTTATTTCTTCAGAAGAGACATCCAACGTCCTTACCTTTTTCTGGTGCTTAGCTGGCTTTGAGTGGCATCATAGAGCTTAACGAGTAATTAAAACACACTAAAAAAAAGGCTAAAAAAAGGGCATAATCATCTCAACCAATCAGCAGGAAGAAGGACAGCCATTGGCTGAATTGAATCATTTGATAGTTACTCGGCAGTCCACGAATATGTGCATTCGCGAGTGCAAAACCGCGAATAGTCAAGGGCCTACTGTATTTATAAACAAAATCTTACTTTCATTTTGAAAAGTTAATAACACTTATTATAATACCATATACTTATTATTATTTACTTTAAAAATAACAGATTCCTGCAATTTAAAATGGAATTTCATCAAAAGATGCTATTTACCAATTAATTTGTTGTTAAATAATATAAATATATTTTCTCTAATCAAAATCATGTCATCTGTGTTTTAGAATACTGTCCAGGGATCCCTTGTTACTTTGTGCTTCAATTCATGCGGCTTCAGTGCCTCGCTTTTTTTTTTTTTAATTATTCATCGATTAAAAAATAAGGAAATTAAGGAAGAATAGGGGGAAAGTTAAGGAAAATGCCACAAAAACAAGGCCAATTATGCAACAACAAATAACCTAAACAAACAAAACAAAAAACAACCCAAAACCTCCCATTAAAACCACTTACATTTTTGTGAGGTTCGCATCTGTTTGTGTGTGCATGAGCATCTGTATATGTGTGTTTTTATATTTTATTTACATCTTATGCATTATTTTTTTAATGTTTAATTGTTATTATAAGCATTTCTAGCATTGAATATGTATTTATTGATATTATATACACATATACATGTACGTTTACGTCAGTCGGAGGGGGTTGGGGGGGGTGATCCTACTTCACAGAATTCGGTGATCGCATGGGGATCTCGGTCCCAATTTACCACGGAGGGAGGGAGGGATCCCTGCATTTATTTAATGCAGTGATAGCATGTCGCTTAGACTAGACACGCACTAAGCAGTGTGGTTGGTTTATCTATCAGATTGTGCAGGGAAGCATGATGAGCTTCTACTTAATTAGTCATAATTGTTTAGTGCATTGGGATATACAAAATTATTACCAGGAGATAAAGGGCCATAAAGTTTAATATTTTGCTGAAACATCTCAAGAGGAAAGATTTTATTAATATTTTGTCTTACTCTGCTTTGCATGTGGTTATCTTGTGAGAAATATCCTCCCCTGCATGTTTGTCCTTTTTGTCTACAGTGAGAGAGCTTCCCCCAATCTATCCAGATGTGAGACAGAAGCAGCGAATCTCACTAGATGTTTTGCCTCCAGAGGTTAAAGCCCGTTTTGTATCAGATCCCATCATTCCCATCCGGACTAAAACCGCCAAAGAGTTTCAGTATGGGCTCTTAGTCTTAATGCTGCTTACACTGTGGCTTGTTTTATGCTTTTTATAATTGGTTTGCATAAAACTACAATTAATAGTTAACATTTTATGATTTTAATCCAGAGAAGATGTCGAAAAGGCAACTATCTCAGGTGATTGGCGGAATGTCCATGATTTCTACATGACCACGTTCGGCTCCTTCTTGGAACTCAATGCTGCTTTTAAGGTTTGCTTGTTTCTGTTAAAAAGAATCTTGTTGCACTTTTTTGTTGCATGCAAATTATGTATACCATGTAAATATGAATGAATATTTATTGTGCAACATGATCGAACAGCTTACACAGAAGAGGTGTGTATAGTTAACAGAAAGTAAAGTGTTAAACCAGTTAAATCCACTGTGTTCTTTTTGAATTGTGCATAAGCTTTTACTGAGAGCTGCTGAAATCCTGACCCAGACAGTAAAAACAAGAGAAAGGGGAAAACCCAAATGTTACTTTTTGGGCTGTGTATGAATGAATGAGCTCATTCAGAGAGTTAAAAAAGACAGCACCTGCATATGGATTCTATACTGAGGGTGGATATTATTACAGGTGACCATCTTGCTGGATATCTGATCAGCCATAATTGCTACATAGTCTCTCTCTCTCTCTCTCTCTCTCTCTCTCTCTCTCTCTCTCTCTTTTTTTTTTATTTCCCTCTCTTTCCTCCTCTCAGTTTTTCTGGAAAGACTGATAAACTGCTCAGCAATAATGTTTTTGTATTTTTTTTGAAGCAAAAACTATTTATAATTTTTCCTATTTTTCCTATTTTCCCCCCAGAGAGAAGCAAATGCTCCATTCAACACTATTGAAGACTCAGGAATAAACACCAAATTTGCCAATGTTGTTTATGATGCTTTGCTTTACACGGTGTGTAACAATCCCAAGTAAACAGTATTGCTACAAAAAAAAAAACCACATATTGACTTTTTTGGTTTTAGTTTACACAAAAAGCTATATTGTGTGTGTGTGTGTGTGTGTGTGTGTGTGTGTGTGTGTGTGTGTTATTATCTGGTTATTTGGTTCCTCAAGAATGTAGATGTGTAATTTCAGACTTCTTTATTCACAGCCCCCTGATACCCAGAAATCAGTCCTGAAGGGAATCATTAATAGCTTATTAAGGGTATGGAAAGGGTGAGTGTTGTTTTGTTTTCACTCTCTGAGCCTTTAAAAGCTGCTAAATATTGTCTTGTGTTATGATGCAGACTTGAGCTGCTATTTTGTTTTTCAGACCACGGACAAAGGATGATCTGAGGGCTTATTTCATACTTGTGCAGGTAATACTTAATAATGTTATGCTTATTTTTGCTTTATAATTTATACATTAGGAATATTTTAATTTCCAGTAAAAATGTTCTGTGCAGTTTTCCATACTGAGCTTGATATTGTTCAAAACCTGAGCTATTAATGGAAAACTAGGTTGATTGGGTAACCCAGACATATGTGGGACGTTTCAGTAATAGCTGTAATTTCCTGCCCTAAATCAGGACGTTTATCTGTGCACATAGATAGGTTTAGAGTGTATGTAGCCTACAGTTGACCTAATTTGGCTCAGGCTTGGCCTTGTGTTGTGCTGGTGGCCGGTTCGAAGTGTGAGGCAATTCAGGAAACGCTTGATCTCGTTTTTTACCACATGGTCTACTGACTCCAGCCATAGCTATAGTCAGATGGTCTGAGGTAGTCTGCGTATACCGTATATTGTGAGCTAAGTGTTTACTGCACACATGATCAGCAGGGGCTGGTTTTGTGTTGACCAAATAAGGCCATTGTAAAATATGTGGGTAAGAGTAATTGGGAGTGGGGGTATGGAGAGAGAAAAACAGAGAGTGAAATGTGGATTTTCAGTATTTTGCATTCGATTTTGCTTCTGTAAAATAATGTATATTCTAGGTGACTGAACTATAAAATCTGAATAATAAAAATAAAAATGCCTGTTCCAAAGTTAGCTCTAAGTTAGTTTCTGGCTTTGATATTCTATCCTGACTGCCATATCTTTTGAAGACCGAGTAAAATTGAAAGACAAGAATAGTTATTGGTCTGATCTGTCTGCCACTAGTGTGAGTCAGCCTGTGGTAAGATTTGTCTTTGACTGTACTGGAGGAACCGATGAGGTCATGCTGGAGGGGAGATCACTGGTTTCCGCTGAAATGCCACTCTCTATTAAAGAGCCAGACCTTTCTCTTCAGCTCCTGAGTGAAAACTTATATTTGCTTTTTGAAGTGCTCTAAAGAGACTCTTCTTTGTTGCAGAACCCTCAGTACACCAGCACAGCCACATATGTCATCTATGCTCACTTACTGCGGCAAATAGCAATGCTGCCTGAAGCAGATCACCATTTCCTGATGCACTGGTTCAAGAAGTGAGTCGGAATTGTTTCCTTCTGTCTCTGGGTTTTGCAGTCCAGGCTGCTTAAGGAATCCATTCACAAAATAAAACCATAAGCTAGACTTTAGAAGTTGAAATTATTAAGGTTTGAAATGTAAGGATTCGACAACAATCAACAAAATAGAAAAAAAAAAAAAAATATATATATATATATATATATATATATATATATATATATATATATATATATATATAAAGCAAGAAGCTCAGCTTTGGGTTAGAAACCCTACTGTGAGTGTTTGAACAGGACAGTATGTTCTTTCTCAGGCTATCTCCGAAGCGTTTCAAGCAGCTGGTGGAACGCCTACAGCTCTTCATCACCACACGGCTGTTCCCTGCCAAACCAGAGGAGCTACCGCCCATGTCCAAATGTTCATGGTGGATCCCATCAGCCACCAAGGTTCTCTCCCTTCTCAGTGAGTACAAAAGCGGATGCCAGATTGAGGAGAATGCTGAAAGGTATGCTGATTGATTTTGCTTGGACAGAATCAAACGATTTCCATGTCTCCATTCTATGCGTACAGATGCTGCAAACAGCATTTCTCCCACTCCCATCATTCCCTTCTCTGATTTCTACAATCTTACACTGGACCACATTGACTTCATGGAGGACTACCAGACGTGGCAAGCTCATGGAAATTCCAACAGGTGTGGCACAGAGATATAATTCAGCGCGAGTGATATTCTCTCCAGTTCCCTCTCAGTGCACATGCTATGAAAGTCATTCCATCAGTGCTGATTTTGTAATCTGTATTTTAATATATCTAGAAAAGTCTAGGACAGGATGTAATTTTTGTAGTAATATATGCATTATAATGAGAAATTATTTGCCAAAGATGTGGTGAGTCACTGAACAGTCTCTGAGACTAAACGTTAACCCTTCGACAAAAAATTTATTTAATACATAGTACAGTCGCCCTCTACTTACGAAATTAATCCGTTCCAGTGCCTTTGCCGTAAACTGGAGTTTTCGTAAGTAGAGGTGCATTTTACATGTAAAACGCGTGATTCGTTCCAAGGCTCCCAAGACTACCCCATCAGCCCTTTAATAATTATAAAATTACACCAATTTTATATGAAATATGTATGAAATTTGTGTTAAAAGTAAAAGAAAATTATTTACCTCTTTTTAAATCTCTCAAACCACCCATGTGACGCTTTAAAGTCCAGGAGTTGCTGGTCTGAAGAACCCCCACCCCCACCCTCCTTCACGAGGTCCTTAAATAGGGCGGTTGCTTTTTCCGAAATAATCGCCTCCGTCACTGTATCTCCACTTTAAGGTCCCCTTCTGCTTCAATATTGTCCTGATTGTAGAGGGGTTTCGGCCATACTCCTTTTCGATTTTGCTTAACCGCATCCCACTTTCGTATTTTTTATTATCTCCTGCTTCACTTTGATTGATAACGGAGCCCGATTCTTCTTTTCTCTGTCACCGGGAATCACTTTCTTGGGGTCCGTGATGGATAACGAAATATAACGCTGCAATGATCAATCTAAAAAATAAACTCATGAGCCAACAGTCCTGGTCAATTCTCCTTCACGCATGTGACAAGCAGGAAGTATGGGTATAGGAAGTATTAGTACAGTTCAGCTCCCTCCTGGCCAATTGGAGGCCAGTGGGGCGGGATGTTGGGAGACAGCCAATGAGAGAGTCATGTTTGAATTTTTGAATGGCGTTTGAATTTTTGAATGGCGTATTTGGCGCTTTTCGTAAAAAGAGGTTGTTTTCGTAAAAAGAGGATGAAAATTTAGGAAAATGTTTTTCGTAACCTGGATTTTTCATATTCAGAGGTTATCGTAAGTAGAGGGCCGACTGTACACGGAAACATAAAAAGCAAACTAAATCAAGGTATTTATAATTTATTTTATACGCAATTGAAGCAATTATTGAGGCAGGTCAGGTGATTGCCAAGCTGAGCCAAGCACTGTGGCATGTTTTTAAAATCATTCAGTGTTTTGGTATAAACTACATTAAAATGTACTAAGTAAAACATGCTGTGTAAAAGTGTGTCTATAAACTTGTCTCAAAGATTTTAGGATGCAGAATCTAACATGACAGTTTTAGAGTGAAAAACATTGAGTGTCTTTTACAGTTGGCCCTCGTTTTTCACGATGGTTTGGTTCCGACCCTTCCCGCAGATCAAGAAAATCCGCAAGTTATTGCAGCAGTTTTAAAACCCTATGTATGATATTACATATGCTAAAATAGGCCGTTTCAGTGACATCATAGGACTTTAATGACAATTAAAAACACACTAAAAAAACCCTGAATTCACAATGTGTGCGAAGGAGAAAAAAGAGGTGTACAAATCATCTACAACCAATCAGCAGGAAGGAGAAACAAAAGCTCTCAGCTAATGGCTAAATTTGAATTACGTGCCAGTTACTTCCAGGTTTGCCACTAATACGGAAGGATAATACAGTAATAATGCAGTAAAATGTAGTAATGATTCAGTAAATTTTTTTTTATTTTGTACTGTGATAATATTTATGAATAAATAAAGCGCTTATGCTCCTTAGCAGAAGCTAGAGAAGATGCAGGATGTTTGAGTGACATCATAGGGATTAAATAATCATTAAAAACACATAAAAAATTTACTTCGCAATTCAAGCAATCACGTTGATAACTTGTGTGAGAAGGAGAAAAAAGGTGTACACATCATCTGCAACCAATCAGCAGGAGGTAGAAACAAAAGCTCTCAGCCATTGACTACATTTGAATCACGTGCCAATTACTTCTACGTTTGTCGCAAATCCGCGAGTATGCGGGGGTGCGAGTGCTGAACCGCGAATGGTTAAGGGCCTACTGTATTGTGATTCTTGGATAAGAATGGAATAGAATAGAATTACGAACTCAGAATTCATTCATTAATTTATTTTCGAAGCAGTTTAACGGAAATTAGGGTCATGGGGATGCTGGCACCTATCACTGGCAATGGTGGGGCTCACCCTGTCCAGCTCACCAGATCATTGTAGTCCACTGCAGGGCCAACACATACAACCATTCACACTCACATATAGGGGCTAATTAGCTTACTGTACTTGTTTCTGGACTGTGAGAGGAAACCGGAGTACCTGGAGGAAATCCACACAAGCAAGGGCATTCAAATTCCACACAGAAACGCTCAAGCCCAAGAATCAAACCCAAGCCTACTTGCTGCTAGGCGGACGTGCTAACTACTGCTCCACTGTACTGCCCATAATTATTTTTAATTATAAGAGAGCAGACCAATCAGAGCAAGCCATTTCTATGTGGTGTATCGTGTTTGTTTTTAATCTATTTAATACTGGTGAAGAACCTCACTAACGTGTTGCATTTCACACAGGTTCACATTCTGCCAGTATCCATTTATTCTGTCGACAGTGGTGAAGAAGGCAATTATCCAAAGAGACTCTGAACAACAGATGATCAGTATGGCCAGGGTAAGTAATTTGTTTGTCACTGTCCTTTCCTCTGTAGTTCTCTTCACTGCCAAGCTGCCACAGTGTTCTGAGAACGTTACTGTGGAAACAAAGGGTTTAGACCGTTTGGTCGTAAGGGTCTCGTGGGATTTCATGCTTGTTCCATGGCCGACTACGCTCAAGACTGTTTATCTAAGCTGTCTGCACTTGGAGACTTCCCAGTGAAGTCAAGTGATGCTTTAAATCTAAAGTTTTTCATCTGCTTTGTGAACGTAATGAAAACAGTCCTAATCCTTTATTGACATGAGTTATTGTTCTGTGTGAAAAGCTTCATTGCAAAGTCAAGCTGGATTCATTTTACAATGAGTGAATTCTTCTGATACAGTCTTTGCAGGGTGGGGCAGCCTGAAATGTTCTTTTTTTGAATTCTCACAAGCTCCCTCCCAAAACATATGTGACCAGAGCGTAGGCTAAACAGACTCGTGGCTGTCAGATTAAAGACAGTCCTGTGGGAGTACGTGCAGTAAGGAAATGCACACTGTTTTCACTGTCAGGAAAAAATATGTAGCAGCTTCAGTGAAGCACTCAGGAAGTGAACACAAACAGAAATATCAGCAACATTTATCCCAAGCTTCAAGATGAATTTCTAAGACAGTTCGTGCCAGTGAGCATCAGTATGTAAGCAGTGTATCGGCATGGGAATGTTGAATGATTAAATGCATGGCTTTCTATTTCGGCTGCAGCAAACCCTGGTGGACAAGGTCTCTCGCAGACAGAGGGTGGATATGAGTCTGCTCTTTCTCAACATTAAAGTAAGACGTTTGCAGCTGGTCAGTGACTCACTGGATGAGGTAATAAGCTCGCTCACAGAACTTGGACAGCGCCTGTCTGTTCCTTCACTTTTTACCACTAACTCTGTCCGTCAAAAAATATTTACAGAACTGTAAGAATAATGTAGTGGTTTGTACGCAATATGTACTTTTTTTTTGTTCAAAGCAGCTCCGTCTTCGATATTTTTATTTTCCGAGACTGAGAAAGGGTACTTTTGGCCAAGAGCTAGTATAGTCTGGTCTGGAAAGTTCTAAGTCTGTCTAGGGCTTAATTTGGAAAAATGGCCCCACCATAAATGTGCGTGTGTGCGTGTGTGCGTGTGTGCGTGTGTGTGTGTGTGTGTGTGTGTGTGTGTGTGTGTGTGTGTATGCGTGTGTGTGTTTAATAGCTTTCAAGAAAGCGGGCAGACTTGAAGAAAAAGCTTAAAGTGACGTTTGTTGGGGAAGCAGGCTTGGACATGGGAGGACTCACAAAGGAATGGTTTCTTCTCCTGATTCGACAGATTTTTCACACTGACTATGGTGAGATGCTCAGAATAAACAGGGTGTATTATGGTCCAGTGTGATTCCACTCTCACTGATATTACTCACTCTTTACTATTTCGGCCAGCTAGAATCCCGAAGGGGTTTTTATTTCTTTTCATCTGTTCATTTTGTACCCGAGTAGGAATATCCTCCACAGAAATACAGACATCATACTGTATGACTCTACATAATAATTATCACATTCATTAAAGTCCCTGTTGTAAAAGTAAATAAGTGAACACCAGTTACTTTAGAAATAAGTTCAATTCAATTCAGTTTTATTTGTATAGCACTTTTTATAATTGACATTGTTGCAAAGAAGCTTTACACATTAAAACAGTGAAAGTAGTGGCTGATAAAGTATAAAGGAATTTAAACATTTCCTATAACCGCTACATATCCCTAATGAGCAACACAGTGGCAAGGAAAAACTCCCTGAACAGTTACAAGGAAGAAACCTTAAGGGAAACCACGCCCAAAAGAGAAACCCATCCTCATTTGGGTGAAACCATAAAAATACAAAGAAATTCATTCCAGTCCAAAAAGTAGTTACTCTAAGCAATCAAAATAAATTAAGGGTGTATATTGGTTTAACTTAATGCGGCCGTGAGGGGGGGGCACAAGCCAGTGTCTCTCCCTCACGCCGGTCCCAAGCCCGGACAAATGCAGAGGGTTGCGTCAGGAAGGGCATCAGACGTAAAACCAAAGCCAAATAAAATATGCAAGTCAAAACAAAGAAATTCATATCAGCTCGGTCGAGGCCCGGGTTAACAATGACTGCCATCAGTGCTGTTAACCAACAGAGTGCTGGTGGAAATTGGACTACTGTTGGTCGAAGACGTCGAAGAAGGAGAGGTGGGAGGCGTGTCCATAGGCGGACAGAGAAGAGGAAAGGCATTGGAATTGGATGTTGGAACTATGACAGGAAAAGGTAGAGAGCTGGCTGACATGATGCAGAGGAGGAAGGTGGACATACTGTGTGTTCAGGAGACCAGGTGGAAAGGTGGCAAGGCTAGAAGCTTAGGAGTAGTAGCTGTTTTTTCATGGTGTGGATGGGAAGAGAAATGGAGAAGGAGTCATCTTGAAGGAGGAGTTTGTCAGGAATGTTCTCGAAGTGAAAAGAGTGTCAGACAGAGTGATGAGTCTCAAGTTAGAAATTGAAGGCGTGATGTTCAATGTTGTTAGTGCTTATGCCCCACAGGCAGGATGTGAGCTAGAGGAGAAGGAGAGATTCTGGAGTGAGTTAGATGAAGTGATGCAGAGTACCCTCAGAGGTGAAAGGGTGGTCATTGGTGCAGACTTCAACGGACATGTTGGTGCAGGCAATAGAGGGGACAAGGAAGTGATGGGCAGGTTTGGTATCCGGGACAGGAACGCAGAAGGGCAGATGTTGGTAGATTTTGCAAAAAATATGGAAATGGCTGTGGTAAATACTTTCCTCCAGAAGAGACAGAAGCATGGTGACTTATAGAAGCATAGGTAGGGGCACACAGGTAGACTACATCGTGAGTAGGCGATGTAATTTGAAGGAAGTCAGTGACTGCAAAGTAGTAGTGAGGGAGGGTGTTGCCAAACAGCATAGGATGGTGGTGTGCAGGATGACGCTGATGGTCAGGAAGGTGAAAAAGGCAAAGACAGAGCAGAAGACAAAGTGGTGGAAGCTGGAAGGAGAGGAGATAAGGAGACTTGGTGGTGGAATGAGGAAGTGCAGGAGTGTGCACAAAGTAAGAGGTTAGCTAAGAAGAAATGGGACATTGAGAGGGCCGAAGAGAGTAAACAGGAGTACAGGGAGACACCCCGTAAGGTAAAGTAAAGAGGGAGAAAATGATTAATACAGGTTGGCACAGCAGAGAAATAGAAATGGGAAGGACGTGCAGGAAGTTAGAGTGATTAAGGACAGAGAGGGAAATGTATTGACTGATGAATGAGAAACATGAGAGAAAAAAGAGTATAAGAGGTGACCGTTGAGGACCAGGAAGTAGCAAAGATTAGTACAGGTGAAGTGAGGAGGGCATTGAAGAGGATGAAGAATGGAAAGGCAGTTGGTCCTGATGACATACCGGTGGAGGTATGGACGTGTCTAGGAGAGGTAGCAGTAGATTTTCTGACAAGAACATTCATCAAGGTCTTAGAGAGTGAGAGGATGCCATAGGAATGGAGGAGAAGTGTGATGGTGCCCATTTTTAATAACAAGGGAGACGTGCAGAGTTGTGGCAACTACAGAGGGATGAGTCATACGATGAAGTTATGGGAAAGAATAGTGGAAGCTCGACTAAGGGCAGAGGTCAGCATTTGTGAACAACAGTTTGGTTTCATGCCAAGAAAGAGCACCACAGATGCAGTGTTTGCCTTGAGGATGTTAATAGAGAAGTGCAGAGAAGGTCAGAAGGAGCTACATTGTGCCTTTGTGTATCTGGAGAAAGCATATGACAGGGTGCCGAGAGAGGAACTGTGGTATTGCATGAGGAAGTCTGGAGTGGCAGAGAAGTATGTTAGAGTGGTGCAAGACATGTATAAAAGAAGTAAGACAGTGGTGAGGTGTGCTGTCGGTGTGACAGAAGAGTTCAAGGTGGAGGTAGGACTGTATCAAGGGTCAGTTCTGAGCCCCTTCTTATTTGCTATGGTGATGGACAGGCTGACAGACGAGGTGAGACAAGATTCCCCATGGACTATGATGTTTGCAGATGACATTGTGACCTGTAATGAGAGCAGACAACAAGTGCAGGAAAATCTAGAGAGGTGGAGGTATGCCCTGGAAATTAGGGGAATGAGGGTTAGCCTCAGTAAGACAGAATACATGTGTGTGAATGACAAGGACCCAAGAGGAACGGTGAGATTACAGGGAGCAGAGATAAGGAAGGTGGGGGATTTTAAGTACTTAGGCTCAACAATCCAGAGCAACGGAGAGTGTGGAAAAGAGGTGAAGAAGCGTGTGCAGCCAGGTTGGAATGGTTGGAGAAAAGTGTCCGGTGTGATGTGTGATAGGAGGGTATCAGCAAGAATGAAAGGAAAAGTGTACAAGACGGTGTTGAGCCCAGCAATGTTGTATGGTTTTGAAACAGTGGCCCTGGGGAAAAAACAGGAGGCAGAGCTGGAGGTAGCAGAGATGTAAATGTTGAAGTTCTCTTTGGGAGTAACGAGGATGGATAGGACCAGGAATGAGCACATCAGAGGGACAGCACATGTAAGAGCTTTTGGAGACAGGGTCAGAGAGGTTAGTTTGAGATGGTTTGGACATGTACAGAGGAGGGATAGTGAGTATATTGGTAGGAGGATGCTGAGGCTGGAACTACCAGGCAGAAGGCTGAGAGGAAGACCAAAGAGACGATTCATGGATGTGGTGATGGAAGGCAGTTGGTGTAAGAGAAGAAGATACAGAGGATAGGGTGAGATGGAAGCAGATGATTCGCTGTGGCGACCCCTGAAGGCTGAAGGGAACAGCTGAAAGGAAAAGAAGAAGAAGATTGGTTTAACTTAATTTGGCCTCATTTTATTCAGTGCTTGGAAGCATTAAGACATTTTTTGAGAGAGTGTTGCAAATTATAGCCCACTTTTATTAAAGTTATTACATTTATTATTGCGTTATTGTAGCATGTTTCACTGGTCTCTTGAATTGAATGGATTTATTCCAAAACTCACTAACTCAAAAACAATGTGACTCAAAGAGCCTGCCAGTAATGTCCATTTAGAGATACTTAATGTTTTCTTTCAATGGAAATTTTAGGAATAAATCTGCTATTCCCTGCTTACATACAACACACTGCATAAAGGTCATAATTTGGTTGGCTGCACAAAACATTGTCTGAACACTGTGACAATGTTAAACCATAATGTATATTGAGAACATGTGCGTAACTTTGAGATAAAACATTGGTTTGACGTTTTCAAAATGATGCACACATCCAGGCCGCCAGTATAACGCCATCTATTAGGGGACATCCATACTATAGTTCCATTTTAGTGAATCTTGCAGGTACTGAAAAAGAAGTACACATGTACACAGTCTTTACAAATTAATGTTACTGTAACATCCACTGACAATGTTTTTCAGACATTTTTCTGTCTGCGTGCCCATCTATGCATCAGTCATAGTAGCACTACAGATTGAAATTTAGTTACCAGATGTATCATTGCAGGCTCCTGACACAAAATGAGCTATGTGGGGCGATTATTACAGTAATAATGAAAACTTTAATTAATTACTATTAATAGTTATGTTGTGTGATTCCAATAACAAGATGTTTACTGCATTAGCAGTGTGCACTCACTTTGTGCTTCCGTCTTGCATGCATTGTTTTATCCAGATGTGCTCCTTTTTTCTTATGCTGATAATTTAATTTTTTTATACGTAGCTGCCCTCTCGAGGCAGTGGTGGTCTAGTGGTTAGGGCGCAGGATCACTGATCCTAAGGTTGGGGGTTCGAGTCTCCACAAGGTTGTCACTGTCCCCCCAGTGCAGCTAACTGGGTTATCAAAGGCAGGCCATGGCTCTCACTGTCTATAGTGAGAGGAATGTAAAAGAACCATTGCTGACTTTCGTAAAGAGTAGGCTGGAAAGCCGTCAGCATGTTTCTATGACCTGGAAAGGGATGGGCTCTGCCAGGCCAAATCAGCCCAAGTCTCGCCATGAAGGCGCCCCAACGACATCCTCAGGATGTTAAGGGATAAGTGAAGTGAAGTGAGCTGCCCTCTCAATATGTGGCATGAGAGAGGTTTTTTTTTTTTTACTTCTTACTGCTGCAGAAGTTTTACTTTTATGGACTGCAGCGCAGCAACGACATGTGTGATTTGTTTACTCTGAGGATCAGCTGATTGCCCTGAAGACGGTCAGATTAGCAGCCAGACCCATGGACTTACCAGCTGAAATATGGGTAAAAACACACCGTGGATGCAGAGGAGAGTACAAAAGAAGAGAAGGGAGGAGGCAGCAAGACAGTGGAGGCTTATAGAGAAAAAGGTATAAGCCGAGTCTCCCATCTGTTTTAATGAGGAACGTGAGTTCAATGGGGAATAAAATGGACGAGCTGACAGTGCTAGCCCAGAGTCTGAGGGAGGATCGGGAGTGTAGTTTAATGTGATTTGTGCAGACATGGCTGCATCAGGATATTCCCAATGATAACATATCCATCGCAGGCTTTCACACTGTAAAAAAAAAATCATAGAGTGTCTGCTAAAGACTTGCAGAAATCACTGGCACATCAACTTTCTGTAAAACAATGGCCAAGAATGGTGTTCATGGGAGGGCTCCAAGGAAGAAGCCACTGCTGTCTAAAAAAAACATTGTTGCTCGTTTAATGTTCGTAAAAAGGCACTTGGACACTCCACGGAAGTTTTGGCAAAATAGTTTGTGGACTGATGAAACCAAAGTTGAATTGTTTGGGAGGAACACACAACGTCATGTGTGGAGGAAAAATGGAACAGCTCACCAACATCAACACCTCATCCCCACCGTGAAGCATGGTGGAGGGTGCATCATGGGTTGGAGCTGTTTTGCTGCCTCGGGGCCTGGACAACTTGCAATCATTAATGGAAAAATGAATTCAAAAGTTTATCAGGATGTTTTGTAGGAAAACCTGAGGCTGTCTGTCAGGCAGTTGAAGCTGAAAAGAGGATGGATGCTGCAACAAGACAATGATCCAAAACACAGAAGTATATCAACTTCAGAATGGTTTCAGAAGAACAAAATACACGTTCTGAAGTGGCCAAGTCAAAGTCCAGACTTGAACCCCATTGAGATGCTGTGGCATGACCTCAAGACATCAGACATCCAGGGAATCTGACTGAACTACAGTAGTTTTGTAAAGAAGAATGGGCCAAGATTAGTCCTGATCGATGTGCCAGACTGATCTGCAGCTACAGGAAACGTGTGGTTGAAGTTATTGCTGCCGGGGGGGGGAGAGACAAAATATTAAATGTGATGGTTCAGTTACTTATTCCTCCCCCTTCTGTCATTGTTTGCATGCTATCCTCATTAAAATATGAAAACCTATAAATGTTTGGGTGGTTTTAGTTAAAGCAGACACTGTTTTTTCATCTGTGTGATTGACAAAGATCAGATCACATTTGATGGTGATTTTATGCAGAAATGTGAGAAATTACAAAAGGTTCAGATACTTACCACTGTATGTACCCCCTTCAGTTTGCCTGCCAGCCTTACCTCGGAGTCGAGTACACCATTATCTACCAGCTTAATCATGCCTACACCCAGCCAGCAAGGTCTGTGAGGGTCATGTTTTTTTTTCTTTTCCTGTGCATTCAACACCATCGGGCCAACCCCTCTGGGTGAGAAGCTGACATTGATGCAGGTGGAGGTCTCTCTCGTGTCCTGGATTGGGGAATACCTGACCGGAAGACCACAGTATGTGCGCCTGTAGCACTGTGTGTTGGACATGGTGGTCAGCAACACTGGAGCATGACAAATGCCATCCTCTCCTCTTTCCTCTTCACCCTCTACACAACAGACTTCAGCTACTGCACAGAGACCTGCCATCTTCAGAAGTTTTCTGATGACTATGCTGTAGTCGGATGTATCAGTCAAGGGGATGAGACGGCGTATCAGGCTGCGGTGGATTACTTCGTCACATGATGTGAGTAGAATCATCTGTAGCTTAGTGTGACAAAGACCAAGGAACTGATTGTTTTTTAAGAGATCCAAAACACCAGTAACACCTGTTTTCATTCAGGGCATCAATATTGAAATGGTGGAGGATTATAAATACTCCGGAGTTCATATTGACAATAAACTGGACTGGGTTAAGAACATTACCACACTTTACAAGAAGGGCCAGAGATGTCTCAATTTTTTGAGGAGGTTAAGGTCATTTAACATCTGTTGGACACTTCGCTGGATGTTTTACGAGTCTGTTGGGGTCGATGCTATCCTCTATGTTGTTGCATACTGAGGCAGCAGGCTGAGGGTTTTGGAAACTAACAGATTCAACAAACCGATCTGCAAGGCCAGTAACATTGTGGTGAAGGACCTGGACTCTTTAACGGTGGTGTCGGAGAGGCGAATACTGTCCAAAATATTGACCAATACTGAACAATACCTCCCACTTGATTCCTCACCTGCTGATCAGTCACAGTACCAGGTTCAGTGAGAGAGTGATACAACCTAAATGCTCTACTGAATGACACAGGAAATCATTCCTACCTGCCGCCATTAAACGGTACAACTCCTCCATATAGCAACAACACTCACTGTTATACATTTACATTCTACTGTTTGTCATACTGATAATACTGTATATATCCCTTACTGACGGGATTAATTTTTTATCCAATTAGATAGATATTAGTAACTTCTAATTTCAGACTTATACACACACACACACACACACATATATATATATATATATATATATATATATATATATATATATTTGTATATTTGTATATTTGTATACCTTGGCATGGCCAAAAGACATCACCAGGACTGGTTTGATGAAAATGATGTGGCAATTCAGGAGCTGCTGAGCCAAAGGAATGCTGCACACTTGATGTGGATGTAAGATAAAGGTTCAACATCGAAAAAAGAGCTAAGTACACAAAGGTAAGGAGCAAGGTTCAACACAGGCTGAGAGAGATGTGCGACACCTGGTGGAAAAGAAAACTTGAAGAACTGCAAGCATTTGTGGACCAGAATGACACTAAAAGCTTCTACAATGCAATTAAGGTCATATATGGACCAATTCAAAATGGAACAGTACCACTGTTAACTGCTGATGAAACCACACTCCTGACTGATAAAAACATCATCAAGAAAAGGTGGGCAGAGAACTTCAGCACCCTGCTAAATCGGCAGTCAGACATTGATCCAGACGCCATAACGGAGATTTTACAGAAGCCCATTGTGGAGATTCTTGCTACATACTATCACTCAACGAGACACAGAAAGCTATCAAAGCTTTGTCAAATGGCAAGGCACCTGGATCAGATGCCATTCCAGCAGAGATTTACAAGTGCAGAGGTCACCACCTTGTTCACTATCTGACCAAACTTTCCCAGATCGTGCGGAAGAGTAAAGGATACCTCAAGAATTCAAGGATGCATCAATTGTCAGTTTGTACAAAGGGAAAGGCTCTCGCTTCAAGTGTGACAACCACAGGGGAATATCTCTCTTAGTCATAGCAGGCAAGATACTAGCAAGAATTGTCTTAAATCGCTTTATCCACTATATCACTAAAGCATTCCTTCAAGAAACTCGGTGTGGCGTCCGCAGTGGCAGAGGAACAGCAGATATGATATTTGCAGAAAGGCATAAACATGGATAGAGGTGTGTACATACAGTTTCAGACAGATGGTAAGTTATTTAATCTCAAGAGACTCAAGGCTTCCACCATGCTGGTTGAAGCTCTGGTGAGGGAACTCCTTTTTGCTGATGACTGTGCATTACTTTCCCACTCAGAAAACCTCCAGCTGATAATGAATCATTTTTCTTCAGCATGTAGAAGATTTAGCCTCATTATCAGCCCCAAGCAGACTGAAGTGATGTATCAGCCAGCTCAGATTCACTTATCTGGGAAGCATCCTGTCTTGATCAGTCTCTCTGAATGATGAAGTGAACCATTGCATTGCCAAAGCAACTAGTGCTTTTGGGCGCCTCAGAGGAAAGCTGTGGGCTAAGAGGGGTATAAAAGTTCAGACCAAATTTTGCGCATACAGAGCAGTTATCATACCCACACTCCTCTATGCCCGTGAAACATGGACCACCTACAGACACCATATGAAGAAACTTGATTTTTCCATCTCAGCTGCATCTGCAAAATCTTGGGTATCCGCTGGCAGGACAAATTCCAACTACTGGAGTTCTGCATAGGGCAGGAATTCCTGGCATAGAATCCTTTCTGATAAAAATCACAACTCAGATGGGCAGGACACTTAATCCGTATGTCTGACAACAAACTGCCAAAGGAAATCTTCTATGTACAGCTCAAAACTGGCAATGCAGACATGGTGGTCGATACAAACGGTATAAAGATACACTCAAGGCCAGCCTGAAGAAGTGGCACATATATGACAGCCAATGGGAGGACATAGCAGAAAATCGGAAGAGCTGGAGATCCATCAGTCAAAAGGGCATCAGGAAATTTGAAGACGAGCGTATCCAGTATCCAGGCTGCTCAAGAAAAACGCCAACCGCATAAAACGAAAACACATGAGGCAGTTACATCAGGACCATCCTGTGATGTGTGTGGTCATATATGCCACTCCAAGCTAGGTACTAATCAGCCATCAGAGGGTCCACAAATCAAGACAAGGAATGAATACATGACTAGGTGGTCTTTGTCATATCGACAGAAAACCAAGATTTGTATATACAGTATACTGGATATAGAAGTATTTGTCTTTTTCTTAAATTTTCTTTATCAAGCCTCTCTTTATCTCAGTGCACTTGTATGGACCGACTGTGTGCAGACAGTTTCCCTCTGGGATTAATAAAGTATTCTAATTCTGATTCTGATTGTTTCAACAGTATGCACTTGCTATGTGGTCTTCTTGTATATTTGCATTTGTATTAAATTTCAATAACAAGATTAAGGTTCACCATCGGCCAAGGGGTTTCACGTGGACACATGGGGGGTTTTTTTGTTTTGAGAGTACATGTCTGTTACCAGCTGCACATTTAATGCTCATGAAAACCGTCTGGACCTTATCCTTTATCTGTGTGTCATGTGTGGGTACTTGAAACAAAATAGGCCTTATCTTTACTTTCCTGGCCGTTTCACATCCACCAAAATATGCAGATGGAAAAGGAATGAATCCATGAAGACTTTAAAATGGTCACAATCTATTCAGTTTTACTTCATAATGTAGGCCCTGGGTTTTTGGATGTCTCGAAATTGTTGTGGACTGCTGCAGTTTGTATAGGGCAGGGGTCGGCAACCTTTACCATTCAAAGAGCCATTTAGACCCATTTTTTACATTAAAGAAAACACTGGGAGCCACAAATACTTTTTTGACATTTAAAATCAAATAACGCTGCATATAATTTTTTTCCCTTTTTCTTTCATGTTAATATAAAACAACAATGTGTTGCATTGATTTAAACGATTGCAGAGACAATTAAATTGCAATTCTGCTTGCAACAAAAACATTTAGATTTAAAAAAAAAATCTCCAGCCTCCCCGCGACCCTAATTAGGATTAAGCAGTTCAGAAAATGAATGAATGAATGTGTCAGAGTCCTTCTTGTATTTTTATAAAGAATATCTATCCCACAAAGCATGGGACGGGGAACAGCCAGATGTGTTAATGGGTTGGGTATCTACCTCACCATCACGCCCTTCGTGGGATCTTCCGTTTCTTTATTTGTTATATTAATGTTGTTTTGTCATAGTTTTAATTTACAAAAATGACAACAACACAGAAAAGTATATGAAAAGTTATTTTAAGGAGGAGTCTGCTCAACATTCTTTTAAATTATATTAATGCTTCGTGCTGCACTGACCGATCCATGCTCAGAGTGGAGACTGAACCACACCTAGTTATTTATTTTGTCACTGTGAGGACAGTTATTTAACTCGGAGATTGCTGTGTATAAACAAATCTCATCCAACGTCTCTTACTTCAGCTGTGATTTCCGTTCCTGGATTACAAACCCCGGTGGCAGAAAAAAATCTCTCTCAATGTGCTGCTGCTTGCCATGAGCTCTTTTAGGGCTCTTTTATATTTCTTTGGTGTGGGCGGGGTTATTTTGTGTGTTCTTGTGGATACACACACAAAATCACCCCGCCCATAACAAATAAATATCCGCCCACACCGACCCTTAATTTTCATCAATGTAATTTTCCACCCTAAAAGAGCATTGGAAGGGAACCCACATCATTCAGGTGAAAAAACCCTAGATTGGACATTACTGTTTCAATTCTGAAGTGGAGCCATCTTGGTGAGATCACATTACTGTTTAACACTTAAAGCAAGGTGATCTCACCAAGATGGCTCCACTTCAGAATTGAAACAGTAATGTCCAATCTAGATTTTTTTTCTTTTCTTTTGATGATCAGTGATTGGTGGAGTAAATGTGTGCCGTGTGAGTAAATAAGCAGCTTGTGGTGCAGCCGTCGGCCACCGTAAACTACAACATTATTTTGAAAAGCCATGGAGCCGCACCAGAAAGGTGAAAGAGCCGCGGGTTGCCGACCCCTGGTATAGGGGATCAAAATTGGTGACTCGCTTTGTGCAATGATTCTGGAAAGGGTGAGCCAGCCCTTTTCAGGCACTCCAATATGAAGAGTCTTTACTGGAAAAGTGAAATGTACATGTTATTTGTGGGTTTCTGTTTTCAGCTTTGGGGGATTTTTAAAGACATGCGCTGTTCCCATATGTGTTTTTACAGGCATGTTCACATATGTGAAGGAGTCTCAATGCCATTGGTTCAGCAACTGGAAGTGTGACAACTGCTCTGAGTACAGACTGGTTGGAGCTGTATCCTTTCATTTCCTGCATAGGTAGCCGTGCATGGATGCTGGGGGACTTAAATAACCCATAAACGTACAGCTTGCTTCCACTTAGAGAAAACAGCCACTGTTTATTCATGGAACCTGTAAAAAGTTTCCCTTTCAGCCCAGGGTGGGACAGATACTTATTTTCAACATTATTCCTTTAGTTTGAGTTTCTTCTCCACATGCAAAGTATGGAATGCTTTTCTAGCAAACCATCATAGCCTTATATACTAGAGTGTGTGAACTGTAATGAAGTGTTGGTGCTTATATTGATCAGTCCCAAGCTGTGCTAACTTTATATAGGAAATGAGACAGTAGCCTGACGTAATGGTTCCTTTTGGCTCAGGCAGCAAGGAAGGTTTCATGTGTATGCCCTGAGCTTGGCCAATGCAGATGTTTGGGAGCCATGAGTTTAAGTAGACCCATAAACGCTGTGTCACATTAGTGTAAGATAATGAATGAAAGGGTTCTTTGGGTTTGTCTTATTTGGAACTATCCCGAGGCTGGCGTTTGTATCATCTTGATGCTCAAGCCATTACGAAAAATTTTCCTTCTGTCTGCTAAAAGGCAGCCTTTCTCTTCCCCTCCCTCTACTTTTCTCTTTTTCCACTGCTCTCTCTCCTTCTCTGTTGACATATGGAGAGCACATGGATGAGGAGTGCCTTCAGCTGCAGCTGTAAGCACTTACAGAGCAGCCTCTTCACATTCTCTTTTAAATGTATAATACACCTGTTGGGTGTACTTTCCATACATCTAAAGAGGCTATACCGTAAGGCTACAGTGTGGTCAATGCAGTAGCAGATATCTCAATCCAAGTTAAAAATTTAATGGGAAGATAAACAAAATACAATCTGCAAAAAAACATGTATAAGACTGGAAGTGTGTATATGCTTATGTATATAGATTACACTTACATTCCCAGCTGTTCACTCTTAACCTCTTGCATTTAGCTCATGGGCCTAGCCGTGTACAACAGCATCACCCTGGACATCCGATTCCCACCCTGTGTCTACAAGAAGCTGCTAACCCCTCCTATTGTACCATGTGACCTAGAGGCCTCTGTTGGCATGGCTTCCCTCAGCCTGGACGACCTACAGCAAATCATGCCTGTATGAACACAAATTGTACCTTCCAATCTTTGATTAAACATTCTTGGACTTTTCTACATTTCCAAGCGAGGAAAAAGTTTAAATATATATATTTTATATATATATATATATATATATATATATACTTGAACAGCTCACCAGACCATGACAGGACCAACACATAACCATTCACACTCCCTTCCATAACTAGGGGCAATTTGGAAGAGCAAATTAGTTTAAGGTGCATGTTGTTGAAATTTTGGAGGATACAGCAGTACCCAGAGAAAACCCAGACAAGCACAGGAAGAACATGCAGACTTTACACAGAAATGCCCCTAACCAATCCCAGAATTCAGTCTTCTTTTTGTAAGACGGATGTGCTGACCTCTACACCACCATGTCGCCCCAATGCAAAACAATATAAATAAATCTCAGACACCAAATGTAGCTTGTTCTGGTGGCGGAGGGATTAGCACTGCCACGTCTCAGCGAGGAAAGCTATGAATTCGAATCTCAACCAAGGCCTTTTTGTGAGGAGATTACCTGTTCTCCCCATCGAGGGTTTCCTTTAGTCACTCCAGCTTCTTGAGGTACTCTTCTCTGAAGTCAGGTTACCAATATTAATTAATCATGCTCATAGATAAAAGTGAGTGAAATTCATATAGGCAGAGGGTGTACACCAATCAGCTATAACATTATGGATACTTGAACTATAATTACAGTATATAAGTACATCACATTTGGGGTGGCAAAACCACCCTGACCCATTGAGGCATTGACTTCTGTAGAACTCTGAAGGTATGCTATGGTATCTGGCACCAATTCATCAGTAGTAGGCCCTTTAACCCTGTAAGTTGTGAAATGGGGCCTCCATGGGTCTGACCTATTGTAAACACATTCCACAGATGCCTGGATCGACACAGGCCAGCTTGGGCACACCCACAGGAACATGGCCAACAACATGTATGCAACAAACTGTGATGTGCTGTGTATTTTTACATTTGTCTAAGGCTGTGCTTCTCAATTATTTTCTGTGGAGCCCCACTTGGAAGAAAAAATAATTCACTCCCGCCACCGCCCTGCAAGCGACTATAAATAGTACTACAGTGGTACCTCACCTTACGATAGTCCCAGCAAACGAAAAATCCAGGTTATTAAAAACATTTTCCAAAATTTTTTGGCTCTGTATACGAAACAAGTTCTCCTTACGAAAGGCACCAAACACACCATTCAAACATTCAAACATTAAAACGCAACATTCAAACAATGCACGAGTTGCTCTCCATTGACTATCTCTCAACATCCTGCCCCGCTGGACTTCTATTGGCTAGGAGGGATGACGCAGCTCCATCCCATTGGCTATCTCCCAACACCCCGACCCGCTGGCCTCCCATTGGATAGGAGGGATGACGCAGCTCCCTTCCATTGGCTATTATGGAGCTGCATCTACCAGAATTCTTTTCGTGTAAAGAACAGAATTACTGTTGTTACATGAGTTTTTTGAGTCATTGCAGCTTTATTTTTTGACTCAGGCTTTTAACCTTCCATAAACATTTGTAAGATTATAAACTCTGCTAAGAAGACATGGTCAACACACGCGTGTGCGCACACGCACGCGTGTGATTTCTGATGTGAGTGAAAAGAAGAAGCAAGCTCGTGGCATGTGGTTGAGTGATATCGCAAAGGAATAGGGCCAAACCCGTCTACCATCGGTACGATATTGAAGCAGAAGGAAGTCTTAAAAGGTAGGCTTTTATAATTTTTAAAGGGTTTAGAGGGTAGTATTGGGGGCCTTGGAACTAATCCCACGTTTTACATGTAAAATGCGGTTCAATTTACGGAAAATCCAAGTAAAGAAAATCGCTCTGGAATGGATTAATTTCATAAGGTGAGGTATCTCTGTATTTGTCTATGAAATTGTTATGAGTACACTCTGCATAACATTGTATCTTTAGTCACATTAAAAACAAAAAAGAAAGAAATATAGTTCAACTTACAACAAAGATAAATTTTATGAAAATTGTTTTTTAATCTGCAATTGAAAAGATTTAGTGGAATACATTTAGTGTAAAAATATATATATATATATATATCCATCCTTATTTAAACTCGTGACTTATTTATGACTTAATATCTCTCTCCACTTTTCTCTTCGTTTCTGTTTTCCATGTTGTTTCTTGAGGTGTTGTTTACTGTGCTTCATGTCGTTTGCTCGTGCAACAAACTGCTACGCCACAGCGCGACATGAGTGCCACTGCCATCTAGTGGAGTGGAGGTGCAATTACATGTAATCCTCGGACACAATTCCAGGAAAACATGTTCCCCAGGGTTTTACACGCTCCCCCTGGCATCACATCGCACTTCCCCAGCATCAGGGGCGCGCCCCACTATTTGAGAAGCACTGGCCAAAGGCAATCAGCATTAACTTGGTTTTTAGCAATTTGAATGTCAATAGATTCCCAGAGACAAATGTAAGAATACACAACACAGTTGGATTAGACAACACAGGCCATCCTTCACTCTTCATACATCAGTGAGCCTTGGCCACTGTTGAACCTGTCACTGGTTCACCAATTTGTCTTTCTTGGACTTTTTTGTAGGTCATACAGAATGAGAACGTGCCACAAGAGTTACAACCTTGTTGTTGAACAGCTTGGCCCTTCTCAAAATTGCTTGCACCCACACACTTGCCTAATTTTCCTGTTTTCATTCATTCATTCATTTTCTGTAACTGCTTAATCCTAATTAGGGTCGCAGAGAGACTGGCGCCCATTCCAGCCGACTCTGGGCAAAGGCAGAGTGTACACCCTGGACAGCTCGCCAGGCCATCCCAGGGCGGAAGCACTCTGACAGCCATACATCCTGGTTCTTTTGCATGCCTCTCACCATAGACAGTGAGAGACATGGCCGGTCTTTGATAGCCCAGTTAGCTGTAGTGGGGGGACAGTGACAACCTGTAGAGAGTGGGGCTTGAAACCCAACCTTAGGATCCGGCACATTTACCATCAGATCACCACTGCCCTTTTTCTGCTTTCAACTTCTTCTTCTTTTCCTTTCGGCTGTTCCCTTCAGGGGTCGCCACAGCAAATCATCTGCCTCCATCTGACCCTATCCTCCGCATCTTCTACTCTTACTCCAACTACCTTCATGTCCTCCTTCACCACATCCATAAATCTTCTCTTTAGTCTTCCTCTAGGCTTTCTGCCTGGTAGTTCCAACCTCAGCATCCTACTACCAATATACTCACTATCCCTCCTCTGTACATGTCCAAACCATCTCAATATAGCCTCTGACTTTGTCTTCAAAACCTATTCTCAATATCCCACTTCTTCTTAGCTAACTTTTTCCTTTGTACACACTCCAGCATTTCCTCATTCCACCACCAAGTCTCCTTATCTACTTTCCTTCCTGAGGACACACCAAGTATTCTCCTACCTGTCTCCCTGATCACATTAGCTGTAGTTGTTCAGTCATCAGGAAGCACTTCCTGGCCACCCAAAGCCTGTTTCAACTCCTCCTTGAAGACAACATGACACTCTTCCCTTTTCAGCTTCCACCACTTTGTCTTCTGCTCTGCCTTTGCCTTCACCACCTTCCTCACCATCAGCGTCATCCTGCACACCACCATCCTATGCTGTTTGGTAACACTCTCACCCACTACTACTTTGCAGTCACTGACTTCCTTCAAATTACATCGTCCACACAAGATGTAGTCTACCTGTGTGCTCCTACCTCCGCTTTTATAAGTCACCCTATGCTTCTGTCTATTCTGGAAGAAAGTACTCACCATGGCCATTTCCATCCTTTCTGCAAAATCTATCAACATCTATCCTGTGTTTCTGTCCTGGATAACAAATCTGCCCATCTCTTCCCCGTCCCCTCTATTGCCTGCACCAACATGTCCATTGAAGTCTGCACCAATGACCACTCTTTCACTCTGGGGGGTACTCTGCATCACTTCATCTAACTCACTCCAGAATCTCTCCTTCTCTTCTCGCTCACATCCTGCCTGTGGGGCATAAGCACTAACAGCATTGAACATCACACCTTCATTTTCTAACTTGAGACTCATCACTCTGTCTGACACTCTTTTCACTTCTAGAGCATTCCTGACAAACTCCTCCTTCAAGATGATTCCTACTCCATTTCTCTTCCCATCCACACCATGATAAAACAGCTTAAACCCTGCTCCTAATCTTCTAGGCTTGCTACCTTTCCACCTGGTCTCCTGAACACACAGTATGTCCACCTTCCTCCTCTGCATCATGTCAGCCAGCTCTCTACCTTTTCCTGTCATAGTTCCAACATTCAACATCCCTAGTTTCAGTCCTAGACTCATGCCTTTCCTCTTCTCTCTCTGCCTACGGACACACCTCCCACCTCTCCTTCTTCGACCAACAGTAGTCCAATTTCCACCAACACTGTTGGTTTACAGCACTGATGGTGGTCATTGTTACCCGCACCGCGACAGATCTGGTATGGAATTTGTTTTGACGATTCACATTCTGTATTCTGACAAAGTTTTATTCCGGATGCCCTTCCTGTCGCAACCCTCTGCATTTATTCGGGCTTGGGACCGGCATGAGGACGGACACTGGTTTGTGCCCCCCTCACGGCTGCATTCTTTTTCTGCTTTTAACATCAACAAAATGTTCAATTTGCTGCCTAATATATCCCACCTATAGCCAGATGCCACATTCATGAGATAATAAATGTTACTCACTTTACTGTTCATCATGTTATGGCTGATTGGTGTGTATATCTGTACATACAGTATTTATAACACAGGGTCATTATTTATTGGACTGGTCTTGGAGAATGAACCTGTCTCATTTAAAATGGCACCTGTGGTACTGTTCCCTCACTGTGTTGTTGTCACTAGGCAGAGCAAGGGTGATTCCTCTTTCTGTTGATATAATGTCCCATAAAGATGGTGCATTGTTGGTGCAGCCATTAAGTCAGCAGTGATGCTGTCTGCTCTTTTACTTCCCCTGATAAACCTGAGCTTTTTCTATGTCTGAGTTCCTCTAAATTACATGACATTTGAAATTGAGTTGTATGGATGTTTTCTCTACAAACTGGCTATGGCTACTAAATCACCACATTTGCTATTTATGGTAATGTTATATAAAAAAATATGTGTATACGTTTCACTTTTTTAATTTTTACGTTTGGAATTAAAATACATGAGGCAATAGTAGCCTGGTGGTAGGGTGATGGATTACTGATCCCAAGGTTGGGGGTTCAAACTCCATTGTTCATAGGTTTTTACTGCTGCGCAGTTATCTGAGTTGTCAAAGGCCAGTCTCTGAGTCTCACTGTCGTTGCTGAGAGGCAAGTAAAGAGCCATTGCTGACTTTCATAAAGAGTAGGCTGCATTGCCGTCAGCGTATTTCTGCCCTGCGATGGCCTGGTAAACTGTCCAAAGTGTATCTTCCTCTAGCCCAGGTTTGGCCGAGATGGGTGCCAGCCTCCCTGCGACCCCGAATAGGTTTAAGTGGTTTAGAAAATGAACTGTCTGTCTTGTCCGTCTTCCTTTCGGCTTTTTCCCTTTTCCTCGGGAGTCGCCACAGCGAATCATCTGATTCGCATGTTTGATTTGGCAGAGGTTTTTACGTTGGATGCCCTTCCTGTCACAACCCTTTTTAGCAAGGGACAGAAACACGCTGACGACTTTGCAGCTACTCTTTACGAAAGTCAGCAATGGTTCTTTTACATGCCTCTCACCATAGACAGTGAGAGACATGGCCTGCCTTTGATAACCCAGCAAGCTGCACTGGGGGGGACAGTGACAATCTTGTGGCGAGTGGGACTCGAACCCCCAACCTTTGGATCGGCGCTCCAGCGCCCTATACCACTAGACCACCACTGCCCCCGGGTTTAGAAAATGAACAATGAATTTTAATTTACGTCCACTAGATGGAGCCCGATTATTAAATTCATTATTTTCTTGTAGTTCGGCAACAAGTGGATCCAAAAAAATATCTTGCATGGGGCAAGAATGCTGAGTCAGGCATAAGTGAACCAGATATTCTGTTTGGCTTTGTACACACTTTTTATAACTGAATGCCTGTGGATCTGCGACAAGACCCGAAGGTTATTTATCAAGAGAAAGTAAGCATATAAATATTGCTGTCAATACACCCCATCATTTATTTATTTATTGAGGGATTTTTTTTTATGCAGTGTACTGTATTAATATTGCAAGGTAATTATTTTTGGCTTCACATTTAACCCATATAAAGTGAGCACACACAAAACAAAAAAACCTGTGTTTACGTAAACCCATAAGAACATAAGAACAACTAGAGAGTTGTTACCCCTTTCAAGTGCATCTCAAGGTGGCTTTCTCAAGGACATTTCACTCATGAAGATGGAGGAAGAGAAGGTGCAGTTTACACTACCAACAACACAACTTACGCCACAAACCTGCTTCTATACTTCATTTTCTCCTTCAGTGCTGTATTCAATTTTTTTTCTCACAATATATATTGATTCATGCAGTTATACAACCCTGTTTACTATTTAATATCGTAAAATATACAATAAATAAATAGCATGCTTGTTTCGCATAATATTAGTCTTCTAAAGAATTAATTCATTAAAAAGGAACATTTTTTGTATTGTTTTGTTGTAAAACATGGTGCCATTAATGGAACTGTCAGATGAACTGGTTTATTTTAATGTTTTGTACTGGAAATAAAGCTGTCCTTAATGTATTTGGGTTTCATGTACGTTTTCTCTGCATGCAGCTCTGTGCACGGTATCTCCTTATTTTAATGTGATGTTTGGAATTAATAGAGCTTTCTCTTTTAGGATCTCGCACATGGCTTCACAGAATTACTTAGCTATGAGGGAAACGTTGAAGAGGACTTCTATACGACTTTTCAGGTGTTTCTTTCACACACAGACATGCCTCTGTGCAGCATTCAGAATATTTGCATTACTGACAGGCTTTTTGAGAGATCCAATGTGCCCGGGGTTGCATTGCAGGGCAGACTTTTCACTTAGGATCATGGAAACAGAAATCATTGCTTTTGTTAATCTTTGCAGGTTTTTCAAGAAGAACTCGGAGTTGTTAAGTCATATAACCTGAAACCGGGTGGGGATAAAATTTCTGTGACTAACCAGAACCGAAAAGGTGAGTGAGGTGGCCACTAAACACCCCCCCACCACCACCACCACCACCACCACACACACACAGAAAAAAAGTGTTGCCCAATGTCAAGCTTTTCTGATGGAATGCGCTCTATCATTTATTCATATATCACTGTGCAGAGTACGTCCAGCTGTACATCGATTTCCTGCTGAATAAGTTCATCTACAGACAGTTTGCTTCCTTCTATCATGGCTTTCACAGTGTATGTGCCTCTAATGCCCTGATGGTGAGTTGAAGTTTTTTCAATGTTTGCATGAGTCCGTAACTACATAACTGCTATTTACAGTAGCAATTAGTGATAGTTTTGGTGGCAGTATTGTCATTATTTGTGAGTCAGTGTGACAGTTTGTCTATGAACAATATCCTAACCACACACATGCCTTTTCACCAAACTTGGTGGGGACACTACTCTTCCCGAGTCCCAGAGATAATTTCATTTTGGAATGTCAAAGTTCGAGGTGATGTTTGGAGCAAGGTTACAAATTCTTTCGAGATATGGCAGTTTTGATACCAACTTTGCAATGAGTGTTGCCAGACACCTTTGACCTTACGTGAGCTTGAATCGTCAATCCCCAGGCATCTAGGAAAATACTCAAACGAGAGATTTTTCTTGCTAATTTGTTTAAGTCCACATACTATAACACATACTTTGGTACAGACACATGGATAGCTAGAGTAGCACTCACAGAGTATATGGTATCAATGGATTATGGTGATAGCTGCATTGATTGACCTAAAAAAAAAAAATCTGTCTAAGCTTGCACATTTCATTATAACATGGCATAGTTATAATGGAATGTTTCCCCTGGTGGCTGTATGATGAATATTAATTCACAAATTATTTGCATTTACTGACTATAATGAATTGTTTTCCTTGGCCCACCTCCAAAGTATGTTTTTTTTTTCTTGTAACAAAGCCTAAACCATCAAAACCTTTTGAGTCATCTTGCACAAAAACAAGCATAGGCTCGCTAGATTTAATCTGAAATCAGGAATGACTCTTTTACAAAAAAAAAAAAAAAAATCAAAATATTGTTTAATTTTATTGGTTAATATGTTGGGTGTTCAGCAAAATAAATGCTGAGATCTTGAATTATAAAACTCTTTTGGAGTATAGAGAGCACAATTATCCTTGGTCTCGAGGAGAACGGCTTGGCATGAGAGTGTCTCATCATAACGCAGAGAGACCTTATCCATTTTCAAGTGTCTGAGAGCACATGTATGCGAAAGAGGGTAGATACAGTAGCACGTTTCTCTGAGTGTGGAATGCTGCCCAGTGACACCACATGAACACCTGTTAAAAGTATGTATATTGTGCCTGGCTTCACGTGTCTTGGTAAAAGCTGCCATGTGATAAGAGAGAGTGAGAAAAGTAATTATAGGGTAAGTGAGACATAGGAATAGATGCTGAACAAGATGGCTGTCCATCACTTGAGTAATCAGTCAGCATGATTTAGTGAACTGAAGAACCTGGCTGAAACCCATGTGGACACAAACATTTGAAGCTCCCTTCAGACATTAATCAAAGCGTGGGATTAAAGCTATGCAGCAGTGGGAAGGAGAAGTGTGTAGTCATAATGCCTTTGATGGCTCATAAATATGACTTTAAGTATCATGTGTCATGTTCATGTTAATTATCATATTGCATCATCATTATTGGACCATTTACAGCATTTGGCAGACACTCTTATTCAGAGCGACTTACAGAAATGCTTTAAAGTCTCTATCACTAAATATATTCTTGTACTCGTTTGTTCGAACAGTCTAAGTATACCGACACTACTAGTCCTTCTCAAAAAATTAGCATATAGATTCATTACACACAACTGAAGTAGTTCAAGCCTTTTATTGTTTTAATATTGATACTTTTGACAAAAAAAAAGTAAAGAAAAACCAAAAATTCCTATCTAAAAAAATCAGCATATTTCATCTGACCAATAAAAAGTGCTTTTAATACAAAAAAAAAAAAAAGTCAACCTTCAAATAATTATGTTCAGTTATACACTCAATACTTAGTGTCAATCCTTTTGCAGAAATGACTGCTTCAATGCGGCGTGGCATGGAAGCAATCAGCCTGTGGCACTGCTGAGGTGTTATGGAGGCCCAGGATGCTTCGATAGTGGCCTTAAGCTCATCCACAGTGTTGGGTCTGGTGTCTCTCAACTTTCTCTTCACAATATCCCACAGATTCTCTATGGGGTTCAGGTCAGGAGAGTTGGCAGGCCAATTGAGCACAGTAATACCATGGTCAGTAAACCATTTAGCAGTGGTTGTGGCACTGTGAGCAGGTGCCAGGTCGTGCTGAAAAATGAAATCATCTCCATAAAGCTTTTCAGCAGATGGAAGCATGAAGTGCTCCAAAATCTCCTGATAGCTAGCTGCATTGACCCTGCGCTTGATAAAACACAGTGGACCAACACCAGCAGCTGACATGGCACCTCAGACCATCACTGACTGTGGGTACTTGACACTGGACTTCAGGCATTTCCTTCTCCCCAGTCTTCCTCCAGACTCTGGCACCTTGATTTCTGAATGACATGTAAAATTTGCTTTCATCCGAAAAAAGTACTTTGGACCACTGAGCAACAGTCTAGTGCTGCTTCTCTGTAGCCCAGGTCAGGCGCTTCTGCCACTGTTTGTGGTTCAAAAGTGGCTTGACCTGGCTTGACCTAGGGAATGCGACACCTGTAGCCCATTTCCTGCACACGCCTGTGCATGGTGGCTCTGGATGTTTCTACTCCAGACTCAGTCCACTGCTTCCACATGTCCCCCAAGGTCTGGAATCGGCCCTTCTTTCACTTTTTCCTTCCCACAGACGTCCCACTGAGGTGGCTTGATACAGTACTCTGGGAACAGCCTATTTGCTCAGAGATTTCTTTCTGTGTCTTACCCTCTTGCTTGAGGGTGTCAATGAAGGCCTTCTTTCTGGACAGCAGTCAGGTCGGCAGTCTTACCCATGATTGCGGTTTTGAGTAATGAACCAGGCTGGGAGTTTTTAAAAGCCTCAGGAATCTTTTGCAGGTGTTCAGAGTTAATTGGTTGATTCAGATGATTAGGTTAATAGCTCGTTTAGACTACCTTTTCATCATATGCTAATTTTTTGAGATAGGAATTTTGGATTTTCATGAGCTGTATGCCAAAATCATCAGTATTAAAACAATAAAATACCTGAAATATTTCAGTTGGTGTGCAACGAATCTAAAATATATGAAAGTTTAATTTTTATCAGTACATTACAAAGTAAGAGTTTAAGGCACATTTACTGTCTGCTTAACATTAGTAAAGTGCTTTCTGTTGGTGGAAGCTAAACATGCTTAATATATAAATGTCCTTCAGCTGATTTCCAGACAGTATGAGGGAGTGTAATGTGAATGGTGTTATGTGTGTGTGTGTGTGTGTGTGTGTGTGTGTGGTGAACACTGGGCTCAGTCTGCTCTCCCCACCCCTCCATTGGCTCTACTCCAAAGACTTGTGGAGTGTTATATGTTCAGCTTCGAAGCTGTATCCAGGCCAACAGGGAAAGAAGTGAGCCAGCGAACTCTGTAGAATAAATGCATGGATAAGCCTAAAGACAAAAGGCAACCCCCAAATCTTGCCTTGCATTTTAATTAGACCCTTAACAAGGTAGTCTTTTTCATGCACATTTTGAATAGTGACTGTGTTGCACTCCAGATGCACTTACAGTATTTTTTATCTGATTTCGCCTGCGTGCCACTGAGCACGATTTACCAACTCGTCTGTGTTGTACCAGTACTGGAAATTTCCATGTGTGTCATGCCCTGCTCAGACACATCGAAAGCACAACCAACCATAGCCTGTTGATAGTTTTATGTTTTCATTGTATTTGCTAAGAGTGTATGAGCTCTAACATCGTATTAACTGCTGGGGAAGAACCTGCAGCTAAAGGTTGCTCTTTGCTTACTATGAGCCGTACAATGCTAGAGTTGCATGTGTTTATCTTGGCACTGTTCCGGTTGAAAATTAAACTTCCAAATATGGTAATGTGTTTCTGCTCCAAACTTGCTCTTCCAACTTTACTGCTGACGAGAGAGAGCATGCGTGCACGAGAGAGACAGAGAGAGAGACAGAGACAGAGAGAGAGAGAGACACAGAGAGAGAGAGAGACAGAGAGAGAGACACAGAGAGAGAGACACAGAGAGAGACAGAGAGAGAGAGAGAGAGAGAGAGAGAGACAGATAGGCAGACAGAGAGAGAGAGAGAGAGACAGAGAGACAGACAGAGAGACAGAGGCAGAGAGAACTCGACAGAGAGAGAGAGAGAGAGAGAGAGAGAGAGAGACAGAGCAAACTGTGCAGGCCTGAGTTAAATATGCTAGTTCATGGTGGATCTTTCTGAATGGGTCAGTGCTTCAGTGTAATATCACACATTGTGTGTCGGAGGCATCACATGGCATCATGCTGGGAAAGAAAGGCTCCATAGCTTTGATCACATAAATTCTTGGGTCTGTAAATTGTTAAGTAAAGATTAAGTGAGTCCCTTTCGGCTTTTTCCCTTTTTCAGGAGTCGCCACAGTGAACGATTCGCACGTTTGATTTGGCATAGGTTTTTACGTCGGATGCCCTTCCTGACACAACCCTTTAGCAAGGGACAGAACCACTCTGACGACATTTCAGCCTACTCTTTTACGAAAGTCAGCAATCGTTCTTTTACATGAACCTCCCTACCATAGACAGTGAGAGGTATGGCCAGCCATTGAGAACCCGGTTAGCTGCACTGGGGGGACAGTGACAACACTGTGGAGAGTGGAACTCGAACCCCAAACCTTAGGATCAGCGATCCAGTGCCCTATGCCACTAGACCACCACGAGGGAAGTTAATAAGTTACTCTCGGGTGTCAAAAGAAGAGAGGAGCGACTATAGATGAGATTGCATCATCGTCACGCGTTTTTCAGGTCACTTATTTAATCACAAGCACAGATAACGCCTTTTCCCTCCGAGAGTTCAAGGAGTTGTATACAGATGTGCAATATTCCAAGGTGTGGTAGTATTTTTAAAACTTTTGATAAGATATGGCTGCTTAAATTTTCAAAATCTCCATAGTCACATATACTTTGAGCAGTATGGAAAAAAAAACATTGTTTGAGCGTGTATTATGAAACTGTATTCAGTCCTGATCTGTATTACTGCATATCCATCATTATCAGGAAGATAACTGCAATGCATTTTGTCATAGTTGCTGAGGCCAGAGGAGGTTGAGATCCTGGTTTGTGGGAGTCCCAATCTGGACATGAGCTCTCTGCAGAGGGTGGCACAGTATGAGGGCTACAGCAAGACAGACCCCACCATCCGGTAACACCCACCTACAATCATCACTGCACATAATGTTGAGCTGCACATGAAATAATATCCTTTACAAACTATCCAAAGTGCATTTTTATGCCGAAGAACATAGTTTGGCTTCTTATCTATGACATGCATGTAATTAATATGTATCTTTTCATATATGCATGCGTGTAAAACCTATATGCTCCATGTATCTAGCTGTCTGTTTTCTACTTATGTTTGCATAAAATCCCATTTATCACGTTGAGGATATAGTGAATATTTGTTTGGTGTGGTTGCAGTGCATTCTGGGATGTGGTTCTAGCTTTCCCAATGGAGCTGCAGAAAAAGCTTCTCCACTTCACAACAGGAAGTGATCGTGTTCCGGTGGGAGGGATGGCAGACCTCAACTTCAAGATCTCAAAGATTGATGTTTCCACAGACTGGTATGCACATAGCGATGGATCACTCTGTGTCTGTTTGTGTGTGTGTGTGTGTGTGTGTGTGTGTGTGTTTGTGTGTGTATGTGTGTGTGTGTGTGTGTGTGTGTGTGTGTGTGTGTGTGTGTGTGTGTGTGTGTGTGTGTGTGTGTGTGTGTGTGTGTGTGTGTGACAGTTTTTATGTGTTGGATTGGATCAAATCTCTCCATATTTGACAAATAATTTCTTTATAAAACAAAAGCAAATCAAAACTGAAACAGATAAAAGCAGTTACCTTCTGATGACTGAGATTGAGATGTGTGGTAGACTTTGGTGTATTGCATGTTATGTTGACTGTACTAACCGAGCTTCATACATAAGAAACCGAAACTGGATTTTTCATGACTTTTCCATTCATCTGTTTTATGTCTGTGTTGCATAGTGATTGGCTATTCGCTCTTTGGAAGGTTTTTTCAAATCCAATATTCAAATAAAAAAATTAAAGTGTGGGATTCTTTTTTTGTATTTTTGTCAGTGGTTCTACTCATTTTTTTCTGCAGAAGATTCTGTAAACCTTTAAAACATAACCGATTAATTATGGATGGAAAATAAATAGGATTGCTCAGTATCATAGTGGTTAACATGTCCACTTCAAAACAAGAAGGTCCTGGATTTGATTTCCTGGTTTGGGTTTTTTGTGTGTAGTTTGCATGTTCTCCCCGTGTATGCATGGGTTAGTTCGGGGTACTCTGGTTTCCTCTGACTGTCCAAAGACATGCACAGAAGACTCAAATTTCCCAATTGCTATTCAGGTTGGATGTGAGTGTAAATCATTGTATATATATATATATATATATATATATATATATATATATATAAACAAAAGGACAGGACAAAGGCTTTCTATTGAAACTCCATTTATCACTACAGATCTGTTTCGAGGGGTGGTGAAACCATCCTCTCTCTTCAGGTGATTACAGAAGAACTTTCTTCTGTAATCACCTGAAGAGAGGGGATGGTTTCACCACCCCTCGAAACAGATCTGTAGTGATAAATGGAGTTTCAATAGAAAGCCTTTGTCCTGTCCTTTTGTTATTTGCTCTACCAAAAAGTATTGAGCACTCTCCTACGGAAGGATCTACTCAGAAAATCCCCTCTCTCTCTCTCTCTCTATATATATATATATATATATATATATATATATATATATATGTGAGGTTGTGTATTTGGCAAGTTGGCAGGTATCCCATCTTTGCCAAGTGCAGGATAAGATAGGCACCAGCCTCCTCACACCCTCGTAAGATTAAGTGTTTCTGAAAATGTGTGAGAGATGAGTATATATATATATATATATATATATATTTCCTCTCTGCAGGTTACCAGTTTCACACACATGCTTCAACCAGATCTGCCTGCCACCCTACAAGAGCAAGAAGGAACTACGGCAAAAGCTAACCATAGCAATTTCTAATGCTGAGGGCTTTGGCTTGGAGTAGTGGTTTTTGTTCAGTGGCTGCACATTAAGCCCAATTAGTAAATGATTTGTGCACTGTACCTGTCCTTAAAGCTAGATCTAAACATTCACTAGCCATTTGATATGGCTCTGATGTGTGTGCCATTGTGTATGTGTGTGTGTGTGTGTGTGTGTGTGTGTGTGTGTAAATAGTAAGAGTTAAATTCTGTCATGAACCAGGATTCCAGAAAGAATCCAGTTGAACTGTACTGTAATGCCTAGAAATGTTCGATTTTTATGTATATCAAGGACCAGACTTTCTGTTTAAAAATAATTTTTTAAATAGAACTGACACAATATCAGCATGTGATAGATTCCCAAGGTATTCAATTAAATCAGCAGGATGGCTTCGGTAGTCATGGTGAAGAAGTCTTTAAATTAAATGTCTATATTAATTAGACTTACACTTGGCAGTGCTATGAGCTCGATACACTTTGACTAGCAGGGTCTTATACAGTATACCACAGCTGTGCACCGAGGAGGACTGAAAATAGGCCAGAGAGAAACTTGGGCTGTTTCCATGACTCACTGCTAATAATAAAGTCTGTGGTTCAAGTCCCACTGTCGACAATTGTCACTGCTGTCCCTCCCAGTGCAGCTAACTGGGTTATCAAAGGCCAGCCATGTCTATCACTATCTGTGCTGAGAGGCTGTAAGAGAACCATTGCTGACTTTCGCCAAAAGTAGGCTGCATAGCTGTCAGCCTGTTTCTGTCTTGCGATGGCCTGGCGAGCTGTCCAGGGTGTACTCTGCACCAGCCTCCGCGCGACCCGAATTAGGATTAAGCGGTTAAAGAAAATGAATGAATGAATCTAATGATTGTTTTTATTCTCAGACATGATTTTGTTCTGTATATAATTCTGTAAGTGTTGACGACCCTTTCGTATTGTCTGGGAAAGGAATCAAAGTGTAAATTGGAGTTTTTGGGGCTGGCACAGTGACTAGCTTTCAAATGGAACAACATTGTGTCTCTGTACTCGAAGTCGTTTGTGGTAGTTCATACTGGCTGTTCTGAAATGAAAAGAGGACACATTTGATAACGGCAGGTACATATCAATAGCAGACCATTTTGAGGTTAATTTATTTCACAACTCTCCCACTAAGTGTGTGTGTGTGTGTGTGTGTGTGTGTGTGTGTGTGTGTGTGTGTGTGTGTGTGTGTGTGTGTTTTATCTAACATTAAGCTGATAAAAATAATGGCCTTATCGATAGTCATTTTTTTTTCTCTGCTCCTTCAGATGAAGTATTACAATTCAGGTGTAATGATTATGGAATTTTTTATTAGTTATCCACATCTCTTTGCTTGTTTGTTTTTCATGTAAACTATTCAGTTTTCGCAGTCGCGGTTCTCTTTTTCAAACTGTCCCATTCACACAATTAACATCGACGGTTCACGTTATTGTCTTTTCTTGTTGTGTGACTGAACACAATGTGTTTTCTCTGTATTTATTGTAACTTTGCTCATTTTTGATGATTAAAGTTATACAAGCAACACCGTTGTCTGAATTATTCTTTTATCTTTTAACTCAGTTTCATATTTACATTTGCAGCATTTTAGCAGATGCTCTTATCCAGAGCGATTTACAATTATCATTCTTATACAACTTGAGCAATTGAGCATTAAGGGCCTTGTTCAAGGGCCCAACAGTGGTGACAGTGGGGAGTGAACCTCTGACCTTTGGCTCAGTAACCCATTGCCTTATTCACTAAGCCACTACCATTCCATTCCTCATGTTTATTCGGAATAGCTTGATATTTTCAGAGCTTTTTTTTTTTTTTTTTTTCCCCTGGTAGTTGAGCTTCAAGCTTAGTGTTTGGTTTACATAAAAATTTGAAGGTTAGTCAAGCTTGATCTGAGGGTGTGCGCCATTTGTGTGAGGAACCTTTTTTGTTTGTTGCTCTCTTGAATATGAGTGCATGGAAGAATTACATAATCTGTAGCCCGCTGTCATCGCCATTAAATAACCACATGTAGCAACGACCATCTCTCATCACATTGCCACAAAAAAGCACGGGTTGGTCTAATAGTTAGAAAGATGATCTTTAATAGATCTGCATAGATTAAAATGACCAAACTCCAGTCATATCCATGACAAGTTAAAAAACCTCTCACGGAAAGAGTAGCTGCAAAGTCGTCACCGTGTTTCTATCCCTTGCTAAAAGGGTTGTGACAGGAAGGGCATCCGACGTAAAAATCTCTGCCAAATTAAACGTGCGAATCAAAATGATTCGCTGTGGCGACTCCTGAGTAAAAGGGAAAAAGCCGAAAGGAAGACAGACAGACTCACTCATTTGTTCAACTGTTTAATCCTGTTAGTTTCGTGGGACGGCTGGAGTCTATCCCAGCTGAGACTGGGTGGATGCGGGGTACATTTAGAACAGCCAATTATAATAATCCACATGTCTTTGGAGTCCCTGAAGAAAACCCACAGGAGCACAGGGAGAACATGCAACCTCCACACAGAGACATGCGAGGCCAGGACAAGGCTTTTCTTGCTGTGAGACAGATTTGCTAACCTGTCAATCAAAATGTGTACCATCACAGATCACGAGTTAAACCATCCTTCATATATGCTTTGCATAACCTTCTGGAAAACTTAATTTTTAATTGTTTGGAACTGTTCCCAAAGACTATCTTTGCGAACCTTTGTGCGATCGATTCATGAATCAATATACTGTAATCCCATATTTACTCAAGTGGAGTCAAGTCTGGACTCAGTCCATCATTTCCACTGTTACAGATAATTTAAATAATGTCTCCACACTCAGATGAGCGTTTGTGATTGTTTTCTTCCTGATATTGAGATCACAAGCATAAACGATTTGCATGTCTCTTAATTGTGCCAGGTATCAATTTATTCAGTATCGTACAGTTAGTATAAGGGACAAATCAGTGTGTAAATCTGTTCATAAAATGTCCATCTGTGTTAATATCCGGTAGGATTGCGAGCATTTGCTTTCAAACAATGTAAGATTTTTGGTAAGTTTTTCAACCCTTGACGGGTTTACTTTTACAGCTCTTTCATATGTGCAGAGTTTATGTCCTTCTTTTTACCAAAATCATATCTCTTAAGGCTTCATGGGAAAATGTTGCATATGTTCTCTCAACTTGAAGAATGATGTCCAGGACATCTGGAGCCCTGTGTATATTCAATGAAGCTTTAAAGGTTTTTGGGAGAGGCTTCAGATTCAGAGGAACTAATGACCTTTGTAGCAGTGTAGCTTAATTTGGACCTACTTATCACATTCCTTTGTCTTTACCTTGCAGTGAAAAAGATAACAGACATCAATAACCTCAGTCGCTCACTTATTTGCTGAAGCACTTAATCCTATGAGGGTCACATGAAGGCTGAACCCATTTCAGCTGACACTGAACAAATGTGGAGGATACCTGAAAGAGTTTAGCCTAATTTGTGTGTATCTTGGTTGTGGGAGTACCCACAAGTACCCAGAAAAACCCACACAAGCATAGTTGAACATGCAAACTCTACACAGGAATGCCCGAACCTGGGACTCAAACCCATGACCTCTTTGCTGTGAGCCGGACGTGTTAACCACAATGCTATTGAGCCACTCACATCAATGACCTGGTCACATTAATTGTTCATATTTAAGCAATCTACTTATTTTTTTTATATACAGTATGGGTCTAATCATGAAACTGGTACTGAAATGTGTGACATTGATCTTTTATATTTCTGCAGATTTAGAAAAAATAGTTTCCCCTTTTTAACATATGTATTTAAAAAAAAGCCTAGTAAATGCAGGATAATATTCCTTGGTGAAGCATCTTCATCAAACTACCAGTAGGACGACTCAGAAAGTCAGTATGTAACATGGACAGTCTATTCATAATAATAATAATAATAATTAATAATATATATATATATATGTGTGTGTGTGTGTGTGTGTGTGTGTGTGTATATATATATATATATATATATAAATAATAGCTTCAACTAATAATTGTTTAATTAGTTAACTGTGCCAACTGATAGTGCTTGACAAGCTCAACTTTTATTTATTATCTAACGTTAATACTGTAAATGCCAATACATCAGTGATTGATGGGAGCACAAGACACACCATGTCACATAGACAGGAGAAGCTATGTTGATCATCGGTCCCGTTTTAAATCCGTTTTAAGTCTGCACCTGTGCTGTGATTCATGCGGTTATGGGATCTGTGGAGACCTTAGCAGAGACGCAACAGGACATGAAAATAATGAGGTCTTTCTCTTGTCAAAAACTGAGTCTGAAAAAGGTATAAACTAGGAACTATTTTAAGTTTCTGAAACTGTATTCAACATAGGTACATATTTTGATAATTACTGATTTTATCTTCGTGATCAGTCCTATATAACAAGCATGAATAATGATAAGGAGGTGAATTGTTGGTGTATTTTAAACGCATGCAGAGGTCAGCCAGTTGGAGCTGAACCATGCTGGGGAGATGGATGGAGCTCAGCTGTGCTGAGACAGCATAGTGATGCACTTTGAAGGGGCTTGTTAAACAGCTGCTCTCTGTTGGCCTGAGAAATTGGCCAAAGTTTCTGCGAGAAAGCAGCCAGTTCTCAGTCATCATTAGCAGCCAGTCTCAGTATATGTACATTCTCATCACCACCAACAACAACATGTTTCTCCAACATCCTCATGAGTGTGCACATTGTGTGAACTTGTTCTGGACAATGAAAACAAACATTATTAAAGCTTATCATGGCTTCAAAGCACACTGATAAAGGCAAAGCAAGTCTAAGAGAAAAAATAAACAGCTATTGAAAATTAGGTGTACTATATTACATTAAAAACATGCAAAATTACAAAAAATCAACACCCACTGGCCACTTTATTCGGAACACAGCTGAACAGTGACAGTAGATTTAGTTCAAGAGCTTCAGTTTGGATTTACATCAAACAAGAAAGGGATGTGTGTTTGCTAACCATGACAGGGCTGTTGGTACCAAATGGGCTGATTTATGTATTTCAGCAGTTGATACGCTCCAGACCCTTCGGCACAAAATAGTCTCTCGAGTTTATAAGGAATGGCCAAGAAAAAAGCTTCAATGTGCTGTGAAACAGTTAGGCAAGCAGAAGTAGTGTGTTGATGAATGAGGTCAGAGAAGGATGGACACAGTGGTTTGAACTGAGCAGAAAACCACAATACTTCAAATAATCACTCTTTACTGAGCTGAAAAGTAGGGTGAGTAAAGCATTGTTGATTTTCATCAAGAGTAGGCTGCACAGCCATCAGCGTGTTTCTGCCCAGCGATTGCCAGGCAAGCTGTTCAGGGTGTGGTCTGTCTTTGCCCAGAGTCGGCTGAGACAAGCACCAGCCTCCGCTAATTAGGATTATGTGGTACAGAGAATCAATGAATGAATGACTAGGGTGTCTATCTATGTATATCTATCTATCTATCTATCAGTTTGTCTGATTGTATATATGTTTATTTACATGCCTGTCGATCTATTTATTTATTTATTAAATTAATTAAAATGAGGCAATTTCCATTAACTCCATTATTATCCATACACTTTAAAGCAGCATTGACTATATATATATATATATATATATATATATATATATATATATATATATAGACAGGGAGAGAGAAAAGGCTATGTTTATTTATAGGACTGTTGTGCAAGATTGTGGAAGATTTACCCAATGCCTCTATTTGCAGAATAAATTAAAGTTAAAGGTTTGTTTGTTTATTTATTTATTTAGTTGGTTAGTTAGTTAGTTAGTCAGTCAGTCAGTTAGTATGATAGTATCTTTTTTCTTGTGCAAAAAATTAAACAGAATAAGACATCAGTAGCAAGGTGTCCCTCACATACAGACAGGTTATTCCATATCTCACGAGATCTATATTTAAAGGAAGATTAGACGGCCCTAGAAAGGTCTAGGACACTCACTGCCCTGGGTGAAATATTAATCATCCGTTAGCCAGAGCAGTACTGGCCTTATCTTCTGAATCAATGAGACTTAGTGCGCTGGAGTTACTGCAGATCACAAGAAACAACACAAAGTTGTATTAAAAGAGTTCAGATTTATATCTATGTTATTTCTGGCTCTGTACTTTTAATGCTGCTTGTGTCATTGCTGTTAGATGGTGCTCTGGTTACAGCAGTGCACAGTGCTCATTAGACATCACAGAATCCCCTGCAAAATGTCCTGATTATATCTGCCAGACAGAACTGGGTGAGCTTATCTTGCTACTGTCCTGTGTGTCAGTTAACTGTAGGTGTGTGAGCATTTATCACAACCAACTCACTGACCTAACAGCCTTTCAGTTGTGGTGTCTCATAATCCTATAATAATTGGTGTTTAACTGATCTTATCCCAGATTATTATACATTATGTGAAGTTGTGAAAACTAATTAACGGCATTGATACTACTGGGGGAGCAGTTGTGGCCCAGTGGTAAGGTGCTGAATTATCAATCCCAAGGTTGGGGGTTCAAGCCCCACTATCAACAGGTTGTCACTGTATACCCCCACCCCCACCCCCCAGTGCAGATAACTGGGTTATCAAAAGCCGACCATATCACTGTCTATAATTAGAGGCAAAAGAACCATTGCTGTCTTTCGTGAAGAGTAGCCTCAGTGTGTTTCTGCCCTTCGATGGCCTGGTAAATATCTAAGGTGGCCTCTGCCCTTGCCTGGAGTTGAGTGAAATGGGCGCCAGCCCCCCATGACCCTAATTAATATTAAGCAGTTCATAAAATGAACGAATATACTACTAAGTACTGCAGGTGTTGTATATAAGTTTAATATTAGCTTTATCACATAATCTCCTTTGGTTATACATGTTACGGTCACAAATGAGTTCAACACAATATCACTGAGAAAACTTTATTCTGCTTGTGTGTTGGGTTTTGATTTTGCAGTGATTCTGGTATGTCATTTGTAATATGTAACATCTTAGCCAATCAGCATTAATGTTTTATTTATTCTGTAACACAGAAAAACAGATCCACATAATTAATATCAGTAGATATTATGCATACAGTATGATGTATGATTTATGATCTGTACAAAACATGTCTGCTGTAGGGTTCATCTGTTTGTAGCAGATTCTGTTTCAAAACCCCGTTGGCAAACTGTGGAAATTCATGTTCTCCCTGTGCTTACATGGGTTTCCTCAATTGTTGTCACAAATAAATTGACTGCCACACACATCCAATTTAGAGATTGTAGAAATAAAAGTTAAAAAATAAAATAAAATAATCTATAATATAAGAAGAAGAAGAAGAAGAAGAAGAAGAAGAAGAAGAATCAGTGCCTGAGATTTTGCAAAAAGGATGGAAATGGCTATGGAGAATAATTTCTTCCAGAAGAAACAGGAGCATAGGGTGACTTATAAAAGCGGCGGTAGGAGCACACAGATAGACTACATCTTGTGTAGGTGATGTAATTTGAAGGAATTCAGTGACTGCAAAGTAGTAGTGGTTGAGAGTGTTGTCAAACAGCATAGGATGGTGGTGTGCAGCATGACACTGATGGTGAGGAAGGTGAAGAAGGCAAAGGCAGAACAGAGGATAAAGTGGTGGAAGCTGAAAAAGGAAGAGTGTCGTGTTGTCTTCATGGAGGAGTTGAAACAGGCTTTGGGTGGTCAGGAAGGGCTTCCAGATGACTGGACAACTACAGCTAATGTGATCAGGGAGACAGGTAGGAGAGTACTTGGTGTGTGCTCTGGAAGGAAAATACATAAGGAGACTTGGTGGTGGAATGAGGAAGTGCAGGAGTGTGTACAAAGGAAGAGGTTAGATAAGAAGTAGGACATTGAGAGGACTGAAGAGAGTAAACAGGAGTACAGTACAGGGATACACAGTGTAAGGCAAAAGTAACGGTGTCAAAGGCTAAACAGAGGGTGTATGATGACTTGTATAGTCGTAGATCGGACGGTAAAGAAGGAGAAAATGATTTGTACAAGTTGGCACAGCAGAGAAATAGATATGGGAAGGATGCGCAGCAGGATAGGGTGATTAAGGACAGAGAGGGAAATGTATTGACCGATGACAGAAGTGTGCTGTGAAGATGGAAAGAGTACGTTGAAGAGCTGATGAATGAGGAAAATCTGGACCAGGAAGTAGCAATGATTAGTAAGGGAGAAGTGAGGAGGGCATTAAAGAGGATGAAGAGTGGAAAGGCAGTTGGTCCTGATGATATACCTGTGGAGGTATGGAAGTGTCTAGGAGAGGTAGCAGTAGATTTTCTGACAAGAACATTCAACAAGGTCTTAGAAAGTTAGAGGATGCCGGAGGAATGGAGGAGAAATGTGCTGGTGCCCATTTTTAAGAACAAGGGAGACGTGCAGAGTTGGGCAACTACAGAGGGATAAAGTTGATGAGTCAGACGATGAAGTTATGGGAAAGAATAGTGGAAGCTAGACTGATGGCAGTAGTCAGCATTTGTGAACAACCGTTTGGTTTCATGCCAAGAAAGAGCACAACAGATACAGTGTTTGGTTTGAGGATGTTAATAGAAAAGTACAGAGAAGGTCAGAGGGAGCTGCATTGTGCCTTTGTGGATCTGGAGAAAGCATATGACAGGGCGAGAGACGAATTGTGGTATTGCATGAGGAAGTCTGGAGTAGCAGAGAAGTATGTTAGAGTGGTACAGGACATGTATGAAAGAAGTAAGACAGTGGTGAGGTGTGCTGTCGGTGTGACAGAAGAGTTCAAGGTGGAGGTAGGACTGCATCAAGGGTCACTTGTGATCGGAAGGTGAAACAGTGATGCTGAAGAAAAGACAGGAGGCACAGCTCGAGGTAGCAGAGATGAAAATGTTGAGGTTCTCTTTGGGAGTAACGAGGATGGATAGGATCAGGAATGAGTTCATCAGAGGGATAGCACATGTAAGAGGTTTTGGGGACAAAGTCAGAGAGGCTAGATTGAGATTGTTTGGACATGTACAGAGTTTTTTTTTTTTTTTTTTTTTTTTTTACAGAGTATAGTGAACATATTGGTAGTAGGATGCTGAGGTTGGAACTGCCAGGCACAAGGCCTAGAGGAAGACCAAAGAGAAGATTTATGGATGTGGTGAAGGAGGACATGAAGGTAGTTGGTGTGAGAAGAAGATGTAGAGGATAGGGTGAGATGGAGGCAGATGATTCGCTGTGGCAACCCCTGAAGTGAGCATTCGAAATGGAAAAAAAGAAGGTGCCTGTCGTGGTGGTAATCCCCGACCCCAGTGGTGGACACTTGCGGTGAAGGGAGCCATCCACCTGAAAAAGGAGGCCTATCAGGTCTTACTGGCCTGTGGGACTCCTGAGACAGCAGACAGGTACTGGCAGGGCTAATGAGCTGTCGCCGATGCAAAATCTTGAACGTGGGTGGAGTTCGGTGAGGGCCTGGAGAGCAATTATCGGTTGACCTCAAAGGTTCTGGACCACCACCTGACACCTCAGGAGGGGAAACATTTCTCCACAAATACTGTTTACAGTGGAAGTGGGGACCTGCTCATCTTGATTGGCGATGTCGTCGGGAGGTGGAGGAAATATTTCAAGGACCTCCTTAATCCTACCAACCCTCTTCCTCAGCAATCCTTCGTGAAGGAGAAAAAACCTGGGGATTTGAGTGGGGGTTGACCCATCACTGGACCTAAGGTCACTGAGGTAGTCAATAAACTCCTCGGTGGTCGGGCTCCGGAGGTGGAGGAGATCTGCCCTGAATATTTTAGCGTTTTGGATGTTCTAGGACTGTCTTGGTTTACACATCTCTGCAACATTACTTGGTCATCAGGGACATACCTCTGGATTGACAAACCGGAGTGGTAGTCCCTCTTTTAAAATGGAGGACTGGAGGGTGTATTCCAATTATTGTGAAATCACACTCTTCAGCCTACCTGGGAAAAACTATGCAGGGGTACTGGAGAGGAGGATCCGACTGATAGTTGAACCTCGGATTCAGGAGGAACAATGTGGTTTTCGTCCTGAACGTGGCACTCTCGACCAGCTCTACATTCTACAGGATCCTGGAGGGGGCATGGGAGTTTTCCCAATCTGTCCACATGTGTTTTATGGATTTGGAGAAGACTTTCGACCATGTCCCTCGGGCTATCATGTGGGGCGTGCTACGGGAGGACGGCGTTCCAGACCCATTACTACAGTCGCTGTATTATCGGAGCCAGAGCTTGGTCCACATTGGTAAGAACAGGTGGAATTCATTTCTGCTGAGGGTTAGAGTCCGCTAAGGCTGTCTTTTGTCATCGATTCTGTTCATAATTTTTATGAACAGAATTTCTAGGCGCAGCTGAGGCATTGAGGGGTTCTGTTTTGTTGGCCATTGGATCTCATCTGCTTTTTGAAGTATCTCGGGGTCTTTTTCAAAATTGAGGGAAGGATGGAGCGGGAGATTGACAGTTGGATCGCTACAGTCTCTGCTGTAAAGTGGAGCCTGTACCAGTCCATTTTGGTTAAGAGGGAGCCGAGCAGCAAGAGAAAGCTCTTAATTTACCAGTTGATTTACGTTCCAACCCTCACCTATGGTGTGTGGGGCTGGTGGCATAGTGGATTGAGTGCTACGCTCATGATTGGGAGGTTGTGTGTTCAAATCCCAGTTAGACACTCACTGTGCTAAGACCCTTGGGCAAGGTCTTAACAATGTGTTCCTCTGTTCACCCAGCAGTATACCAGTACCAGTAAAAATATACTGGGAAGGTAACATCTGGGTGACTAGGGTCCCATCCAGAAGGAATAGTACTCCTCGTCGCTTCGCGCTATGGAATGGCCTGATGAGCCACTATGGCTCAGGTGTAAAAATCCCAAAGGACTTTACTTTTAGCTCACCTGTGGTCACTAGCTTTGGGTAGTGACTAAAAGAACAACATCACGAATACAAGCAGCTAAAATGAGCTTCCTTTGCGGGTTGTGTGGCTCTCCCTTCGAGATAAGATGAGAAGCTCAGTCATCCAACGGGAGCTCAGAGTAGAACCACTGCTTTTCCGCATCGAGAGGAGCCAGTTGAGGTGGCTCGGGCATCTGTTTAGAATGCCTCCCGAACACCTGGGTGGTATGGTGTTTTGTGCATGTCCAACTGGTAAAAGACACCAAGGTCAACCTAGAACACGCTGGAGGGATTGTCTCTCAGCCGGTCTGGCAATGCCTCAGTGTACCCCCAGAAGAGCTGAAGAAAGTGGCTGGGGAGAGGGACATCTGAACCTTATTGCTTAGGCTGCTGCCCCCGCAACCTGACCCCGGTTTAAGTGGAATAAGATGAAGATAATAACATTAAACTATAAGTGTGAACAGATTTTCTTAATGGCGCAGAACTTCAATGATGTGAAGTAATAGAGATAAGACCTTACATTACTGAGGTCAGGACTTGCAAACTAGATATAATAACTCTGTACTCCATCATCCCTCAGTGGCGAATTATACAATATAATGTCCTTTGCTACATTGCACATGGCATACCCCAGATACCAACTTGTTCTATACTAATGAGAGCTTAGACAGCTTGGGAAAGGTCACTGGCTGAATGCTATGATACACTGTAAAGTGGATTAGCCAGGTCAAAGAGGCACATGAACTCATGATACCATTTTCATCCTGCAGACACATCCAGTAATCTATATTTCATTGCTCTTCTGTTTAACTGGCAGATATGATGAAATTGAAATAGTGTCCTCTAAATGCCCTGGGTTAGGAACTTTTTTTCTGTTTTGTCAGATTGATTGCAGAAGGTTTCATTTCCTGTGCGTAAGCCAAGGTTCATGCATGCAAGCCCGTACACACCCACAAATACATGCAAACGCGCACGCGCACACACACACAAACACACACACACACACACACACACACACAGAGTATATTCAGTATGAGGTATATGTAATGCATAACCTGTTTACTGTAGGTGTTTTAAAGTTGTTTGCTAGGTATAATAATTTTGTAGACGGTTTGTAAAATTATTTAAATTAACTATAGAATGCTTGACATTCTACTAAGTTTATTTATAATTTTACATTGCTACCACAATATAATGACCACATGAGTAAATAATGAGTACGACCTCATAGCACAGAACATAGGATATAATTTGGTGGAATAACACCCCAACTTTATGTCCTTTAAGTAATTAATTAAGCTATTATGATATTCAGTTCTTGTTTCGTCTTGGAGTACTGCTTCCTTTACCTTGCCTTGTTCAAGTGAAATGCACGCTCATGGAATCAGACCGGGTGACATGCAAGACCATTGGCAGAACAATACCTTAAATAAATACTTTTGAAGTATGACTCTTGTCATTATCCTGATACAATTCAATCTTTGTTTTATGTCAGAACTGCACGGGTTTCTTCAAAGATGCTTTGGCAAATCTGTTTTTCCTGAATTTGAGACTTAGTTGTGGGTTTTGCATCTTGTGGTAAATCCTCTGGATTTACATAGGTGAAAGTTTCTCTTCATCTCTGACTTTAACATATACACATAGCCCCTGGAGTGTATCTTCCATCTGGCCAAGTGTTGTTTATTTTCAACTTTTTGTCTTTTAGACATTCTTCAGCTGGAAAGAAATTCTTCTGGCTTCATTCCCATTTCTCCCATACTTTTCTAGGTCATTTGTTGTTACTGACCTCACCAGGGTGTACAACATTTACAAGATTGTAACAAATACTTGATTTTGCAAGCCCAAAATTTTTAAAATTAACAAAATATATATATATTTTTTTTCCTGTCTGTATGTTTGCATTTTTTTTTTTTTTATCAACCAAGTCATGCTTGGTTTCATTGTCTTTGACACTTTGGACTTCATATTTCAAGTTAAGACCAACACATTCCGAATGCAAATGTTTCACTTGAATCCCAAATACTTTTGATTCCTTAAAAAAGGGAACAGGCTTTGCAAGAGCATCTACCAAATGCTGTAAATGTAACACAATGTAATGTAATGTGTACTCTGCCTTTGCCCAGAGTCAGCTGAGATGGGCCCCAGTCGCCCCATGACCCTAATTTGAATTAAGTGGTTCAGAAAAAGAAAGAAAGAATGAATGAATGAATGAATGAATGAATAGCCTTCACGGCCTTAATGATCAGCCTTAACATTAACATAGCATGTGAAGTGAATAACATTCATTTGTTCATCCATTCTTCAATTATTATTGACTATCTAACCATTTGGTTCACAGAGGAAGCTGGCACCAATTCAGAAAAGCAGAGTACACCCTTAACAAGACACCTCTATCACAGGACGGTGATTAATTTACATAATTTATGATGTGGCGACTCCTGAGAAAGGGAAAAAGCCGAAAGGAGAAGAAGATGATGATGATGATTGAGTAGCATTATCTCATTACAGTGGCACTTCTCAAAGAGGAGCATTTAGTAGACAGCAAGGAAACGTTCAAGTTTGAAAGGAAACTATGACACAAAACAAATACTCATGGTTAGTTCGCTGGGTTCGAACATCTTCAAAATGGTAGGTATTGTATTATGGGGTGTTACGATTAGGCAGCTGCTAGTATCTACCAAAAGTTGTCCAATGAAGGACAACTGGTACACTGCTGATAGGGTCAAGAGTGCCCAAGGCTCACTAATGTACATGGGAAATGAAGGCTGTCCCATCTTATACTGTCAAAAAAAAAGAGCTTTTTAAGCTAAAAATTCTTTTAAAAAGTGAGTTCTGGCTTTGAGAGCATGGTCTCAGTCCACAAGCAGTGTATTAAAGCTTGCAAGGTGATTGAGGCAGTGCAATGCTGTGAGTAATGCTCAGTTGGGAAACATTGGATTCTGGTATTCATGTGTTAATTTGACATTTACCTCAGTATTTTTGCAGACCAAGCTCTTTGGTGGCCCTTTTCAAAAAAGATACAAACTCTGGAAGAATTGACTAATTAACATAACAAAGTGGTCAAGTGTTACTTGGGCCCCAAATTCTAAAGATCTTGATCTGTTTAAGCATTTGGGGATGTGATGGATAAACCTAATAAGCCCAATCCATGAAGGCCACTCTTTGCAATTTACAGGACATAACATCTTGATAGCAGATACCACAGCACACCATATGAAATTTTGTGAAGATTATATCTTATATCAAGTCAGATTATATCAAGTCAGAACTGTCTTAGGAGCACGAGTAGGACTCAAAGCTAGAAGTCTGCATTTTTAGCTCATATAGATAATTTAACCTCTAGGACAGTGAAGACCTAATGGTATAGGGCGCTGGATCGCTGATCCTAGGGTTGGGGGTTTGAGTCCCACTCTCCACAAGGTTGTCACTGCCCCCCACCCCCACCCCCCACCCATTACAGCTAACTGGGTTATCAAAGGCGGGCCATGTCTCTCACTGTCTATGGTGTGAGGCATGTAAAAGAACCATTGCTGACTTTCGTAAAGAGTAGCTGCATAGCCCTCAGCGTGTTTCTGTCCTTTGCTAAAAGGGTTGTGTCAGGAAGGGCATCTCACGTAAAAATCTATTCCAAAACAAATATGCGAATCAGTGGTGATCCCTGATTAAGGGAAAAAGCTGAAAGGAAAAGAAGAAGAGAGATAATTTAACCTCTACTCCAATACATGGTGGTACACAGGTAAAGATAAGATAAGATAAGATAAGATAAGATACAGCTTTATTAATCTCACAATGGAGAAATTCACTGTTACAGGCTCTTGAGGTACTATCAGTAGGGGGTGCAAAAATAGATACATATACAAACATACACACATACATATATTATACAAGTAAATAAATAAATAGATACATAAATAGTATAAATTACTAAACAATAAAAGAAAAGAATGGAGCAACTTTGTAGTAAACTAACAACAGTGTTGTCAGAGACGTTACTGTCTTAAATACTGAAGCATATGTATTAATGTTACAACAATTTTCTTGTAATTTTAGGTTCTAAAAAGTTCATTCATTCATTCACTTTCTGTAACCGCTTAATCCTAATTAGGGATCCCAGTCGACTCCAGGCAAGGGCAGAGTACACACAGGACAGCTCACCAGGCCATCACAGGGCAGAAACATGCTGACTGCTATGCAGCCTACTCTTGATAAAAGCCAGCAATAGCTCTTTTACATGCCTCACACCATAGACAGTGAGAGACATGCCTGGCCTTTGATAACCCAGTTAGCTACACTCGGGGAACAGCAGTGACAACCTGTTGACAGTGGGGTTTTAACCCCCAACCTTGGGGTCAGTGATCCAGCACCTTACCACCAGGGCACTACTGCCCTGATCTAAAAAGATTTCAGTCTCAAAATAACCACTGCTGACTTTCTAGAGTAGGCTCCATTGCCATCAGCATGTTTCTGCCCTGCGAAGGACTTGCGAGTTATCCAATGTTACAACCCCTCGTCCAGAGTCAGCTGAGATGGGCTCCAGCTACCTCATAGACCTAATTAAGATTAAGCGGAACAATACTATAGAAAACGTCATAGCCAAACAATAAGACCCAACCTATACCAAATACTAGGTGTATTTTTTCTTAATCCACATAATGCAAGAATTATTTCTTTAGATGCAATATCAGACAGGTTCTGAGTCCAATAATTTCATTGCATGTAATAATGTTCTATATTTATTTATTTTATTATTTATTTATATATTTATATGACTATAAAACTTGTTACTTAAACTTTTTATTAAACTGTTATAATTTAACATATAATTGGGAACCACTTTTGCTTATCACTCTAATTTCACGGTCTGGCTCTTCTCCTCATGCAAAAAGTTCTACTGCTTAAAGTTCACAGTTTAACAAAGTGTTTGTTTTCCATTTCATGGCATCACTGCAGCTTATTTTAAAACTGTGAAACTTTTTAAAACCTCCATGCAGTAAATATAGAGAGCAGTGAGAGTGGATTATATTTGGCATGTGGATCTGGAATGAAAGTGGGTTTTATGTCATTCCTCGATCATCAGCAGCACTGAGTCTGATGTAGCCTCAGGGTGAGTTCAGGAGCTGCAGTCAGAATTCAATATGTTCTGCTCTTAGTAGAGCTTGGATCAGTAAGCCAAGCTTTTTTTTTTTTTTTTTTTTTTTTTTTTTTTTTTTTTTTTTTGGAGCTTTGGATTATCTGTGTCAATAGTATCTTCTATTATACTTTAAATTCACTGATATAGTTAAAAGTGATGATTTTTTTTTTAATATACATATACAGAGACATCTTTATGATGTGTGTGTTTTTGTGCCGTATAACAACAAAATCTTGGTCAGCCTTTTGCTTTTTTTAAAAAGAATATTATCAGTAAGCAGGTAATTTGTATACTTACACCTAGATTTTTTAAACTTATTAATAATGTAATAACGAGAAAGAATGCTTAAACACTGTAGAGTAAAATTAGTGACTGTGAAACTCAGATGGACTTCCAGACTAGGTGTATTTTTAGCCATAGTATTAGAGAAAGGTATTTAACACCCTTTTGATAAGGATGAAGGTCAGAAACCTCAGTGTTCATGCATGTTTTGTGTCATATACAACAAGAGCCATCAGTGATGCAGACTGCATTCCATTATGGCCATTAGTTTCATAGATACGAATGAGAGATCAGTCACGTTTGGCTCCTGATGCAATCAAACATAAGCAGTATTCTCCCACAGGGGCTCTCGTTCCCATCTAATCACCACACAATTCAGTTTCTGCTTCACTTCTGTCAGACTAACCCACAGCTGACCTCTGAGTTTCTGAGCTGCTATGGAAACAGAAAGGTTGCAGAATGCACACACAGCAGCAGAATGACTGTCTGACAGTGTATGACAATATCTGTTTGACTGGAAATGCTGCTTAAGATTCCTGAATACAGTACACTGCTGAGTAACATGAAAAGGAAATCTTTGTAATTATCTGCTATGAACACGTCACTGCTCACATAGCATATCATTCATCCATCCGTCCTTCAAACTAGCCAATTCATTTTCATTCATTCTTTCATTCATTCATTCTGTTGGTGTGCTGGACACAATCCTGGCTGACATTAGGTAACATGCTAGATATACCCTGGACAGGCTGGTCTTTGGGTTGTACAATACCAGAAGCACCTATAAAAAACTCATGCAGGCATTAGAACAACATGAATCCACATAGAAAGTTCTCGGTTGAGCAGCGGGATCAGATTCAGAAAAAAGCAACCAAAAAGCACACGAATTATATTTTGCTGCAGTATCAGGCTGTAATAGCTGGAATGAAAAGTCTGCATGCATGATCATAGCTCCGAGGTACACTTTCATATCCTTCAGTGGATAAAGATAAGTCAGCTGATACCACTTGTTTTGTATTAGTAAATGTTCCACAGCTTGCAGCGGCGGCCTTACTGGCATGAGTCATTTAAAAGAGGAAAAATAAGGAAAGTATTCCCAAGGTTTTTTGTTGATTTCCATCTTGTCTCCCAAAAATTACTTTGACCTGCCTGTGCATTTAATATCAGGAAATGTTTTATTTGGGGGGAGGGGGGGGGGGGCAGGATCTAGGTTAGACTTCCCAAAGAAATGCACTCCACTAATGTTTTTATCATGTTGGAATGTGTAATTTGATGAGAGGTTAACTGTGCTTTTCTGTTTGAAAAAGTTGAGGTTCGAGCTTACCACTGATATTTAACTCTGTACGCAGCAGGACCTCAAACTGTTTCCTGACCTGCTCTGGGACTTGATTATTTTTGTAAGCAAAATGTGTCCTTATCATCAATATTGAACCAACTGTGTTGCAGTGTTAATACTAGAATATGTAAGCCATCCATATGTAAGGAATAAAACACCTTAATAAAACATGGTGCATTATAAATAGATCAGTAATATTTTTTAACATCATTCTCGGTCATATTTTATTCCTCACCGCAGCGATTTTTCAAGGATTAAATTCTTATCACTTAACAAAACAAACACAACATCCTTTTTAGGAATTAGGTCATACACTGATCAGCAATAACAATAGCATTATCTGATTGCTCTTTGGCGGGCAGTGGTGGCCTGGTGATAAGGTGCTGGATCACTGATCACAAGGTTGGGGGTTCAAGCCCCACTCCTAACAGGTTGTCACTGTCCCCCTAGTGCAGCTAACTGGGTTAGTAAAATGCTGTCCACATATGTGTCAGTTGGCATAGATGAATCTACCCGGTATCCCTATAAAATGATAAAAATGGTCTAACCTGAAATCAGAGACCAAGAAAAAAAAAACAAACAAAAAAAAAAACAAAACACAGACGTGTGACGCTGGCAACTGTAACTGTTGTCTTTTACATATCTTCTCTGATGTGTAAAGCAGCTTATCATTGGTTGTATTTTTTCTATCTTGTGATAAGTTATACTGTATACTGTAATCAAAAACTTCTGATGCATATACACAATCTCCTAATGCAGAACATCATTGTAAGTGTAAAACCCACTGATACGGGACAGCACATCTCAGAGATGGTTATGGGAGTCTTAGGTGATTTGGTCATGAATTGAGTGGTTGTGTTTACAGTTGAGGTATGGGAATAAATCATAAATGTGTACAATCTACTGCGAAGAGTGTTTGTTCGAGCTGCAGCAGAATGAAGTTTCTTGATGCTGCTTTGAACTGTTTATGTTCAGTATAAGTGATTTTAATATATTGTCTGGTCAGTAGATTTATAATCTAGGACTCACAGGAGGATGCGGCTGATGCCTGTTCATCAGTGAAAAAAAGAAGTTTGTAAGTGCAAAATAAGAATGAATTTGTAAGAACAGTTCATGAATGAAGCCCAGTATGTTTAGTGTTATGGCTGAGCTGGGTCTAATCATCTCTAAAATAGCAGGTCTTGTGGGATCCCTGTCCATGAAAGGACAGTCAATAACCTGGCAAGAGTGTCATGGGTACGCAAGGCTCATTAGTAATGATCCTACTATCAGGACAGAACTGTGCAAGCCTGGGCATTACTTTAGCTTTTGGCACTTCCAAGACATGATTGTACCTCCTCAGGGCTACTTCAAGGCTAGAAGCCCAGGGAATTTGGCCTGATGATAACCACTGGCCCAGGTGAGGCTAATTGTTCTGTAAGTTATTTAAACATTAATATACAGTATTTTACTTTCAAAAACAGTGGAAATTTATCAGTTGAAAGTTTGCCAAACATTAAATGTTTTCACAGTGACTAGCTTTAGCTTTTTTTAGCTTAAAAAAATAAATAAAAAATAAAAACATGAAAGAACATAACTTATTTAAAAAAAAATTGCACATCAACTCACATTTAGCTAAAAGGTAATATTCAATTCACAAGTCCATAATATTCCATTTAGCATAGATTAGCATTATATTTTATGCTGTCTAATAAATAATTGCTAAGTACAGTACTTGTTTTTTTTTTGTTTGTTTGTTTGCTATGATGGTCATTTTATGTAAATCGTTAAACAGATTTTGTTTGCTTTTATGGACACTTCATGTCAATTTTGATTCACAATTCAGTGTGCTAAACTACACTTTGTGTTGCTTTATTGCTCTCTGTCTCCTGGCAGCCAGTATTGTCAACATCCTATTTACCGAGCTTTAACTTCCTTATCTTGGCTTTACTGGAATGCTCTAAACCCGGGATAGATAAACAGCTGCAAACAATCTTCCACTTTGGTCTTCACTGAATTTATCATTAGTTCTTCTGTGGTTCAGGCATCTTAAGCAGGGTGGAAGACATTTACAGCACGGCAGCATGTTAAGGTTGGGGAAACTGCTGAATTATGGGTGTGATAATATTACATAATGCAAACAGGTTTTTGGCTCAAAAAGCTCCAGGCTGCAAGCTTTGGGTAGTCTTGAGCTAGACCTGCTTCACTCTGGCACAATATTGGGGTAAGCGCTATTGATGTGAAGTGGAGTATGTCACAAATTGCTTAAACTGCTGACTCTGTTAATGTTGGTTCTGTTAGAAAGATGTCAGAACACACAGTGCATTTTTGCGTATGGGGCTGCCAAACCACATACTATTATGGCTGATGGGTGCACTCATATCAACTCTGTTACATCACAGACCCATGTCTGTCACATCTAAGGTATCTTCTTCTTTTCCTTTCAGCTGTTCTCTTTCAGGGTTCGCCACAGCGAAATCATTTGCCTCCATCTTCATGGAAGTCAGTGGTTCTTAACCTTGTTGGAGGTCCTGAACCCCACCAGTTTCATATGCTTATTCACCGAAACCTTCTTTATTGAAAAATAAAATGTTTTTTTATTTTTTTAAATTCAAGACATCGGTATATGGTTTTACTGGGGCACCAAAATGAAACGTGTATTAACATCACTGTGTTCAAAGAGCAAAACCAATACAATGCATGAACTCCTCCCATCAAAACAACTTACATTTTTATGTGAGGTGCGCATCTGCACGGTGCGCGTTTGTATGTGTGTGTATTTATGTTATATTTACATCTTATGCATTATTTTTGAATGTTTAATCATTATTATAAGCATTTATAGCGTTGAATATGTATTTATTGATATTATATACAGACACTCAACGACTTACGTTTTTAATTGGTTCCGGACGGCTGAACGTAAGTTGAAAGTAAACGTAAGTTGTTACAGTGACGTATGACGCTCATACTGTACTATACATCCATAAATACCGTTACTGTATCTCATAAAACACTCCTAAATCAATTATTATAAACATAACATTGTAAAATAATATCAAATATATCATATAATCTCAACATTAATTTAAAAGAAATTAAATTCAAGCAAAATAATTTCAAATAGATACATTTTAATCAAATGCACTCATCAAATATCAAATACAGTATCAAATATAACCTTTAACATTCCCCATGATGCGATCTTTCTGCTTGTAAATGGTTCCGATGGTCGACGGATGGTCACTTTACATGAAGATGAGCCGAGTCACTTTACATGAAGCTTAAAACAGCCAATCAATGCTTTTGAACAGCCAATCAATGCTTAACAATATGTGAGGCGCTCAACACTGAAAGTAGTTTACTTTTTTGTGCTTGAGACAAAGCGTGGGTTAGATTGAATACTGGACCTGAACCATTGAATACTGGTTTAGTACTCAGCCTGCACTGATTTGAATCAACAGTAGAGCAGAGAGTTCTCTTTCTTTTCTGGACTTGGCTTTTCATTCATTTTACAACTCCCTTTGCTTAACTGAGTATGCATGGTAGATTGCACCGATCCGAGCAGATAGTTAATTTATCTCTGTGTATGAGACTTGCACCCATGCTAGTAGGCTTACGCTTCTGACCAACCATATTTGCTTAGGGTTACAAAAGTCCACAAAAACAGTGTAAACATAAAGATCACAGAGACGACGTCTTAACACAAGGGTAACACGCTCTCTCTCTCTCTCTCTCTCTCTCTCTCTCTCTCTCTCTATATATATATATATATATATATATATATATATATATATATATATATATATATATATATATATTAAGAGAAGAAGATGCAAAGGATAGGGTGAGATGGAGGCAGATGATTCGCTGTGGCGACCCCTGAAGGGAAAAGCCGAAAGGAAAAGAAGAAGAAGAAGAAGATATATATATATATACACACTCAGATATACATTCAGTCTGTCGTTTGTAAACAATGGACGCAGCGTCATTACGTCAGCGTACTACGTAGGTACGTCTAAACTCAAAATTTGACTTTTTTTGGGGAAAAAACCCAGTGAAATTGAAAAAACGGAAAACTGATGAATTTCGCAAATCATGCACTGACTAGCATCATGTTCCGTCATATATGTGAATCCATGTTGTACATATTCGTCTGACCACTTTCTTTTTTTTGGTCAACATAGTATAGATTAAAACATTAAGAAAGACATCACACAACGTACCATCACAACAGTCACAAGTCGATTACTGAGCGCACCAAATTTCCTGCAGCACAGATTGGCCAAGCAATGTAGTGTGATCACCTGCAGCCAGTGATGGCCAAGCGAGGTGTGTCATCATGAATATGAGTCGGATGTGTGTCTTGACCTCCGCCGAACTCGTGACATTGACTCACCGAACCCCTAGGGTTCGATCAAACCCAGGTTAAGAACCACTGATGGAAGTCATATGAATGATTCACACATATGATTTTGCATAGGTTTATACGTCGGATGCCCTTCCTGACACAACCCTTTAGCAAGGGGCAGAAACACTCTGATGGCTATGCAGCTACTCTTGACGAAAGTCAGCAATGGTTCTTTTACATGAACCTTTCACCATAGACAGTGAGAGACATGGCCGGCCTTTGATAACCCAGTTAGCTGCACTGGGGAGACAGTGACAACCTTGTGGAGAGTGGGACTCAAACCCCCAACCCTAGGATCAGCGATCCAGCACCTTTTACCACCAGGCCACCACTGCCCTTTTCACATCCACAGTATGTGTTTAATAAGTTCCTGTTATTATTTTATCTTCTCTTTTCTCCCAAAAATTCTTTGACAAAACCAACCTGTCATTTTCTCAGAGAAACCACGACTTCCTTCCTGAAAATTTCACAATAGCAAAAGTGGCTGACTCACAAAACACTGACACTCAAAATCCTTACCGTGTTCATGTTAAATTAACATGTCCTTAAAAAAACTCATGAAAAGGTATAATAAATTGTTTTAAGTCTGTATATGGTACGGTATACTGCTAGAGTTTCTTCATCCCACATAGGTAGTGCGAAATCTCTACTGTCTATATCCTCGATGAAGCCACAGAGGCCATTCAGCAGTGGATTAACTTTCACTAATCTATATAGTCATGTCAGGCCAATGACACTGTGACGCACTTGAGCCATGTCCCTGAGCCTGTGCTGGAGCTCTAATGATCCTGACATCCGGTGTTAGACTACTCTGGGCTGTGCTAATCCTAGTGAGTGTCCTACTTTCTTCGCACTGCCTACTGTTATTCAACAAATCAACGCAAAGCCGAAGATGCAACCACCCATGTAGAGTAAATACAAGAACATAAAAAAAAAACAAAAAAAAAAAAAACAGTGACATATAGCATACATGATGAAAGAGAATTCAGATTATATTGATTTAAAGCAGCCAGAAGCAGGAGCAAATGTCAATACCCAGTTTGTGCATTTTAAATGTAGATTTAAAAAAACAAAACAACAAAAAACACATTAATATCAGTGGGAGATGAGGTTCATCATATTTAACCCATATGGTCATGGGTAATGCATGCTTCAGGGCTGTGGCATGTGTATGAGTGTTGGTGAGGTACATGCACATTAAGTATACCAAGATGGTGAACAGTGTGAATACACAACAGTCACGTAGTATGAGAACTGACAGGTTTGGCCATGTCCAGGTCGGTGTCTCTTCTAATCAACATAAAAGCACTGACACATTTCTGATGCAATTGCTTGCATTACTCTGACACTTTTTATATCCCTGCCCAACACTTCAGAACATCAGAACATATTAATCATAGGATGTATTACTGTATTCATCCACACACAGGGGAACGCCTTTCTGGTCTCACCCATACGTCAGAGCTCACTCATTCTTTCTTGAGTAATCACTATGCATTGTTCGGGGTTATGGTTTATCTGATGTGTATTTATGGAACAAGTGCAATAAGCCTGATCAGACAATGTAAGGTGTTATTTGTGGAAATTAAACAAAAAGACCATAATAATAATAATAATCATCATCATCATCATCATCATGGTGGTTGGGTCAAATGGCTGCCCCTTTCTGAATGTGACAGAAAAATCCATTTCCTTTTAAAACCCTCTAATTGCATAGCAATTGTACCACTTCTATATACTCCACTCCACTTCCACTTATCCCTTAACATCCGGAGATGTCGTTGGAGTGCCTTCATGGTGAGACATGGGCTGAGTTTGGTCTGGCGGCACCCATCCCTCTCCAGGTCGTTAGCTACAATGCAAACCTACAGGCAATTTAGAACGGCCAATTAACCTACTGTGCATGTCTTTGGATTGTGGGAGGAAACCGGAGTACCCAGAGGAAACCCACACAAGCACGGGGAGAACATGCAAACTCCACACAGAAACGCCCAGGCCTCGAACCCATGCCTTCTTGCTGTGAGACAGACATGCTAACCACTACGCCACCATGCCGCCATATAGTCTATATACTGTAATCTATTAAATATTAAAGACTCCATACACCTGTATTTAAAGAGTGGCGGTATTAGTCATCCTTTCAGCATAACTCATACATATGTAATACATTTAAGTTGTACAGTTGCTTATTTTAACATAAATGACTAATAAAAACTGGAAAAATTGTACTTTTAATACTGTGGAGTACTAGTGGTTGTCAAGCAATAGTGAGCAGTCGTTTTCTCCCAAGAAATGACGTGAACTCATTGGTTTCTTTTGTCCAGCACAAGTAAACAAGCAGATCTATTTAGCAAGCGACATTTCAAGTGATAAAAAAACTTTTTCAGGAAGTAACCCTGATGGCAATTTGGAAGAAATGGGTGGATTGGTTACCTATTTGAGCCAGAGAGAGAGAGAGAAGATTTTGTAGAGACAGTGAGGCAATCCATTCTGAGGTGACTATGAGGACGAGAATGCTGTCAACGACGTGCGTAACAGCAAATCCAAAATGGCTAATGTAGCTCACATTTTGCCAACTCGGTTTCGCCATCACCTTTATTTGTTCCTAATCCTAAAAGGTGACGGCGAAACCGAGTTGGCAAAATGTGAGCTACATGAGCCATTTTGGATTTGCCAACTCGGTTTCGCCATCACTTTTTAGGAAAACATTTCTTTGTTCCTAAACCTAAAAGGTAATGGCGAAACCGAGTTGGCAAATCCAAAATGGCTAATGTAGCTCACATTTTGCCAACTCGGTTTCGCCCTCACCTTTTAGGTTTAGGAACAAAGAAATGTTTTCTTAAAATTTCTATGTGTGTTGTTTCCACAGCTCAGTATTGGCCAGTGATATTCTTTGATGATGCACAAGTCAATGAGAAACCCCAGCCAATCCAACTAGTTTGTGTCACTACCAGGCTGGAACAGCCAAAGAGGAAGGTAACATGCTACTAAGAATGCACAGTGTCGCAGCACTCACACATGCTTTCACCATGGGCAAGGACTGATGTTGCTGGAAGGAAGCGCTGGCATTATATGTGATCGTTTTAAATAGCTAGTAACACTAGTTCAACACAGGTACCTTTTAAACAAACACAGTGACCACCAGTGAAAAGACTTGCTGATTTTATGATAATATACAGTAAGCCCCCACCCATTTGCGGTTCACCGCTTGTGGCCCCACATACTCATGGATTTTTCTCTCAAATGCTTTTTTTTAATAATGTTTTTAAAATAGCGCAGTGCTTCTCATTTATTTTCTGTGACGCCCCCTCTAGGAAGAAAAAAAACCCCAAACATTTCGCTCCCCCCAGCACCCTGCGCATGACTATAAATAGTGTCCTTGTTCTATAATATCATGAATACACTTCTGCATAACATTGCATCTTTATTAACATTAAAAATAAAAAAGCATTAAATAATAATTAAAAAAAACACTTAATTCTAGTACAGTATGGCAAAAAAGCATGTTCCCCAGGGTCATGCGCTGTCCCTGACATCACACCCCGCCCCCCACTGCAGAGAAGCACTGAATTAGCAGCAGCCCAGGTAAATAATACATATGTACCATCACGACATTACTGGCAAGTGATTCAAATTTAGCCAATGGCTGAGAGCTTTTGATTCTCCCTACTGCTGATTGGTTGCAGATGATGTGTACTCCTCTTTCTTTCTCCTTCGCGCACATTATCAACGTGATTGCTTGAATTGCAAAAATCAAGGTTTTTTTTTGTGTATTTTCAATTATTATTTAAGCCCTATGAGGCCACTCAAATGGCCTGCATCTTCTCTACCTTCTATATTTTATTACATTATTACTGTATGAATGAATAAGACTGTTGATAGAATGTGTTTAAGAAGCATAGTTTAGTGCATGTAATATCATACATGTGGGGCCGGTGGTTTAGAGCAGTGGTTCCTAACCTGGGTTCAATCAAACCATAGGGGTTCGGTGAGTCAGTCTCAGGGGTTCAGCGAAGGTCAAGACACACACCTGACTCATATTCATGATGACACGCCCCGTTTGGCCATCACTGGCTGCAGGTGATCATGTTACATTGCTCGGCCAATCTGTGCTGCAGGAAATTTGGTGCGCTCAGTAGTCGAATTGTGACTGTTGTGATGGTACATCGTGTGATTTCTTTCTTAATGTTTTAATCCTTACTATGTTGAGTAAAAAAAGAAAGTGGTCGGACGAATATGTACAACATGGATTCACATATATAACGGAACGTGATATTAGTCGGCGTCCTATCTGCATGATTTGCAAAGTAGGATCAACCCTGTGCTGACTGACGTATACGTACATGTATATGTGTATATAATATCAATAAATACATATTCAATACTATAAATGCTTATAATAACAATTAAACATTCAAAAATAATGCATAAGATGTAAATAAAACAAATACACACACATACAGACGCACGCACGCGTTCATACTCAGATGCACACCTCATAAAAATGTAAGTAGTTGTGATTGGGGTTGTTCATGCATTGTATTGGTTTTGTTCTTTGAACACAGTGATGTTAATGCACGGTTCAATTTGGTGCCCCAATAAAAACATATACCTGTGTCTTGAATTTGAAAAAAAAAAATCATATTTTATTTTTCACTACAGAAGGGTTCGGTGAATAAGCAAATGAAACTGGTGGGGTTCAGTACCGCCAACAAGGTTAAGAACCACTGCTTTAGAGGTTAGGGTGTTGCGCTCATGATTGGGAGGTTGTGAGTTCAAATCCCACTGAGACCTTCACTGTGTCACCCCTGGGCAAGGTATTAACCACAAGTATGCCTCTGTTCACCCAGTAGTATAAATGGGTACCAGTAAAAATATACTGGGAAGGTAACCTGCGATAGACCTTTACCTTTAATATCATACATAGGGTATTTAAACCGCATGAATAATTCTCGAATTTTCGGGATCCGCGGGTGGGGGAGGAATGTGACCCCCGTGAATAATGGAGGCTTTCTGTACTAACAACATTTATACTGTGTGACTAGCTGAGATATAATGCCGTAGAATATAATATCAAACTCAGTATGAGAATCAGAATTTAAATTACAGACCATACAGGACTCAATCTCTTACCTACTAGGAAGCCTAACTCAGCTGACACTAGGTGGAAGTGGGGTACACCCTGAATAGCTCACCAGACCATTACAAGTGCAACACATACACAACCATTTACACCCAGGGGCAATTTGTAACAACCAATTAGTCTAAAGTCCTAGATTGTGGAACAAAACCTGAGTATCTGGAGGAAACCCATGCAAGCAAAAGAGATCTGTCTTGACATGCAAGCATTTTCGACTGAATAAAGGTATACGTATATCCAGTCTGACAAATTAATGGATCATTACACTTTACCTAAGCTTAGATTAAAACAGACAATTTACCATCTGCAATACAATAGCAGGAATTTTAATCAGTGTTTCATCTGCCAGTCTGTCATATCTAATCAGACACCTTGCAATGCAACATGGCTTTACAATATGAAAGAGTGTGGGAAAGGTTACCGGATTGAGCCAGTTTGCCAGCAGCACCAACACTAGCCACTGTGCCATCCGTGAAAGAAAAATACAGACTTGTGTAAGTGTGAGGTCAGTCAGTGAGAAAAGCCCTAAAACTGGCTGTTATTACTGCTTCCACTTCCTGTTTTGAAATACAGTATGCAACCGTACTTCACTGCTACAAACAGGTAATATTGTCGTGAACTTGTTAAACTGTTGTAATCTAGATTTCTCTTTCCTAGCAGGCGAGTTTGTATCTCCTCTCATTTTTTCCTCATTCCTTTTTAAAATTATCTGATTCTTAATACGCCAGCTCATTTTGAATGCGTCTCATCAGCACAAGATAGGCACGCCCAACCACAAAGATGAGCTTGCTAGTAATTAAGCCACAGTCCAATAAACTTATTTTAAAATATAGATTTACCTTTACAGCATTAGTCAGATGCTTTTATTCAGAAAGACTTGGAATTTTATCTCCTTCATATAACTGAGCAATTAAGAGATTTGCTCAAGGGCCCACCAGTAACAGCTCATTGGTATTCATGCTTGAACCCCCAACCTTTTGAGCACCAACCATGAGCCTTAACCACTGATCCACCACTGGCTGTGTCATAATTATTCACAGAGCTAGCAAAATATGCTACATTACCAGAAAGACTTTCAATGAAATGGTACAGTATTGAATACATACATTTATGGCCTTTGGCAGACCATCTTAACTACGGTGGCTTACATAAGTGTGTTGCGGAATCAATCAATAAAGTAATTCTAAAACTAGTTCACTGGGACAGACTGCTTCATATTGTTGAAGGTGCTAATCTCCTCATTTCACATTTGGTAGAACACTTCACATGGTATAACAGAAGGATACTAAATTATACAAATTCGTTTATTTCCAATGATTCTGATTAGACAAGTGGCATCCTGAAAATGGTGGTATTTAGTAGAACAGCTCTGGACCCTTACCCCGATTACTTCACTCCGTGTTCAATTTCACTTACTTCCATTTCTGTTTTTACAGAAAACCCAGTATTGTATTTCCCATGGGTTTGCAGTCAAGCCGTGTTTTGCACTTCTCTGTTCAGCTGCAGCATTTTATAACATGAGATCTCAATTTTTCATGCCGCACACTGCTGTGATTATCCAAAGCACAGGCTAAATCACAGCAATCCAGCTTGTGTAATCTCAGTTTGCATTTATGTGTGTATTATTCCATAATACCGGTGGTTCTTACACCCATCTTTACATCTCCATAAGCACAATGGACACAATAACAGAGGCAGATTTTTTTCTCAGTAGAAACAATGTATTTATTCAATTTCTTTCTAAAAGGAGCACAGAATTAAATTATTAGTAAACAGACATCATTCTTTGCAGTAGAAAAACTCCGACAAAACACCATCATTTCCAGCCCTTAAAGTCAAAATCAACATACATTTTCCATCTCTAAAATAAACAGAAGCCAATGACATCAGCCAGTTGCATTAAAATTATTCACATTCATTCACGACCAGACTGGCGTTTCTTTACTTCCTAATGGAAAACAGGAAGCAAGCATGAGAAAACTAATCTCATAAATACCCCACTTACATCTGGATTACTACACTTCAAAACTTGCGCAGGTTAACAATCAATATCCCCATCATTTCATCTCACAAATCAATGAAATTATGCAGAGAAGCACTGGCATAATCAAAGACACAGCAGCAAACTTGGGAAAATGACACATGGCATAAAGTCAAAGTGTGTGCAATGTAAAGATATACAAACGGAACAAAAGAATGAAAAATTGCACGGATAGTAACATTTTCATGAACAGCAGTATATTACACGGGCGTCCATAATAACGCACAGCTTTCAGACTATTGCTTTCGCTGTAAAGTGGCAAATAAAATGGTACAACAAATTACATAAACTTCAATATGAAGCACTTTGATGTTGTACCAAAATTACTCCACTTTCACAGTCTTTAGTTTCAAGGCATTTCACAAATTGCAAATTCCCCGTTTCTAGTTTTCATGGAAGCACATCCATAAGAGCTACAGTGCATACAGAGGAGGCTTTTCTCCCCTGGTTGAATGCACGATGTTTCACTACGAGGAAGAAGGGGTTCTCGCTCTTTCTCGCTCTCAACACTGCACACAGATCAAGTTAACAGAATAATTTGTACGGAATCTACCGCACTGTAGTGACTCAGAGGTGAAACTTGTTTCTGAATAAGATTCAAAAAATGCCATAATTTTTCAAGACTCGACCATTTATATAATAAGAAAAATAATAAAAAAGGCAATCTATTTTATGACAATCTGTCAGATTGGAGAACTCCTAACCTTGGAAATGCTTTAGTGCACAAACGATTAGGTGAAATTACTTTTATTTGTATAGTGTTAAGATAATATTTGACTCAAAATGCCTAAAGATAAATTCTCTTCAAAATCCTAACCATTAACATTGGACGGTTTGTACAAATGAGAAATAGCCCCAATATGATCATTAGGATGGGTTCAGCATTTAATTTTCAATTTAAATTTTGCTTAACTTTATTTACTAATACAATCTCACTGTCAACTCTGGATTTCAAGCACTGCCGAGAAGGGATGTTTTCATTTTGAGGTAACATGCCCTCACCAATATGGAGAGCTGTTCTCAATTCGCCCCCAACTCTGCCACTCTGGGAAGAAGCCACTACAGGTCCTTGGGCTTCCAAACTGATCAAACTCCATCTCAGGCCTTTCGCTGGTGCTTCTGGTCTCATGAGTTGTCTGAGTGACACGTTTGGTCTGGGGGCCGTCATTATCTGCATGTGCCAGCCTGTAGTTCTTCCCATCATTATTATCCCAGTGTGTTTGGTCATTAGCATCATAGTAGATGCAGAACTCCACCTGATCATCATGTGACACCGAACTCGGCAGATCAGTGGTGAAGGAAAAGGTATCAATGTCGGCGCACCCATAAACATTATTCATATACACACAAGGAATGTCCTTGTAGCTTTTCCATGAATCAAATGTTATCCGGATATGAACAGACTTCTGAAAGCTTATATTGCTAACTTTTATTGTGCCCATGAGGGATCGGTCCTGAATTACACAGTTTTCCAAACACACCAGATTCTTCTTGAGACGGTTTCGAAAGCCCGGGTAGTCTGCAGCTGGCTGGAGGAAGTCCAAAACTAGATTCACTTCCTTCTCCACCTTCAGGCCCACAATGGCTTCCTCCAAGTCAGATATCTCAAACTGCAAGTCTGTTGGTGCAAGGGAGTCTTCCGCAAATTCTTTGAACACATGGATGGCTGTCAATGACATGCCTTTGGAGTCTGCAAAAACCACTTGCTTCTTGGCTTTGCCTTTAGGACTTTTCCACCCTTGGTTTGCGGCCTCGACTTTGGTCTTCGAGCTGATGCACGATCTCAGTGGTTTGAATGGCTTGATCAAGTTTCTGGACTTACAGTTCTCATACGAACCAAGGAAGCTGCGAAGGGGTGGGGAGTGTGCCAGACAGATTCTCATGGCTACATCCACAGGCATGATGGGAGATGGCATCGGTCTAGGATTCAAAATGTGCAAAACTCTGTGGGGGTGGACAAAAAAAAAAAAAACATTACGACATTTTATTGAGCCAGAGCTACGAAAAAAGAAAAACATCTGTGGTGTTTAAAATGACGACAGAACTACAATAATATGTTGATTTATACAGGATGAGTATGTTCGTGCACATTAAGATTTTTAAGGAGGGTTAAGAGAAGACATTTGCAAACTATACAGATCTTAAACCTGTCAAAAAGTAGGACATTTTGAGATTACATACATACATACATACATCTTTTCCTTTCAGCTTGTTCCCTTTTTCAGGAGTCGCCAGAGCGAATCATCTGATTCGCATGTTTGATTTGGCAGAGGTTTTTACGTCGGATGCCCTTCCTGACACAACCCTTTAGCAAGGGACAGAAACACGCTGACGGCTTTGCAGCTACTCTTTACCAAAGTCAGCAATGCTTCTTTTACAGCCTCTCACCATAGACAGTGAGAGACATGGCCGACCTTTGATAACCCAGTTAGCTCTACTGGGGTGTATTTTTTATATATATATATATATATATATATATACACACACACACACACACACACACACACATACATACACAGTATTCACTATTTTTAAATAAATGCAGCCCTGAAACCCTAACATAGAACTGCAACAAATTACTTTCAGAGGAGGTTATTTAAAAGTAGTTGTGGACAAACCAAACCTTCATCTTTGTCACTTCAGCCTCATATGAGATTGAGCAAACAATCATACACACTGAGTCTATGTCCTCTACATGGTTAGCATGTCCACCACACAGCAAAGAGGTCCTGAGTTCAAGTCTTAGGCTCAGCAAGGAGTCTGAAGTTTGCGTGTTATCCTAGTAAACAATCAATTTCCTCCCACAGTGCAAACACACAATTATTAGACCACTGGCTGCAAATTACCCTGAAGTGTGAGTGTGTTTGACCTTCTGTAGACTAGTAAGCTGTTCACCAATTTTGGCTGAGATAGGATCCAGACTCCCCACAACCTTAGCGGACTAAACAGTTCGGCAAGTTTGTGAGTGGAAAAGTAATAAAAATTAATTAAAGAGAGAGAGAGAGACTGGTGCGAAATGACATGGGGCTAGTTTTGCTTTTTATAAAAAGAATAAAAAGAAAAAAAAGATTGTAATCACGTGCATACTCATTGCTAGCCAGCTAATAAACAAGGTATATATTTTAATGAATGTTTGTATTTGGTGTTGTGTACTAGACATGTTTTATGTTTGTGGGCCTCAGCTCCCGCACAGTCCTTTGTTTAAGTAAATAAAGACCAATCAAGGATAAGAATTTCTGTGTTGTCTCCAAATACACAGTGCAATGAAAGGTGAAATGTGGTGTACTTACAAAATCTATGATGAGCTATGAGGTAAAAAAGGACTGTTTCTACACTCTTATTTTCCTTTCGGCTGTTCCCTTCAGGGGTCACCACAGCGAATGATCTGTCTCCATCTCACCCTGTCCTCTGCATTTTCTCTTACTCCAACTACCTTCATGTCCTCCTTCACCACATCCATAAATCTTCTCTTTGGTCTTCTACTAGGCCTTCTGCCTGGTAGTTCCAACCTCAGCATCCTACTACCAATATACTCACTATCCCTCCTCTGTACATGTCCAAACCATCTCAATCGAGCCTCTCTGACTTTGTCTCCAAAACCTCTTCCATGTGCTGTCCCTCTGATGTGCTCATTCCTGATCCGACCCATTAGTTATCCATTCTACACTGACGGTCATTTTTAAATGGCTCGAGCTGAGGTTGTTTGGATGTGTTTTCAAGGGAATATAAACACAGAAAGTACTGAGTTTATATTGAAATGAATAAATGTCCCCCATCTGCACCAACTCGACGACAGACGCTACATTTCTCTCGCACATACATTGTGTGTGTGTGTGTGTGTCTGTAAACCGGCACTTAAACCATATTAACAAATTAAAATTCATTTTAAACACTCTGAACTCATTCTCTCAAAGCCATGACGCACTCTCACGGTCTTTCCCTCTACTTACGTGGTACAGTTCATCCGTAAATGTTGTAAATACCCCCGACAACGAAAAAGAAAATGCAACAAATGAACTTCACAAAACAAACAAAAAAACACCCTTGTGGTGCATGAGTACTCTTCGAAACCAAAGAAAAAGAGTTAGTTCTGAACGACACGCCCCCTCACAGGTCCTCTGCAGATTTAATATGGACCGACTTTCAACCGCTTCTCTGATCTTCTTTGGGCGCATGAGCTTTGTGGTCTCATCGCATTGTCCAATGAGAAATTAGTAAAACAAAACGTTCAACCAATCAGCGTGCAGAACGGGATCACTCATGGCGTGCGTGCGACAGGAAGTCAGGCAGCTCGTGCGAAGCGGAAGAGACCCTGAGGAGAAGGACCTCTACTGGGCTTCTCGTGAAAAGTGACTCAAGATTAATTTATAAATATACGGTTATATCAGTGGTTCTGCAATAGTGGGGCGCGCCCATGGGGGGGCGATGCCGGGGGGGCATGCCTTTTTTTTTTTTTGCTGTATTAGGATAAATGTCATTTAACATCCACTACAGCAGGTGGCAGTGGCTTCCTCACTGTCGGAGTGTGCCCAGAGGGAAAATAAGAAGTGAACCAAAGAAGTTTTTCTTTCACGTCATTGAAGTGAACAGAAAGACAGGCGGGAGACAGTGAAAGAAACGAGAGTCTCCCGGAAATTAAGTCGAGGAGGTATGATGAAGCGGATGTAGCGGATGTATCACTGTATCACATGTGTGCTGCGGTGAAAAACGAGGAAAGACTGTTGTGTTTACTTGTGTCTGAAAACATTGGCAGCGGACAGCATGAAGCCGAAGACATTCAGGCGTCACTCAAAGACATCACACTCCGATAACGTGATGAGCCGCATGAGTTTTTTTCAGCGAAAACGTGTCGAATATTTCCAACAATCATCTCGCTTTGTGAATGCTACAGTAAACCAGCGAGCTGTGTGAGCATCATTAAACGCTGCTTCAAAAAGCTGTGCACTGCGAAACGTGCTCATTGTACCATTAATCTACACTTAATTATTTTGACAATAATAATAATAATACAAATTGTTTTATTCATTTTTGTTTTGTCGGTTAAAGCGTTTTATATATTGTGCTCCTGAGTTAAAATTGCTGATCAATTTGAATTTATTTCTTATTGATTTTATTTACTTTTATTTATTTTTCAGTATCAAATGGTTCAAATTGTTGTTCAAAAATGTCTACAGTTTAAATAAGGATACTTTTTTTTATTTCAGGCAAATTGATGCACTTTAAATATTTCTGTTTAAAGACGAAAACATTGTTAATAAAGTTATTCTTTGTTGTAAGTTGATCTATAATTCTTCCTTTTTTGTATTCCTTAATGATAAAAAGTATTTATTATGTTAATAAGGATACAGTGTTATGCAGAGGATTACTTTTAACAATTTTTAGACAAATAACACCATTTATATGGGGGGGGGGGGCACAAATTAGTGTCTCTCCCTCACGCCGGTCCCAAGCCCAGATAAATGCAGAGGGTTGCGTCAGGAATGGCATCCGGTTGTAAAACAAATGCCAAATAAAAAATGCGAGTCACAACAAAGAATGTCATACTGGATCGGTCGAGGCCCGATTTAACAACGACCGCCATCAGTGCTGTTAACCAACAGGTGTCCGTAGGCAGAGAGAGAAGAGGAAAGGCATGAGTCTAGGACTGAAAGTAGGGACTTTGAATGTTGGAACTATGGCAGGAAAAGGTAGAGAGTTGGCTGACATGATGCAGAGGAGGAAGGTGGACATACTGTGTGTGCAGGAGACCAGGTGGAAAGGTAGCAAGGCTAGAAGCTTAGGATCAGGGTTTAAGATGTTTTTTCATGGTGTGGATGGGAAGAGAAATGGAGTAGGAGTCATCTTGAAGGAGGGGTGTTCTAGAAGTGAAAAGAGTGTCAGACAGAGTCTCAAGTTAGAAATTGAAGACGTGATGTTCAATGTTGTTAGTGCTTATGCCCCACAGGCAGGATGTGAGCTAGAAGAGAAGGAGAGATTCTGGAGTGAGTTAGATGAAGTGATGCAGAGTATCCCCAGAGGTGAAAGAGTGGTCATTGGAGCAGGCTTCAATGGACATGTTGGTGCAGGAAACAGAGGGGACGAGGAAGTGACGGGCAGGTTTGGTATCCAGGACAGGAACGCAGAAGGACCGATGTTGGTAGATTTTGCAAAAAGGATGGAAATGGCTATGGTAAATACTTTCTTCCAGAAGAGAGAGGAACATAGGGTGACTTATAAAAGCGGAGGTAGGAGCACACAGGTAGACTACATCTTGTGCAGGCGATGGAATTTGAAGGAAGTCAGTGACTGCAAAGTAGTAGCGGGTGAGAGTGTTGCCAAACAGCATAATGGTGGTGTGCAGGATGACCCTGAAGGTGAAGAAGACAAAGTGGTGGAAGCTGAAAAAGGAGGAGTGTTATGTTGTCTTCAAGGAGGAGTTGAAACAGGCTTTGGGTGGTCAGGATGTGCTTCCAGATGACTGGACAACCACAGGTAATGTGATCAGGGAGACAGGTAGGAGAATACTTGGTGTGTCATCTGGAGGAGAGTAGATAAGGAGACTTGGTGGTGGAATGAGGAAGTGCAGGAGTGTGTACAAAGGAAGAGGTTAGCTAAGAAGAAGTGGGACATTGAGAGTACCGAAGAGAGTAAACAGGATTACAGGGAGACACAGCGTAAGGCGAAGGTAGCGGTGTCAAAGGCCAAACAGAGGGCGTATGATGACTTGTAATGCTCGGTTGGAAAGTAGAGAGGGAGAAAATGATTTATACAGGTTGGCACAGCAGAGAAATAGAGATGGGAAGGATGTGCAGCAAGTTAGAGTGATTAAGGACAGAATGGGAAATGTATTGACTGATGACATAAGTGTGCTGGGAAGATGGAAAGAGTACTTTGAAGAGCTGATGAATGAGGCAAATGAGAGAGAGAGAGAAAAGAGTAGAAGAGGTGACCGTTGAGGACCAGGACGTAGCAAAGATTAGTAAGGGTGAAGTGAGAAGGGCATTGAAGAGGATGAAGAATGGAAAGGCAGTTGGTCTTGATGACATACCAGTGGAGGTATGAAAGTGTCTCGGAGAGGAAGCAGTAGATTTCCTGACAAGAACATTCAATAAGGTCTTCGAGAGTGAGAGGATGCCAGAGGAATGGAGAAGTGTGCTGGTGCCCATTTTTTAAGAACAAGGGAGACATGCAGAGTTGTGGCAACTACAGAGGGATAAAGTTGATGAGCCATACAATGATGTTATGGGAAAGAATAGTGGACGCTAGACTAAGGGCAGAGATCAGCATTTGTGAACAACAGTTTGGTTTCATGCCAAGAAAGAGCACCACAGATGCAGTGTTTGCCTTGAGGATGTTAATAGAGAAGTACAGAGAAGGTCAGACGGAGCTGCATTGTGCCTTTTGTGGATCTGGAAAAAGCATATGACAGGGTGCTGAGAGAGAAACTGTGGTACTGCATGAGGAAGTCTGGAGTGGCAGAGAACTATGTTAGAGTGGTGCAGGACATGTATGAGAGATGTAAGACAGTGGTGAGGTGTGCTGTCGGTGTGACAGAAGAGTTCAAGGTGGAGGTGGGACTGCATCAAGGGTCAGCTCGGAGCCCCTTCTTGTTTGCTATGGTGATGGACAGGCTGACAGACGAGGTTAGACAAGATTGCCCATGGACTATGATGTTTGCAGATGACATTGTGTTCTGTCGTGAGAGCAGAGAACAAGTGCAGAAAAATCTAGAGAGGTACAGGTATGCCCTGGAAAGGAGGGGAATGAAGGTTAGCCTCAGTAAGACATATGTATACATACATATGTATGGATAACAAGGACCCAAGAGGAACGGTGAGGTTACAGGAAGCAGAGATAAGGAAGGTGGAGGATTTTAAGTACTTAGGCTCGGCACTCCAGAGCAATGGAGAGTGTGGAAAAGAGGTCAAGAAGCGTGTGCAGGCAGGTTGGAATGGTTGGAGAAAAGTGTCCGGTGTGATGTGTGATAGGAAAGTATCGGCAAGAATGAAAGGAAAAGAGTAGAAGATGGTGTTGAGGCCAGTGATGTTGTATAGTTTAGAAACAGTGGCCCTGGGGAAAAGACTGGAGGCAGAGCTGGAGGTAGCAGAGATGAAAATGTTGAGGTTCTCTTTGGGAGTAACGAGGATGGATAGGATCAGGAATGAGTACATCAGAGGGACAGCACATGTAAGAGCTTTTGGAGACAAAGTCAGAGAGGCTAGATTGAGAGGGTTTGGACATGTACAGAGGAGGGATAGTGAGTATATTGGTCGTAGGATGCTGTGGTTGGAACTACCAGGCAGAAGGCCTAGAGGAAGACCAAAGAAACGATTCATGGATGTGGAGAAGGAGGACATGAAGGTAGTTGGTGTAAGAGAAGATGCAAAGGATAGGGTGAAATGGAGGTAGATGATTCGCTGTGGCGACCCCTCTTCTTCTTCTTTTCCTTTCGGCTTTTCCCTTCAGGGGTCGCCACAGCGAATCATCTGCCTCCATCTCACCCTATCCTTTGCATCTTCTTCTCTTACACCAACGACCTTCATGTCCTCCTTTACCACATCCATGAATCGTCTCTTTGGTCTTCCTCTAGGCCTTTTGCCTGGTAGTTCCAGCCTCAGCATCCTATTACCAATATACTCACTATCCCTCCTCTGTACATGTCCAAACCATCTCAATCTAGCCTCTCTGACTTTGTCTCCAAAACGTCTTACATGTGCTGTCCCTCTGACGTACTCATTCCTAATCCTATCCATCCTCAAGTTACTCCCAAAGAGAACCTCAACATTTTCATCTTCTGCTACCTCCAACTCTGCCTCCTGTCTTTTCCCCAGGGCCACTGTTTCTAACCCATACAGCATCGTTGGCCTCAACACCGTTTTGTACACTTTTCCTTTCATTTTTGCCGATACCCTCCTATCACACATCACACCGGACACTTTTCTCCAACCATTCCAACCTGCCTGCACACGCTTCTTGACCTCTTTTCCACACTCGCCATTGCTCTGGATTGTTGAGCCTAAGTACTTAAAATCCTCCACCTTTCTTATCTCTGCTCCCTGTAATCTCACCGTTCCTCTTTGGTCCTTGGCATTCATGCACATGTACTCTGTCTTACTGAGGCTAATCTTCATTCCCCTCCTTTCCAGGGCATACCTCCACCTCTCTAGCTTTTCCTGCACTTGTTCTCTGCTCTCACTACAGATTACAATGTCATCTGCAAACATCATAGTCCATGGGGAATCTTGTCTAACCTCGTCTGTCAGCCTGTCCATCACCATAGCGAACAAGAAGGGGCTGAGAGCTGACCCTTGATGCAGTCCCACCTCCACCTTGAACTCTTCTGTCACACCGACAGCACACCTCACCACTGTCTTACATCTCTCATACATGTCCTGCACCACTCTAACATACTTCTCTGCCACTCCAGACTTCCTCATGCAATACCACAGTTCTTCTCTCGGCACCCTGTCATATGCTTTCTCCAGATCCACAAAGGCACAATGCAGCTCCGTCTGACCTTCTCTGTACTTCTCCATTAACATCCTCAAGGCAAACACTGCATCTGTGGTGCTCTTTCTGGGCATGAAACCAAACTGTTGTTCACAAATGCTGACTTCTGCCCTTAGTCTAGCTTCCACTATTCTTTCCCATAACTTGATCGTATGGCTCATCAACTTTATCCCTCTGTAGTTGCCACAACTCTGCACGTCTCCCTTGTTCTTAAAAATGGGCACCAGCACACTTCTCCTCCATTCCTCTGGCATCCTCTCACTCTCTAAGACCTTGTTAAATGTTCTTGTCAGAAAATCTACTGCTACCTCTCCTAGACACTTCCATACCTCCACCGGTATGTCATCAGGACCAACTGCCTTTCCATTCTTCATCCTCTTCAATGCCCTCCTCACTTCACCCTTACTAATCTTTGCTACTTCCTGGTCCTCAACAGTCACCTCTTCTACTCTTTTTCTCTCTCATTTTCCTCATTCATCAGCTCTTCAAAGTACTCTTTCCATCTTCCCAGCACACTTCTGTCATCAGTCAATACATTTCCCTCTCTGTCCTTTATCAATCTAACTTGCTGCACGCCCTTCCCATCTCTATTTCTCTGCTGTGCCAACCTGTATAAATCATTTTCTCCCTCCTTACTTTCCAGCCGAGCATACAAGTCATCAAACGCACTCTGTTTGGCCTTTGACACTGCTACCTTTGCCTTACGCTGTGTCTCCCTGTACTCCTGTTTACTCTCTTCGGTTTTCTCAATGTCCCACTTCTTCTTAGCTAATCTCTTCCTTTGTACACACTCCTGCACTTCCTCATTCCACCACCAAGTCTCCTTATCTACTTTTCTTCCAGATGACACACCAAATATTCTCCTACCTGTCTCCTGATCACATTCGCTGTAGTTGTCCAGTCATCTGGAAGCACTTCCTGACCACCCAAAGCCTGTTTCAACTCCTCCTTGAAGACAACCCGACACTCTTCCTTTTTCAACTTCCACCACTTTGTCTTCTGCTCTGCCTTTGCCTTCTTCACCTTCCTCACCATCAGCATCATCCTGCACACCACCATCCTATGCTGTTTGGCAACACTCTCACCCGCTACTACTTTGCAGTCACTGACTTCCTTTAAATTACATCGCCTGCACAAGATGTAGTCTACCTGTGTGCTCCTACCTCCGCTTTTATAAGTCACCCTATGCTCCTCTCTCTTCTGGAAGAAAGTATTCACCACAGCCATTTCCATCCTTTTGCAAAATCTACCAACATCTGTCCTTCATGCTCCTGTCCTGGATACCAAACCTACCCATCACTTCCTCGTCCCCTCTGTTTCCTGCACCAACATGTCCATTGAAGTCTGCCCCAATGACCACTCTTTCACCTCTGGGGGTACTCTGCATCACTTCATCTAACTCCTCCAGAATCTCTCCTTCTCTTCTCGCTCACATCCTGTCTGTGGGGCATAAGCACTAACAACATTGACCATCACACCTTTAATTTCTAACTTGAGACTCATCACTCTGTCTGACACTCTTTTCACTTCTAGAACATTCCTGGCAAACTCCTCCTTCAAGATGACTCCGACTCCATTTCTCTTCCCATCCACACCGTGATAAAACAGCTTAAACCCTGCTCCTATGCTTCTAGCCTTGCGACCTTTCCACCTGGTCTCCTGAACACACAGTATGTCCACCTTCCTCCTCTGCATCATGTCAGCCAGCTCTCTACCTTTTCCTGTCATAGTTCCAATATTCAAAGTCCCTACTTTCAGTCCTAGACTCATGCCTTTCCTCTTCTCTCTCTGGCAACGGACACGCCTCCCGCCTCTCCTTCTTCGACGGCTTCGACCAACAGTAGTCCAATTTCCATCAGCACCCTGTTGGTTGACGGCACTGATGGCGGTCGTTGTTAACCCGGGCCTCGACCGATCCGGTATGTCATTCTTTCTTGTGATTCGCATAGTTTATTTGGCATTTGTTTTACGCCGGATGCCCTTCCTGACGCAACCCTCTGCATTTATCCGGGCTTGGGACCGGCGTGAGGGAGAGACACTGGTTTGTGCCCCCCCCTCACGGCTGCATTGTGGCGACCCCTGAAGGGAAAAGCCGAAAAGAAGATATGGGAGTGGTGGAATGTTTCCTCTTCCTGGGGGGAAGTGGGGGGGGGGGTGACAGAAAATAATTGAGAAGCCCTGGGTTATATACAAACATGTATATACCCCCCCACACACACACATACATACATAAAGTTTCACTTTAAAAGAATATTCCTAAATCCACCTATTTTTCTTTTAATTAAAGAAAGATAGGAATGGAAATATTTCATATGCACACAAATCCAAGCTGTCGTGGTGCTTGAAGTTGATATTGGGAACCTAATAATACTATCTGCTTTAACCAGATTCCACTTGCTAAGTTAAAAATGTGAGTTTGTTTTTTTCATTTATTACAGTACAGATTACTAAAGACTCCAAATACACCTTGCATCATGTGCATCCTGATAGACTAACAGCTGCAATAGCAGACGGACCAGGGTTTCTCAAAACTACTCATGGACTTTTTTTTTTTTTTGCCCCAACACACCCATCAAACCATCTTGATAGACTTGTTTACAAACTGAAATCCTGAGAAAGGTGTAGCAGAATAAAGCATACAGGAAGTATTTTGAAATGGCATACTGTACAACTTGGCACATACACACTGCACCGTACCATGTCATAATGGAGAGATCATTCAAATCACGATTTAATAATGTATTATCAGTAAGATTTGAATGTTTTATGAGTACTGTTTTGTTTGAACTACTTATTACGACCATGATGCTCCCAAACAAAGGTAAGACTGTTGGGATAATAATTGCACAGACAGTTCTTCAAGTAAAATTGTAATTTTGTTGACATGCTAGAAACATCCATTCCATGCCTAATTTGAACCCAGGACAAGCCCAGATGAGTTTCACCAACACCAAACAAATAATTAAAAAAGTATTAATTGCATTCCATTTTTCATAGTGTAGATCATAAAAGAAAGTTGCTGGAATGTCCAACCCATGAGAAGAGCTGTGCACTGGAATCGCATTGCTCAGAGAAATTATAGACGCACCATACCATTACATTTCGGACATTCTAATCAGCAAATTTGCCATCACTCCTTTGGTCCATGAGAGCAACAATCTTTATAACTCATTACACAAAGAGATAAACAGTTCTTTGACAATATGCTGTAAACCACCCCAATCTGTTTTCTGTTTGTTTGTATTATTTGTATTTAACTTCACTAGTTCAGAATTGTATCTAAAATAAAAATAAATAATAAGACATAGGCAGCAGGATGGCACAGTGGTTAACACGCCCACCTCACAGCAAGGTTTTCGGTTTGATTTCCAGGCTCAGGGTTGTATGTGTGGAGTTTGAATGTTTTCCCCGTGTCTGCGTTTCCTCTGGATATTCTGGCTTCCTCTCACAGCCCAAAGATACACATATTAAGCATAAATTGGTTTTTCCAAATTGACCCTCGCTTTAAGTGTGAATACTTGTGTGTGTTTGTGTGTGTGCACACGTGTGTTGCCCTGTGATGGTCTACGCAGGGTGTCTCCTGCCTTTTCCCAATAGTGTAATTATGAACTACTACAGAGTAAAGATTTACTTAATGTACATAAAATAGAGTTTCGGCCACAGGGATGTACAGTACTGTAATAGATTCCTGTGTAAACTGGAAATACACACAGCAAACACATGAAGCCCTTACTAGTTCCAGTTCTTGGCAGAATTGATAAAAAGAGCAAGGGGAAAAGAACATATAGCATATCTGTGTTTTCTGGTTTGTGTATCACCTGGCCTTGAGCAGATTGGTTCTCTTAAACACATGCCATGCAGGAAAACACTCCTTTCAGCGGAGAAATCATCTGGGGTGGGGATCAGGTGCCCATAGCTGGTTTAATATGCCTCACTCAAAATTATGAAGCAATAGCTTCAAGTTGGAACTGATCAAATTGAGTAACTAGGCATCTTACTGTAGCATTCTTTCACTGTGGGCAAGCAAAAAACAAACAAACGAACTAAAAACATTGTCTTTATCACCTTCCCTTTGGCAGTGGACTAAACTAGATCATTGAACGTGTTTAATAATTCCTCTCGTGCATATCCAGGTGAAGTGAATCAAGAAACAAAACAAAAAAATTCATGCTCTGGATTCAGAAATAAAAATAAGACTGTGTGCCCTTAAATAGCTTTGGATAATTTTAAATAAATTGTCATGACCAGCTTAGTGTACGAATATCGCATACCCTGACACCAAATGTTTCAGAAACTTTTGTTTGGAAAATGTGTCTTTGTTTATGTATAAATATATGCTTTATTTATCAGGAATCTTAACAATAGGGAAGCCATACTGATATGAAGAAGTTGTTTATACATTACTGCAAAGAAAGGCTTTTATTATGAAACTTTTATTATAAGGCCCCTGACTTTTTATAAGCTATGTCACAGATATAGTAGCTACAGAAAAAGCAATCGGTAGCAAGAAAATATTTAGAAAACCAAGAAATTTTTTTTTTTTTTTTTTTCAATAATATAGTCGTTGTTATATATGCTGCTTAGGTGAATTTTTCTAGAAATACCAACTAATTAGATAAACCACGAGACAAAAGAAATGTTTGTTTGATGTATAAAGGTGTTCTTACTTCCACTTCTTTTGTAGTGTTTCAGGAATGCTTCTTTGAGATGTGCAATAATTCCCGATTTACAAAAATACCAAAGCTGCAGACTTCCCCGATGCACGGCCTCACCAGACTTTCAAAACAGGAAGCTCTCCGTCACAGTGCCTGCTTTCTGTATTTTAGAAAGCTAGAGTGCTCATAGATGCAAGTGTATTGTAATACTATATCACAGCATGGGTTAAAAACTCAGCTATGTTTGTTTTTCAGAGGTTTATTGCCACTATATGCATCGGATGTTCTAAATGTTTGGGTCAGTTTTGGCATCTGCTTGTATGAATGCTGGCATGAGACTGAGAAATTAACACAAGAGCATTGTTTTTTATGGCAGATGGATGATATCCTAACTGAAAGTGAGAACAATGCTGGGTGGGAATCTATTTCAGTTCATGTCCATAGCTGCTCGCTGGCCAAAATACTGGCACTGAGAAGGTGAAGGACTATTAATAATTCACCTTGCATGGAAAAAAGGAACGTTTAAAGCATAATTTAAATGTAGAGATTGAGTTTCCTAAATATCAATCTAATGTGGTTTTTATTCTTCTAGTTTAATTACAGAGAGCATGGTAATGTACAGTATGTGGATTTCAAACAAGTGTTACTGAAGTGAAGTTTCGAATGATAGCTATATTAAATGGCCAGAAGTTTTTGGACACCTGACCTTTTAAATACTGTATTTTATTTCACATTTAGTTCCACTGTTCTGCAGGAACTGAGTACCTTCTGGGTTTTTAGAGCATTAGAGAGGTCAGGCACTTATATTTTATAAAGGTTTGAGGTTATTCAGGGTCTGAGGTTATTCAGTGTTTCATCCCAAAAGTGTTCACTGGGGATAAGGTCAGTACTCTTTGCAGGTCACTAAACTGCTTCCAATACAATATTTGCAAAGGATTTCTTCATTAACCTCACTTTATAGCACAGGGGTACTGTCAGCACCTTTTGGCCCCTTTGCTCCACTGGAAAGAAAATGTAATGCTACAACATACACAGGCATCCTATAAAAATGTGTGCTTTTGTATTTGTGGCAACACAGTCTTGGTTGTAAACGAAGCTTATATACTTTTAATTGGGATCATGGTGGCATAGTTGTTAGTACATCCACTTCACATCAAGAAGGTTGCTGGTGTAAGTCCCACTTTCTGTGTGAAGTTTGCATGTAGATTTTCTGTGGGTGCTACAGCTTCTCTCTCATAATTCAAAGACATGCACATTAGGTTAACTGACTGATTACCAGGTTCAGAGTGTTTCTGTTTGTAGTTTACACACACACACACACACACACACACACATTATTGGCAGCTCTTCCAAGCACTCAGGTATCTTTCCACATTCGGAAAACATGCACATTAGGCTAATTCATTCATTCATTTTCTGATCCATTTAATCCTAATTAAGGTCATGGGGAGGCTGGTGCCATGTCAGCTGACTCTGGTCGAGGGTAGAGTACACCCTGGACAGCTTACCAATCTGTTGCAGGGCGGAAACATGCTGATGGCTGTGCAGTAGGCTAAAAGGCTAAAATCTTCCAAATTCCCTCTAGTTGTGAGTGTGAGTATGAATGGCTGTGCTTGTGTTGCCCTGTTTTGACAAACTGTTCGGGGTGTCCTGTATTCGCCCAGAATTGGCTGAGATCCCTGTAACACTAGTAGCATTAAATACGTAGTTTTGGCAAATGAATGAATTCATATATTTTTAAATGTGAGTTGGTCTGGAAACAACAAATGTAAATATAATGGTTATAATTACTACAAAAGGATTAAAGCTGGCCAGGAACTGTACATGACCAAGGCTTAAACAGCGACTAAAAAGTAATTTGGGTTGTACTATGTGGCATTACTCACTTGGTAGTTTTTTGGTAAACACAATCAGTTTTCTCTTTCATTACAAGAAACCCATTTCTCCTATGGACAGGTAATGCTTTTCTAACAGTAAAACATTTTATTTGTATGTGGCTTTATATTTAATTGAGCTAAAAGAGAAGGAGAGATTCTGGAGTGAGTTAGATGAAGTGATGCAGAGTACCCCTAGAAACACAGGAAAGATGTTGATAGATTTTGTAAAAAGGATGGAAATGGCTATGGAGAATACTTTCTTCCAGTAGAGACAGGAGCATAGGATGACTTATAAAAGCGGAGGTAGGAGCACACAGGTAGACTACATCTTGTGTAGGCGATGTAATTTGAAAGTAGTAGCGGGTGAGAGTGCTGCCAAACAACATAGGATGGGGTGTGCAGGATGGCGCTGATGGTGAGAAAGGTGAAGAAGGCAAAGGCAGAGCTGAAGACAAAGTGGTGGAAGCTGAAAAAGGATGAGTGTCGTGTTGTCTTCAAGGAGGAGTTGAAACAGGCGTTGGGTGGTCAGGAAGTGCTTCCAGATGACTGGACAACTACAGCTAATGTGATCAGGAAGACAGTTAGGAGAGTATTTGGTGTGTGCTCTGGAAGGAAAGTAGATAAGGAGACTTGGTGGTGGAATGAGAAAATGCAGGAGTGTGTACAAAGGAAGAGGTTAGTTAAGAATAAGTGGGACATTGAGAAGACCAAAGAGAGTAAACAGGAGTACAGGGAGACACAGCGTAAGGCAAAGGTAGCGGTGTCAAAGGCCAAACAGAGGGCGTATGATGGCTTATATAATAGGTTGGACAGTAAGGAGGGAGAAAATGATTTTTACAGGTTGGCACAGCAGAGAAATAGAGATGGGAAGGCCTTGCAGCATGTTAGAGTGAGAGTTAAGGACAGAATGGGAAATGTATTGACTGATAAAAGAAGTGTGCTGGGAAGATGGAAAGAGTACTTTGAAGAGCTGATGAATGAGGAAAATGAGAGAGAAAAAAGAATAGAAGAGGTGACCGTTGAGGACCAGGAAGTAACAAAGATTAGTAAGGGTGAAGTGAAGAGGGCATTGAAGAGAATGAAGAGTGGAAAGGCAGTTGGTCCTGATGATATTCCTGTGGAGGTATGGAAGTGTCTAGGAGAGGTAGCAGCAGATTTTCTGACAAGAACATGCAACAACGTCTTAGAAAGTGAGAGCATGCCGGAGGAATGGAGGAGAAGTGTTCTGGTGCCCATTTTTAAGAACAAGGGAGACGTTCAGAGTTGTGGCAACTACAGAGGGATGAGCCATACAATGAAGTTATGCGAAAGAATTGTGGAAGCTAGACTAAGGGCTGAGGTCATCATTTGTGAACAACAGTTTGGTTTCATGCCAAGAAAGAGCACCATAGATGCAGTGTTTGCTTTGAGAATGTTGATGGAGAAGTGCAGAGAAGGTTAGAGGGAGCTGCATTGTGCCTTTGTGGATCTGGAGAAAGCATTTGACAGGGTGCTGAGAGAGGAACTGTGGTATTGCACGAGAAAGTCTGGAGTGGCAGAGAAGTATGTTAGAGTGGTGCAGGACATGTATGAGAGATGTAAGACAGTCATGAGGTGTGCTGTCAGTGTGACAGAAGAGTTCAAGGTGGCATCAAGGGTCAGCTCGGAGCCCCTTCTTGTTTGCTATGGTAATGGACAGGCTGACAGACGAGGTTAGACAAGAATCTCCATGAACTATAATGTTTGCAGGTGATATTGTGATCTGTAATGAGAGCAGAGAACAAGTGCAGGAAAATCTAGAGAGGTGGAGGTATGCCCTGGAAAGGAGGAGAATAAAGGTTAGCCTCAGTAAGGCAGTATACATGTGTGTGAACGACAAGGGCCCAAGAGGAACTTTGAGGTTACAGGGAGCAGAGATAAGGAAAGTGGAGGATTTTAAGTACTTAGGCTCAACAATCCAGAGCAACGGAGAGTGTGGAAAAGAGGTGAAGAAGCGTGTGCAGGCAGGTTGGAATGGCTGGAGAAAAGTGTCCGGTGTGATGTGTGGGAGGAAAGTATCAGCAAGAATGAAAGGAAAAGTGTACAAGACGGTGTTTAGGCCAGCGATGTCATATGGTTTAGAAACAGTGGCCCTGGAGAAATGACAGGAGGCAGAACTGGAGATAGCAGAGATGAAAATGTTGAGGTTCTCTTTGGGAGTAACGAGGATGGATAGGATCAGGAATGAGTACATCAAATGGGACAGCACATGTAAGAGGTTTTGGAGACAATGTCAGAGGCTATATTAATATGGTTTGAAGACCAAAGAGAAGATTTATGGATGTGGTGAAGGAGGACATGAAGGTAGTTGGGGTAAGAGTAGAAGATGCAGAGAATAGGGTGAGATGGAGGCAAATGATTTGCTGTGGCGACCCCTGAAGAGAACAGCCGAAAGAAAAAGAAGTGGCTTTATAATTAATCAGTTATGCCTTAGGGCAATGTCAGTTTTGCAACTTTTGAAAGACTTCTCAAAGGATTCAAAGAATCTCACCTGATGGGCTATAAGGAGATATTTTGAGATTTTTTTGAAGGTCCGGTGATGATGTCCATATCAAAACTATAATTTTTTCAAATGCACAGTACCAAACACAAAACAGTCATGTTCTATCCACAAATGACACTGACAATTTTTAAATTAAATTAGCAAAAAAAAAAAAAAAATACATCCACAGTGATCCCAAGGTCAGGGGTACAAGTCCCACAATGGGTTGTTACCGCTGTCCCTACAGTGCAGCTAACTGGGTTATCAAAGGGCTGCCATTTCTCTCAATGTCTGTGGTGAGAGGCATGAAAAAGAACCATTGCTGAATTTTGTCAAAAGGAGGCTGCATAGCCATCAGAGTGTTTCTAACCTGTGATGGCCTGGTGGTCTGTTCAGGGTGTACTCTGCCTAGAGTTGGCTGAGATGGGTGCTAGCCTCCCTGTGACCAAATTAAGGTTAAGAGACTTAAAAAATGAATTAATGAATGTACATCCTTTATACATAGTGCTTATCTGTCAGTCTCAACCGACTATGGGCAAGAGGCAGTGTACACATCATGAACAGACAGTCAATCTATTTCAGGAGTAACACAGAAATAAACACTCACACTTATATAAAATTATGGAGGCTTTTAGATTCTTTGGACTGTGGGAGGAAATTGACTGCATGAAAAATTTTAACTCATTTCAGAAACCTCATGAAGTGAGCCACTGTTACACCCCAACAATAACCATATGTCAATATCCTAACTTCTTTTAGCCAGATGTTCAAATGTTGAACTGAATAGCTATGTCGAGGTGGGATCCTACACCACTGTGCCACCCTTAATAAGCGCCCAGAACACACAAAAAATTTGGAGTGGGTGGGCGCTTATTAAAATTAACGGTAAGTGCTTATTACCATCGAGGTGGAAAACATGAACAATAACAGAACAATAAAAGAGTTTTACTAGTATTTGTGTTATTCATTTTGTGGTATCAACCAAACTACTTACACGAAAGCTGAAAATAAACAGAAAACAACATAGATTAAAAAAAAGACCCCTTACTTTTCCCTCCCAGTGCTGTTCCTTTAAACATTTTCTGAAGCAAAATGAGCCAATCAACACAAATGTCAACTTTAGCACATGGCAAGTTGAACCAATCAATATGAACATAAACAAAAGCACATGTCCAGGAACCTGCTTAAATTTATGAAGTTAGTGAGCAGGAGAATCGGGTGAAAAATACTCATCACTTTCTGATAAGTCCATATCTGGCTCATCGCTCCATTCATTCAGAGCATCCTACTGTAGCAGTTTTTAATGGTTCATCTGTTGTTGAACATTTACCAAGAGAACAGCAAAATATTTTCCTGTTTTTTAAAGCACGACAGAACAATCAAACATGTTTTTACTGATGAATATTATAGCCATTCCCCGCCATCAGGGGGTCTTGAAATACAGTGTAAACTCACTTTCACAGGCAGTGTATGCCTCATTTTATGGTTACAGAGACTGATCGAATAAAATTTGTAAGTTTGATGTACGATTTTGCGCCCAGTATACATGGGCGGTTATTAGACATAAGATCAAAAACATGGCGGGGGGGGGGGGGGGGGGGGGGGTTTGGAGTAGGGCTCTTACTCTTGATACAATACAGTAGGGGCTCCACTATACACAGCTTCAACCACTGTACATAAGCCATAACTCTTCTGGAAGCTGAAGAGAAGCACATTTAAGACTTGGTATTCACAGCTCAAGTGGTTAAGTGTGGTATCTTGTTTGGAGCTCCTCAAACTCAGATTCTTGTTTTAGAGTCCTGTACGGCATCTCCTTATAAGCCCATTGCAGGATTCCAGTCTGAAATGTGTTTCTCTAAAATTAGCTTTTTTGTTCACTATTACCTGACCAAAAACAGTAAAAGAATGGCATGTGCTGGCAATAAGCTTACCTTACATGCACTTATGGCCACATTGTTCTGGATTAAGCTTGTACTTGAACTTTAGTGGAGTATTTACCCAATGTCATATCACCCAATTTTGAGAACTGATAAATTGTACATGCAGGATCCGATCAGGGTGAAGCTGCAGTGAATAATGGGCTATGCCCAGTACATACTCTGTGGTGGAGGGTCCCATCCCTGGTCCTAGAGTTACCCTCTATTGCACATAGAGCATGAGCCTTGGTTTTCTTTTCAGTGCTTTTGCTTATTTACTGACTGATTTCTGCTTTCATTTATATAACCTGGCTTGTTGATTTAATTACCTTGTAAAAAGTTCATGTTTTGTTAAACTTCAAATTTCGGCATTGCTATATGAGCATTTTTTAATGTGCAAATCTGTTAGCCTACTTGAATTAGATTTTGTTTTTTATTCAGTGCAGGTCTGTGCCAGAGGTGGTGTATGAGCCTCTATTCTATGGCTTTAGTTTTATTACTATAAATAGATTAGTTTAGTAATGGATGCTTGCTATAATGGAAGTCGGTGATACATAGAAGCCAATTAGCATCAAGTCAGTGATGTGGCAGCCTGTGTGATCATGCACAGACACTGGATGGGACATGGAACATCCATTCAAGCCATATTTTATTACTTTGGTGCTCTGATCATGAGTACTGCTAAAATCTGCAGGCAGGGGGTCATTCGGGACCAGGGTTTGGAACCTCTGCCCTGTGGGATGGGTTAGGGGAAGTTGTCTCTCTTAAAGCAGAGACTTCTATTCAGAGTGATGGAATCTATTGACGGCTGTGCAAAAAATAATGAAAAGACCCAGGCATGTCTCTGATACTCTATGCTATCCATTCAAAGTCTAATAACACTGTGGTCACTTGGATTGCATCAGTCACTTCTCTAACCTTTATTTGGTTTTAAGGTGCGATATTTCCTCATGACAGTGTCATAATTTAATTCGGTAACAGTCACTTCACTCTCAGTTAACAGCTATGAAGCAAGTCTGGCTATGTACAGTATGTAAAAGCTCACTATAAAAACCAGGTATCCTCGCTTATCTTTCTCATTGAATTGGCACTGATCATACCAATCAGATATCCTCCCTGGTTTGGCTGTTATTCAGAACCAGTGCCAATTCAGAGATAAAGATAATTATGAGACAGCTATATTTCTAACAAATAATATGTGATATACAAACAAGAAAATACTAATGCCATAAACATTATTATGGACCAAAAATACTGTACTTACAGCATTTGGCAGCGTCTCTTATCCAGAGCGATTTATAATTATAATTTTTTAAATAAAACTGAGCAATTGAGGGTAAGGGCCTTGCTGAAGGGCCCAACAGTGGTGATTGAACTGCTCACCTTCGGATCAGTAACCCATCGCCTTAACCACTAAGCTACCAGTGCCCATAATGTGTATAATATAGAAACATTAAACGTCAGAACATGCAGCTCAATTATTTTAATTATGACTTTGATTATACAATTATTATATAACTACTTTGTATTCCAGAATATTAATATACTTAAAGTTACTTCAATTTCCCCCCCAAAAGCAATATAAAATAGAAATAGCTAACCATGCTTTATTTTTAATATAGAAAAATATAAAAAATTTCTTTATGTCACCACTTTTTAAAGATTTTCATGTTGGTGATCCCACATGATAGGCTTCCCATCTTATAATAACTGCCAGGATTAAAGAAAGAGAGCAGCTTGGGGGTACAGGTGGTTGTTGCAGTTGTCTTTATAATAGTGTTTCATTTTTTTTTTTTTTATTGGTTCTATCTAGGCCCTGTGACAGACTCACACTTGGCAAGCATCCTAGGGTTTATGAAAAGAAGAGTGTTACACAGACTGGCAATGATTGTGCAATGATTGCAAGAATCATAAATAAACCACAGAAATAATCAGGCCATATTACAGATCATCAGGCCACATACCGCAGACCTACCACCACTTAGCAGTTATAGCACAGATAGATTGGGTTATAGTCATTTCTATTAATAATATACAAAAATCATCTCTGACAATGCAGTGAGGTTAATTCAGCATTTCAGAATCTGAGTTAAAAATTAGGCCAGGTTATCAAAATAGAATTTCACCTAACTTATTAAAGCCGTGACTGGTATTTTGTGGGATACAACAGGTAGGTGGAATTGTTTGGCATTCAGAACAAATAGCACATGTCCTATATCGCCATCTAGTGCCACAAAGCAAAAGAATGCAAATTGTATATATTTTTTTCATCAGCCAAAAAAATACAAACAAAAACAAAAAAGACTTTTACGGAAAGCAATCATGATAAAATAAAATGCCAAATAAAATATGCGAGTCACAACAAAAAATTTCAGACCAGATCGGTCCAGGCCCGGGTTAACAACGACTGCCATCAGTGCTGTTAACCAACAGGGTGCTGGTGGAAATTGGACTACTTTTGGTCGAAGACGTCGAAGAAGGAGAGGCGGGAGGCGTGTCCGTAGGCAGAGCGAGAAGAGGAAAGGCATGAGTCTAGGACTGAGAGTAGGGACTTTGAATGTTGGAACTATGACAGGAAAAGGTAGAGAGCTGGCTGACATGATGCAGAGGAGGAAGGTGGACATACTGTGTGTGCAGGAGACCAGGTGGAAAGGTAGCAAGGCTAGAAGCTTAGGAGCAGGGTTTAAGCAGTTTTAACACTGTCGATGGGAAGAGAAATGGAGTAGGAGTCATCTTGAAGGAGGAGTTTTTCAGGAATGTTCTAGAAGTGAAAAGAGTGTCAGTCAGTGATGAGTAGCAAGTTAGAAATTGAAGGCGTGATGTTCAATGTTGTTAGTGCTTATGCCCCACAGGCACAATATGAGCTAGAAGAGAAGGAGAGAATCTGGAGGGATGCAGAATACACCCAGAGGTGAAAGAGTGATCATTGGGGCAGATTTCAATGGACATGTTGGTGCGGGAAACAGAGGGGACGAGGAAGTGATGGGCAGGTTTGGTATCCAGGACAGGAACACAGAAGGACCGATGTTGGTAAATTTTGCAAAATGGATGGAAATGGCTGTGGTGAATACTTTCTTCCAGAAGAGACAGGAGCATAGGGTGACTTATAAAAGAGGAGGTAGGAGCACACAGGTAGACTACATCTTGTGTAGATGATGTAATTTGAAGGAAGTCAGTGACTGCAAAGTAGTAGCGGGTGAGAGTGTTACCAAACAGCATAGGTTGGTGAGGAAGGTCAAGAAGGCAAAGGCAGAGCTGAAGACAAAGTGGTGGAAGCTGAAAAAGGAAGTGTCGGGTTGTCTTCAAGGAGGAGTTGAAACAGGCTTTGGGTGGTCAGGAAGTGCTTCCAGATGACTGGACAACTACAGCTAATGTGATCAGGAAGCATTTCCTGACCACCCAAAGCCTGTTTCAACTGGATGGAAGTGTCTAGGAGAGGTAGCAGTAGATTTCCTGACAAGAACATGCAACAATGTCTTCGAGAGTGAGAGGATGCCAGAGGAATGGAGAAGTGTGCTGGAGCCCATTTTTAAGAACAATGGAGATGTGCAGAATTGTGGCAGCTACAGAGGTATAAAGTTGATGAGCCATACGATGAAGTTATGGGAAAGAATTGTGGAAGCAAGACTAAGGGCAGAGATCAGCATTTGTGAACAACAGTTTGGTTTCATGCCAAGAAAGAGCACCACAGATGCAGTGTTTGTCTTGAGGATGTTAATAGAGAAGTACAGAGAAGGTCAGAAGGAGCTGCATTGTGCCATTGTGAATCTGGAGAAAGCATATGACAGGGTGCCGAGAGAGGAACTGTGGTATTGCATGAGGAAGTCTGGAGTGGCAGAGAAGTATGTTAGAGTGGTGCAGGACATGTATGAGAGATGTTAGACAGTGATGAGGTGTGCTGTCGGTGTGACAGAAGAGTTCAAGGTGGAGGTAGGACAGCATCAGGGGTCAGCTCTGAGCCCTTTCTTGTTTGGTATGGTGATGGACAGGCTGACAGATGAGGTTAGACAAGATTCCCCATGGACTATGATGTTTGCAGATGGCATTGTGATCTGCAGTGAGAGTAGAGAACAAGTGCAGGAAAATCTAGAGAGGTGGAGGTATGCCCTGGAAAGGAGTGGAATGAAGGTTAGCCTCAGTAAGACAGAATACATGTGTATGAATGACAAGGACCTAACAGGAACGGTGAGGTTACAGGGAGCAGAGATAAGGAAGGTGGAGGATTTTAAGTACTTCGGCTTAACAATCCAGAGCAGTGGAGAGTGTGGAAAAGAGGTGAAGATGGTGTGCAGGCAGGTTGGAATGGTTGAAGAAAAGTGTCCGGTGTGATGTGTGATAGGAAGGTATCAACAAGAATGAAAGGAAAAGTGTCTAAGACGGTGTTAAGGCCAGCGATGTTGTATGGTTTAGAAACAGTGGCCCTGGGGAAAAGACAGGAAGCAGAGCTGGAGGTAGCAGAGATGAAAATGTTGAGGTTCTCTTTGGGAGTAACGAGGATGGATAGGATCAGGAATGAGCACATCAGAGGGACAGCACATGTAAGACGTTTTGGAGACAAAGTCAGAGAGGCTAGATTGAGATGGTTTAGACATGTACAGAGGAGGGATAGTGAGTATATTGGTAGTAGGATGCTGAGGTTGGAAGTACCAGGCAGAAGGCCTAGAGGAAGACCAAAGAGACGATTCATGGACGTGGTGAAGGAGGACATGAAGGCAGTTGGTGTAAGAGAAGAAGATGCAGAGGATATGGTGAGATGAGATGAAGGCAGATGATTCGCTGTGGCGACCCCTGAAGGGAACAGCCGAAAGGAAAAGAAGAAAGAAGAAGAATTATGATAAAATACTGACTTACCAAATTATCTTTAGCTATTTGACAAAACATGTCTATCTTTTCATTGTTTATTGGGTTATCACATAATTTAAAAAAGAGCCAAAGGAACTATATCTGATTTCTAAAATCACATTTTATTAGAGTTTACATCTTCTTACACATTAATATAAAAATAAAAGTTTTCCAACACCATGCCCCTAACTATATATAAGCACACTTGGTCAATAAAGGAGGATCCAGTCACAAGTTATAAATATATTAAAATGTTCTAAGGATTATAAGGCCGTTGTATTATTACATGACTCCTAGATTTTCACATGCCTCATTCCTAAATATTCCGCTTTTGTTGGATATTCAGTTTGAAGTTGAATATTACCATCCTATAATATTTCAGCAACTTTATGATAATCTAGCCAACACATCAGTCAAGGATATAGATTTTACAAAGAACACAAATCACAAACGTTTTTTATATTTATATATATGTATGTATGTGTGTGTGTGTGTGTGTGTGTGTATATATATATATATATATATATATATATATATATATATATATAATGTATATACACACACACACACACACACACACACACACAGTATCACACAGTATTCAGGTAAACTTTTTAAGGTAATCTGCACAGTATGATGGGGAAATTAAGTGTTGTGTATATACAATAGCAACAACAACAACAACAACAACAATAAGAACAACTCATTTATTCATTAATTTTCGAAGCTTCAACCATTTGCACTCACACCTAGGGGCAATTAGGAATGGCCAATCAGGCTTACTGTGCATGTTTTTGGAATGTGAGTGGAAACAGGAGTGGAAACCCACACAAGCATGGGAAGAACATGCAAACTCCACAAAAAAAACAAACACCCTGAACCTGGGAATCAACCCCAGGACCTTCTTGCTGTGAGGCAAATATGCTAATCACTGCGTCACAGTGCTGCCAGTAATACCTCTATTACTACTACTACTACTACAATAATAATAATAATAATAATAATAATAATAATAATAATAATAATAATAATAAAAGTCTTCATCATCATCATTAAAAAACATGAATTTCTGCATGAATAAAATACAAAGACAATTGTTCACACATTGCATATTTCCTTGCACAACAATGGACCTTGAAAGTTTGCGAATCCTTTCCAATTGTTTTTATATTGTTGCATAATTATGATCTTGAAATATAATCAGATTTTAAAACAAGTTCTGAAAGTAGATAAAAATAATCCTATGAAACAGATAAGACAGCATATTTTGTTTGGTTATTTAACATACCTCTGCCCCTCACAGATTTTCTTACAGAAAATTCTTAAGGATTAAGGATTTTCACACATTTCTAAGCACCATTGTACATTGTACTGGTATATTCATTCAATCCTTGATCTGATCCAGTTATTTGTTGTAATCACTTTAACCTGATCAGTCAATCTGGAGATTCTACCAGGAAAGCTACTTACTGACTGGCATGTGGCATGCTTGTGGACAGTAGGAAGAGACATGAGAACTTGAACACACACACACACACACACACACACACACACACACACACACACACACACACGCTCACACGCAGGAAGATCATTCCCATCAACCTGGGAGACCCAAAAGACAACTTTACCCACTGCGCCTCTGTGTCATCAGCACTATATTTAAAATTTTGTGTTTTATCAAACATTTATTCATAGTGCTCTGGGATACAGACAAAAATCAACAATAACCAATAATCAAAACTTCACAATTTCATCAGATACCAGCTAACACACAACAGGTCAACTCTTTTTCATCCAATATCGCCTGATGCCCCACTTGATTGACACCGACAACTGTGTTTACATAAGTAACAGTTGAAATCTGAAATATCTATTTACATGGATACATATCTGATTTCTTTTCTGTTGCATCGTAAAGCCCGAGCCTTGCTTATTTTCTGAAGTAATTTTCAGGTATTAATTCATGCAAGACATGAGGCTCAATTAGCACAGCTACAAAATAGTACTTAAGATGTATTTCTGTGGTTGGTGCAGAGGCAGTCAGGTTTTTGAGCACCCTGATTAAGGATGAAAAAGGGTTCACGGTCGGATCCAGCAAACTGGAACCCAGTGTGGTTCTGTCTCCAGTCGCTCGAGGATACTCCTCAGCTCTGCACAAGCAGTTGTGGACTCTTCTTTTACTAGGACTCTATCCACCAGGTGTCCATACTGCTGCTCCAGCTGCTTGGCTGAATGATACATCTCTTGAAGCTCTTCTTCCTTAACATAATGAGAGGACAGAACTAGATTTAGATTGTTATAATAAGTGCACAGCGAAAATTCAACATATTTGAACAAACAAATACATTTCATTGTAACTATCTCAATTTATCGCAGTTGTGGTTCGAACATCTGCCTCCCTTCTAGAACATTCTTTATTCATGTCCTGGACTCTGGTTTGCTCCTGCAGTCCAAAGATGCAGATTGGGCTGGTCAGTGCTTCTCAAATAGTGAGGCGCACCGCCCTGATACCAGGGGGCATGGTGTGACCCCGAGGGTGGGGGAGCGTGTATGACCCTGGGGAACATGCTTTTCTGGAATAGTGTATGAGCGTTATGGGTAATTGCACCTCCACTCTACTCGTCGTCAGTGGTGCTCTCATTGTCGCGCTATGGTGTGGCGGTTTTTCGCACAAGCAAATGATATGAAGTGCAGTAAACAACCCCTTAAGAAACAACAGGGAAGCATTTCCAACAGAAATGAAGAAAAAGGTGGAGAGAGATATTAAGACATAAATAAGTTAAATAAGGATTTTTTTATTTTATTTTAGGCACATTGGTGCACTTTAAATCTTTTCTGTTACAGATTAAGAATGTTAATGAAGTTTTTCTTTATTGTAAGTTGAACTATATTTCTTTCTCTTTTTTTTGTTTTTAATGTTAAGAAGGATACCATGTTATGCAGAGGTGTATTAATAACAATTTTATAGACAAATAATACTATTTATAGTCGCTCGCGGTGCGGTGGGGTGAAATGTTTATTTCTTCCTAGAGGAGGCGCCACAGAAAATAATTGAGAAGCACTGGGCTAAGTAGCTGTTCCAAATTGCCCATAGGTGAAAGTGTGAATTGGTTTCAAAGTTATAAAAACTTTTTCAGGTTAATTAGTACCTTTGTCAATAAAATTAATCTGTGTCTGTTGGAGGTACCTATCACTCTGTGACAATCTTTATAATTAACACTGTGAGTTTCTATTTGAAATTTATGAAAGTACAATTTTTTCCCACAACGTATGCATGTCTTATGGGCTTAAAAGGCTCTTACTGTGAAATGTCCATTATCGCCTCCTGGTGGTGATGTGACTCTGCTGCAATCCTTGTGGCGCTCAGGGATGAATGGTTTGACAAATATCACAAAGGGCTTAAACTCAGCAGTGCGAAGGATTTTTAGAGCCTGGTCATTTATAAGGAATAAAAAAAATATGGTAATCAGCTGGTAACCATGACCAAGTGGCATCTGGGCACAGTTCAGACATATGCATCAAATAATTTAATTAATTCTATTGATTCAGAGGAAATTGGAAAAGAAAAGAAGAAACTTTAGTCACCATGCATAAAGTGTGTTATGATTTTATTTATTTATTTTTTTTATGATTTAAAATGCAGGCTTTCACAGTCCAAAGACACACACATGAATCTGACTGACTGTTCCTGATTGTTCTTAGGTGTTAGTCTGTGTCTGAATTGCTTTGTATATTGGCTCAGTGATGGACCATCTAACAGTTAAGGGTGTTTCCTTTCTCTGAGATTCAAAAAAGTTGTGTATCACTTTAAATTTGGAATGAAAGAGGCAAAGGTATAAATACATGATCTCATTAAGCAAATACATGGATCAGTGTTACTCTGAAACACATATCATTCATTATGGACACAGCAGTTCAAATTAGTGTGTGTGTGTGTGTGTGTGTGTGTGTGTGTGTGTGTGTGTGTGTGTGTGTGTGTGTATGTTTGAGTGAATTATTGGTTTACATCCAGACTTCTTAAGGGAGAAACATGGTTCTTTTACATGCCTTTCACGACAGACAGTGAGCTGCATGGCTGGCAGTTATCTGCACTGGGGAGTGGCTGCTGTGACCTTCAGATCTATAACACCTTAATCATCAGGCCTCCACTGCAACTATGTGTGTGTGTGTGTGTGTGTGTGTGTGTGTGTGTGTGTGTGTGTGTGTGTGTGTGTGTGTGTGTGTGTGTGTGTGTGTGTAAAAATCCTACATTATAAAAATTGGCATCCACAAAAAGACTGTTATTTTTTTCATACAAATGGTGCAGTATATATGCCTTCATGCATGAGATTGAAAGAGAGAGAGAGAGAGAGAGAGAGAGAGAGAGAGAGAGACTAACCTCAGGTTGAATATCCACCAGACACATTTTGTTTCTGACCAATACACTCCGTACCGACTCCAAACTTGTCCCGTATTGGTTATCTTTATACTCTCCATGCTCAATAAACCTAAATAAGTAAAACGAGTGCAGATTAGTGCTGTATGTTATTGCACTTGTATTTCATGACTTATTACAAAGCTACGAAAACATGGCCAAGGATGTAAAAATGTAGGATATTCCAGGATGGCCTACTTATTACTGAGAATGTCTGCCTCAAAGGCCTGCTTTGAGATGAAGTGATATTCAACACCCTCTTTTTCATGGCTCTTCTTGAGTCGAGTGGTGTCTGTTAGAATACACATTCAAAATGAAGTTAAACTGAATTCATTTCCAACAATGAAGAATTATACCAGCACAATGTGACAGATTTCTTCAAGTCTGAGAATGCCTCTCAACTCTACAGCTCTCTATTGTATCTGATCAGTAAAAACAGACTTACGTGGCACAGCTATTCCATACCGATGTGGATTCTCAGCTACCACTTTTTGTTTCAGTTCATTGATTCGAGCACCCAGGGACCCTAGAGTGAAAATTATAGAAAGGCAGAAAAGAATAAGGCAGAAAACTGAATAACCTTAATAAATAATGTTTCCACCAATGCCAAACAGACAAAATGATAATAACGTTGAGATTAACACCACCCATCCTGATGCTCACCAATTAACACCACCAGTCTGGGTTTGTCTGAAGGTTTCTGTTGATAGCGGGTTACCTCTTCATAGACGAGAAACTTGGGGTCTCCATACTCTGCAGGCTGAGATTCTTCAGGAGTGCTGTGTCGATCCTTACGACTTAACCGGAAACTTCTCCTAAGACTTGCTGAGATCCAGTGGATTACAATGTGATAACGATATTAAACACTATGCACTTGAGAACACTTGCACTGAAATAAACTGATTTGGATATGCTGTATGTTTTTGAAGGGCACTTTGACATCTAAATTCGTGTTTGTTTAATTTATGTTGACAGCATTAAAATTCTGCATTATTAAAAAAAAAAAAAAAAAAAAAAAAACTTGTGAAATGATCCACACAAAATAAGCACAATTTAGTTGTCACACATGATGACATTCAAAATGGGAAGTGGTACCTGAATAGAACTCCCAGGAAAAAGCCTGACCACAGGTGGGTGCCACCGCCTTACACTTTGGAGAAACTACAACTAGTATTAGACCATCATCACACATCTAACACTGTTTTACTGGGATCACTGACAGCAAGCTAGCAGCCATGCTGCACACTCTGCAATGCAATCAAAACAAAAGCTCCCCCGAGATAAAGCCATATGTTCCCAGCAAAGCTCTCCTTAAAGCAGGAAGTGTAGCACACTGATAGAAGACTCGTTCTACACACAGTAAACACACACACACACACACACACACACACACACCAAACACCAACATCAAGACATACAGTAAAGCAGCCAGACAACAGCAGTGCAGTGAGCAATTCTTATTGAACTATTCGTGGGGCTGGACAGATGCAATACAGTACTTGTATGCAATACATTTTTCACTGCCACACACCACTAAATGCCAAAGCCACATCCACCATGAGTGTGGGTGTGAAAGATAGTGCTATCACACCTACCTATGTGTTGTCCACTGCCCTCACAATCACAGTCCTCTATGAAAAGGTAGGGAAAGGGAAAGGAGGAAATGATAGGGTGAAGAAAACGGAGAATGTGTGAGGTGCTAGGACTTGAATAAATGTACAGATGTTATTTTAAAGCAGGGAACAAGGTTAGATAATGAAAGATGACACAAGGGCAGGAACACACAGGGTTTTCTCAGGTGGTGTGTGATTAACAGATTGAGGGTATGGGAATTTTTTTTGGGATGCAAATATATACACTGCCCGACCAAAAAAAAAAAACCCATACAAACAAATAAACAAACCAAAAAAGCAACGTGACTCAGACTCCAATATTTCCTTTGACTGCCTTTAGCGCTGATGCACACTCACCATTCATTCATTATTCATTGTTTGAATAAACCTTTGCAATGTCCATTCATGCATTTCCAACCTCAATCTCTATTTCCATGTTCTGACAACAAGATCTTGCACTGATGTCGGGAGAAACAAATCACCCCGTACACTGTTCTACATTACACTATCCACCACACCACCGTGCATCACTGCATCATTTAGGTTAAAAAAGTTGTAAGTGTAAACATAGTAATCACTGAAGTAATTTTTGACTCAAAACCTGTTAAGTATTTCCTTTTTTAAATCCAAATGATGGCTCTTACGACCGAGCAGAATATAACTCATAGCACCAAGTATAACCAGAGCATGGAAGACGCTATAGCAAGCATAAACAGGAAATTAAATTGTACATCTATTTATTGTTTGGGAGCAGAATTGCATTTTGAACATGCGCTGCATTTTTAATAAACAACCAGACCCCAAACCCCACCCCAAATATTTCCTTCAGTATTTCTATAACATACATATATACTGTGTTTTGAGCTTAAGCCCCCAAATCCAACTGCAAATTGAATACAGATACTGCATTAAATAGTACAATACATATTCTATACTGTATTAACTATTCATTTTTTTTTTATTTTGTTTTCTGGAAATTGTTTGTTTCCATATTTTTTCCATTGTTGTTTACTGTCTGAAGAAATATTTCCCATCCGAATAAAATATACACATCTCCCTGGCTACACTTTATAAATTAATACGGGGCACGGCAAGTATTGCTCTTCTTGCTTGCAAAGCACACTGGCGCATTAGTTTGCATAATGTAAGTAAAATAAAATATATTAGCAAAAAAAATAGCTCTTCTGCAATGGCCTGACGAGCTGTCCAGGGTGTATTCTGTCCTTCTCCAGAGTCGGCTGAGATGGGTGCCAACCTCCCTCACGACCTTAATTGGGATTAAGCGTTTCAGAAAATGAATGAAAGCAACTCTTTTGCATTTGTAAGAAATCCTATGCAGAATATTCCAGCAGACTGGAACAGAAAAAAAAATCACAGTACCTCTTTTGACAATTACTGGTAAGTTGATGAGGGCTCATTGTGTCACTTACATACTCATTCGTTAGCCAAAATGCTTTGATATGAGTATTCGGGTCGTGGATAGGCTGGTGCCTATCTCAGTCGACACTTGGTGAACACAGAGTACACCCTGAACAGCTTACCGGACCATTGCAGGGAAACACACACCGAGGGAGAATGTGGAACAGCCAGTTAGCCTACGCAACAGCCAGTTGAACTATGCAAGAAATCAGACTACCTGGAGGAAACCCACCCAAGCACAGTGAGAACATTCAAACGCCCCACAGAAATGCCAGCCCAGGGTCTTGTTGCTGTGAGATGGACGTTCTAACCATTAATATGTGCTGCCATCGATATTTAAAGATTTTTTTTTTTTTGTTCAGTATATATCAGCTAAACTGACACATATTTCATATCATGTATTTCATTAAAATTAAAATGAGCCAGTTCTGTGGCAGTCAAGTGTCAGATGTCATTAGTCACAAGTGGAGGAGAACTGAATTCCATAGCATAATATGCACAAACTTGCCTTCTAGGCCATGGCGGCTCCTTTAGAGGCCATACACATATAAACCTGTATTATGTTACTTTTACCCCCAATCACATACCTTTATTGCAAGCCCGGTCATCTGTAGCAAGCAGAGTGAAAAAAGGATAACTGAAGCATCTGCTTCTGCACAAGATCACACCATGGCAAAGTGAATATTTCATGCATGAAAATATACTCATGCTGATATCATATCATATCATATCATATCATATCATATCATATCATATCATATCATATATCACGTCATATGATATATTTCTGCTGTTTGTTTCCTTATAGTTTGCATTACAGAGGTATGCAAAATGCACGCAATAGGCACAACCTTCACTTTAATAGGAACACCTGTACAAATGCTTATGCAATTATGCAATAAGCCAATTATGCTGCAAAATATCATACAAGCATCTTATACAAAAACTTGAGATAGTGTTTACATCAAACATCAGAACAGAGAATCAATGTAATCTAATAGGTTTTGACCTTGGTGTGGCTCAACATCTGAGGATTAGAAAAAGATCAGGCAATGTTTTTGTTCTGATCTTCAACTGCCCATATTTAGAGAACCCATATGTATGTACCACAGCAGCGGATTCTTGTTCTTGGCTGATGAAAGTAAAACCCAGTGCAGTGTTCAGCTCTTATAACCTGTCTGTTTAAAGATGTGATATGTTGGGCCTTCAGAGATGCTTGTGAGAATTCACAGTTGTATACAGTGGAATATACAGATGTTCCCAATAAAGTGGACAACAGTGTTGATAATAACAAATGCTCTGAAACAAACAAGTTGAAACGGCCTGGATTTGGAACAGAACGGAACTAATCTGAGAATGGCTTGACTTCTGTCTGATTTTGGCAGCAGTAAAGCCCTGTTTCAATTTCAGATTGGGCCAAGCATGTTGCTGTCAGATTAGTGCGACCAAAATAGACTCATAATGGCACTGCTGCTGTTTAGACCGACAGAGTGAATTTGTGGATTTGATGGTCAGCTTGTTTTCAATTACTTACAGGGTGGTGCACTTGGTGACTTTGGACTCTGAGATGTGGCAGTTTGCAGTCGATGTGCCAGACGCCTGCAGAAATAACAAAAAGTAAGCTGTCTAGTTCACTAGTTATCTTACTGGTCTTGTTGATGAGCATGCTTTGTAATGGTGACTACACTTCACGTATATAGAGTGCACCTCTGCTGGAAGAGTTTTGATGGAATAAGACCAGCGCGTAGGTTGCTGTCACCTACACGTTTGGCCTGCCACCAAGTTGGGTCGTCTTGACTCACCACCTGCAGGATGTCACCTTTCAGGAAAGGAAGTCCTGCCTCTTGGCAGGGTGTGGCCTTGTCTTCAAATGGGTTGTAGTCAAATAAGGCCCTTAAACAGACCTTATAACAAAACCAGAGAATATAAGAGAACATATACATCTTTAAAAATCAACAATACTATAAGGCTATACATTTAAATAAGCTTTATGTTCCAATCCTGGTGGATCATAATGACGTCATGATGCCATTCACCGTACTCTCCTTGTGTTTGTCCTCTTCCTTAATGGCAGGGATAATTTTCAAAGTGATGGAGCCCTGAGACTGAGACTGCAATTGGAGGAAAAAAAGAAAGAAAGAAAGAAAGAAAGAAATACGTCAGCAAGTGTACATATCTGATGTTGCATTTGGGTAAAATATATTCTGCAAAATATGAATTGGCTAAGCCATATCTGTCTGCAGAAATACATACCAATATCTGACTGATCTCATCAGGTTGTTTATTACTAATGAGATTTCCATTTACTTCCCTGAGCTCATCTCCCACATTCACAAGCCCTGCGGACATGTTCAGAATGAAACGCAGTCAGTAGGAGATCACTGTAGTTAGCTACAAATGTGTGATCAATGCAGAGAAAAAACCTAAATAAAGGAGTGTGTGGTGGTGGTGGCGGTGGTGTGTGTGTGTGTGTGTGTGTGTGTGGGGGGGGGGGTTTGCATATACAGAAACAGTATGTGCATGAAACAGTGAAGAAATTATTTCTGTGCTATGCCCAGTGACATGCAGAGGAAACCTAGTTCTTCTTACATTTGGATCAAGATAGCCTAAAGAAAAAGGCCAAGTCTGTTTAAGAATAAGCGTGTTATTGTGGCAGGAGCTGAGCCAAAAACTTTAATAGCAGATGGACCTTGAACTTAGCATGCAGCTGTACACGTTGCCTTGACTGCTACTGGTGAACTCTGAGTTGTTTTATCTGGATAGCACACTTGTGTATGACCTTTCTTGTGATGTAATCTTGTCTTATCTGTCCTTGCTAACCTTTGAATAGCACTCTGGATATGAACAGTATTTCTGGTATATTTACCCTTCTCACAGCTGGCAGACTTGACCAACATGGCATGATAATATTTGGTTATGTTCCAGCCAAATCCACCATCTGTGTTCATATTTTCGCATATTTTATTTATGAACAAAAGAAAAATCCACAAAATTAAAACCCAGGACATGTCATAGTGGGCGGCATGGTTAGCATGTCCACCTCAAAGAAAGAAGGCCTGTTTCGGAGTTTGCATGTTCTTCCCATGTTTATGTGGGTTTCCTCCAGGTACTCTTGTTTTCTCTTACAATCAAAAAACATGTAGGATAATTGATTGTTCCAAGTCAGCTCCGGTGTGAGTGTAAGTGTGCATGTTTGTATGTGTGTGTGTGTGTGTGTGTGTGTGTGTGTGTGTGTGTGTGTGTGGCCCTGCAATGGTCTGGAGAGCTGCCCAGAGTTTACCCTGCACAGGGTCAGCTAGCTGATATGGGTTCCAGCCTCCCCTGCAAACCATAATTAGGAACAAACGGCTTAGGAAATGAATCCATGACATGTTGTAGTGATGTAATAGATTATTCAGTTAGATTATTGTGGGCTTATTGGTAATATTTCAAAACAACTACATTAAAATAATAGAAATTAAAAAAAGAAATTATATTTCTTTTTCTCATTCCTTTGGTTCCCTTAAGCACTTCCGTATACTTTGTATACAGCATGTCGGTTCTAAACCTGCCTGGTCTTGTGATCACATTTTTACCAGCAGTGGTAGTATAGATCCTATTATTTTCAGTTCTATCAGTGTGTGCGCTTGTATGTTTTTTTTTTTTTTTTTGTGTGTGTGTGGCTATGGATACCTTTATCTTAAGAGCTGCTTGACATCACCATCAAATTTTCAGGGTAGCAATTTGGGAATTAACACAGAAGTGAATTTATGAAAAAAAACATTGTGGGTAAAGTTCAATGTCAGTGAAATGACAAAGCCAATTGTTTATAATGGCTAGGTAATGTCTGTCTGTAATTTTGCCTAAAGTCAATATCTGGGTCCAAAAAAGATGATAATAGGCAGGTAATAAAAAAACCCAGTTAAAAAAAAACCTAAAAGTTGTCCTTGAACCTGAACTGAATTTTCCCATGAAAGTGAAACAGGCTGCAGCAGTAAATCCAGTAAATCCATCCATTTGACTCTGGATTAAAATACAAATCGGATTCCAAAAAAGTTGGCATACTATACATATTGTGAATAAAACCTGAATACAATGATGTGTAAGTGCCAAATTTGATTATTTTATTCTGAATAGAACATAGATGACATTGTCAAAAGAACAGAGAAAATATATCATTTCAAGTTAAAAAATTATGTTGATTTTAAGTTTCATGGTGTCAACAAATCTCAAACAAGTTGACACAGGTAGCAATAAGAGGCTAGAAAAGTCAACTGCACTTATAACACACAGCTGGAAGATCAATTACCCCTAATGAGGTCCATTGGCAACATGGCTGAGTATCAAAAGAGCTTCTCAGAGTGGCAGTGTCTCTCAGAAGCGAAGATGGGTAGAGAATCACCAATTCCTCCAATATTGCACAGAATGATAGTGGAGCAATATCAGAAAGGTGTTTCCCAGCAAAAAATTGCAAAAAAGTTTTAAGTTATCATCATCTAAAGTGCATCACATCATCCAATGATTCAGGGACTCTGGAACAATTGGGTCAAGGCCGAAAACCATACCCCGTGATCTTTGGGCGCTTAAATGGCACTGCACCACAAACAGAAATGCTACTGTAAGGGAAATCACAGAATGAGCTCAGGAATACTTCCAGAAACCATTTCGGTGAACACAATCCATCGTGCCATCTGCCGTTGCCAGCTGAAACTCTACAATACAAAGAAGAAGCCATTTTTAAACAGGACCCAGAAGTGCAGGTGTTTTCTCAGAGCTAGGGGTCATTTAAAATGGAGTGTGGCAAAGTGGAAAACTGTTCTGTGGTCAGACGAATCACGATTTGAAGTTCTTTATGGTAAACTGGGACGCCATGTCATCCGGACTCATAATAACTTGGGTTGTTATCAGCGATCAGTTCAGAAGCCTGCATCTGTGATGGTATGAAGTTTCATGAGTGCCTGTAACATGGGCAGCTTGCACATCTGGAAAGGCACCGTCAATGCAGACAGGTATATTCAGGTTCTAGAACAACATATGTTCCCATCCACACGTCTCTTTCAGAGAAGACCTTGCATTTTTCAACATGATACTGCCAGACCACATGCTGCATTAACTACAACATCGTAGCTGTGTATGAAAAGGATCCGGGTATTGAAATGGCCAGCCTGCAGCCCAGATCTTTCACCTATGGAGACCAGTTGGCGCATAATAAAGAGGAAGGTGCAACAAAGAAGGCCCAAGACAGTTGAACAGTTAGAGGTCTGCATTAGACAAGAATGGGACAGTATTCCTATTTCTATACTTTAGAAACTTGTCTCCTCGGTCCCCAGACATTTGCAGACTGTTGTAAGAAGAAGAGAGGATGCCTCACAGTGGTGAAACATGTTCAATACAGAATAAAATATTGAAATCTGGCACTTCCACATCATTGCATTCAGTTTTTATTCACAATTTGTGTACTATACTAACTTTTTTGGAAACTGGTTTGTATTTAAAATCTGGTAGAGTTTTGATAGGGTTTGTCTGATCACACGCAATTATTTTCGATTGCAAAGAGAAACACTCCATTTAATCAATCTGCCAGTAGAAAGAAGTACAACAAAAGAAGCAAGAGGGGAAGTGACCACTCACCACTGCGGTCTGCAGCCCCACCCCTCATAATCCTAGCGACCACCACTGCTCCGGTGACCTCATCCCTGCGGATGGTTGCCCCCTGGACACAAAATGTTCCCGTCAGACCACATAGCATCACATTAACATCCAAGTGTAATGAATATAAAATATTTTTAATATACAGTATTTATCATGCAATGCAAGCACACACACACACACACACACACACACACACACACACACACACACACACACATTAAGAGCAATCAGCACCCAAATCGTAGCACCCAGAGAGCAGTTGGAGGCTAGTTGTCTTCCTCAACAGCACTTCAGATATGACGGTGGAAGTCCTTCCCCTGCCACCACACATTTTTTATGCTGATTCGGGAATCAAAACAGCAATTTTCCAGTCCCAAACCCCAAATCATTAGGCCATGGCTACTTCTATTTACAATGTAAAATGTATGTACATACACTGCATACAATACTGCAATAAAATTTGTGCCCTCTGTACGGCACTGTTGTGATCTGATTTACAGAAGCCATGACCAGATATAATGATGGCCCTGTGTTTATGACTGATAGTTTAGTGGTTGGTCAGTCAATGTGAAGAACAATGAATAGTGAACTTGTGCTGAGACTCACGAGAGGCTCTTTGCTCTTTACTAAACGAACAATTTTGACTGATTCCTCCTCCAGCTCATCATCTAGATCATCAGGCAACGGAGGCAGCACGGGTTCAAAGTTCTTCTGTGCTACTGTGTCGTGCACTGTTAGCACAGCCTGATGACACACAGACAGAGACACACCCACACACACACACACACACACACACACACACACACACACACACACCAGGAGCAGATGACTCAGAAGTAAATCCAACGTGCTACGTGACTGTTCCAAGAAAAAGAGAGTGAGAGAGAGTGAGTGAGAGACAGACACACACACACACACACAAAGAGAGAGAGAGAGAGAGAGAGAGAGAGAGAGAGAGAGAATGTTGAATGAAATGGGGTCTAAAATAGACACTTTTGGCAGTGTGAAAAAATTTATAAAACATCTTTCGACAACATTTCTTTATAAATATTCATTTATTCATTTCTGAACGCTTATTCCCATTTAGGGTCTCGGTGAGGCTGGCACCCATCTCAGTCAAGTATGGGTGAGGGAAGAGTACACCCTGTATAGCTCGCCAGGCCATCGCAGGGCAGAAACATGCTGAGGGCTATGCAGCTAATATTGACGAAAGTCAGCAATGGTTCTTTTAGAGCCTTTCACCGTAGACAATGCGAGACATGGTTGGCCTTTGATAACCCAGTTAGCTGCACCGCAGGGACACTGTGACAATTGAGAATTGAACTTTGGGATCAGTAATCTAACACTTTACCACCAGGTCACATATGCCTTCTTTATAACCAGCAGCATGTAAAAGTCAAACTAATTAAATTTGCTTTCCCCAAGAGGTTACCAAGTGCAGTGAATGTATCACTGTGTACCCGCAGTAAAAATGTCTGTAATGGTTAAAAAAAGATTTGCCTCTGTATTTGATAGCAGAGAAAAATACATGTACACATTCATTCATTAATTTACCAAACTGTATTTTCGAGGGTCACAGAGAGGTTGGAGCCTTTGTCAGCCAACTGTCAGAGAAGATATGGTACACCTTTAATAGCTCACCAGTCCATTGCTGGACAAAACACACAACCATTCACATACACATGGAACAATTTGGAACAGACAATTAGCCAATTGTGCCTGCCTTTGGACTGTGGGATTAACCAGCAACCAGCACAAGCACAAGGAAAACATGCAAACTCCACACAGAAACACACGATCTGAGCCCAGGACTTGAATTCATGACTTTCAGGCTGTGAGGCGGACATGCTCGCCACTACACGACCATGTGGCCAAATACAATTTCATTCATTCATTCATTTTCTCGAACTGCTGAATCCTAATTTTGGTCACGGGGAGGCTGGCCCCCATCCCAGCTGACTCCAAGCCAGGGAATAGTACACCCTGGACAGCTTGCCAGGCCATCGCAGGGCTGAAACACACTGATGGCTATGCAGCCTACTCTTTACGAAAGTCAGCAATGGTTCTTTTTGTCTCACACCATAGACAGTGAGAGACATGGCCGGCCTTTGATAACCCAGTTAGTTGCACTGGGGGGTACAGTGACAACCCATGGAGAATGGGGCTTGAAACCCCAACCTTAGGATCAGTGATCCAGCACCTTTACCACCAGGCCACTACTGCCCACAAATACAATTTGGATATTTAATTATTAAATTAATTGATTGATTAATTAATAATAATTATAAATAATGTTTTTACCTTGACATGAGGAGTAGTCAAAAGCATGAGCAGCTCTTTCTCATCCCCTTCTAGTGGCCCATTCTGCAGCTCCTCTGCCACCTGTCAGACACAGTACATGTCTATAACACCAGACATTGGCAGACATATTGCAATGGAGCTTTAAGTGCTGGAATTCCCTGTTGCTGAGCAATCTCATTACTTAGCTCTGCAAAAAGTGATCCATTTATTATATTTATTATATCACATTCACCATTTCTATTAGTCTGGAATGCCAAATTTTTTTTATAAAGGGTTTGTGTGGTTGCTAGTTTTCATTCCAACTAAGCAAGAACCATGGATACAATTGGACATCCCTGATATAATTGCTTATATTTAATGTTAAATATTATTATATCTCTCTGTATTCAGATAAACCTCAAGTGGGTGTGGCCTAACCCTGAACATTCTTCTTCTTCTTCTTCTTCTTCTTTTTATTATTATTATTATTATTATTATTATTATGGAAAAATATGCCCATGCATCTGATTCCTTTAATTATTATTTACAGACCCCCAGGGCCGTATGCAGAATTCCAATGTGAATTTGCAGAATTCATTTCAAATCTGGTTGTTTCTATTGATGAAGCTTTAATTATTGGTGACTTTACTAATCATTTTGATAACCCAGAGGACCCTTTAAGAACAGCGTTCATATCTATCCTGGCTTCAGTTGGGGTAAATGAGAATTTAATGGGACCCACTCATAAAGCTGGCCATACAGTATTTAATCTAAAAGTTAATATTAAATCTAGTGTATGGCCAGCTTTATGAGTGGGTCCCATTAAATTCTCATTTACCCCAACTGAAAGTTTCTGAAAAAATCCTGCATCTTTTGATGCTTGGTGACACCTCGAATAATCAAGAATACTGTCGGGGGCAGAGCTTTCGCTTACAAAGCCCTACAGTTATGGAATAGCCTTCCATTTAATGTTCGGGACACAAACACAGTTTCTGTTTTTAAGACGAGGCTGAAAAGTTACTTGTTCAGTCAAGAATTTCGTTAATAGGCTTTTATTAGGTAAAGAAGCAGATCTAGGGGTCTCAGGCATAGCGAGTTTTGGTAAACTGTGATATTCGCATGTTGTTGCTCCCTCACTCTACATAGTCACTCAGATACGTTGACAGCGTAGTGGCTGATTGCCCAGCTGCACAGGGTGCTGTCATGTCTGCCTTCCTTCTGGTTCTCGCTCTTTTAATTATCCTGCTATGCCAGAGTCCCTGCTTGCACTCAGCAATAATAAATTATTTTATTTCTATTACACTACTATAAGTATATCTAACAGCCTCTCTCTCTCTCTCTCTCTCTCTCTCTCTCTCTCTCTCTCTCTATCTCTCTCTATCTCTCTCTCTGTTTTGCTGAGGTACACATTCTTCTTCTTATGGGATGTTAGTGATCCTGATCCTTCTGCTTTCTGAGTGCTGTGGTCTGTCCTGGTGTGCTGATGCTGGCTGGAGTTCTCTTCTTGGAAGCCCTTTACTCCTACTGATGAAGACCTATATGGATTCAGCTGTGCACTCAGGCTGTGGAGATGATTTTCACAGTTTTTTCTTTTATTTTTTCTTTTGGGCCTGGTTCCTCTCGATGTTTCATCCTTACATCAACTGAGGGCGTTTTTCCTTTCCACCATCACCGTGGGCTTGCTCATTAGGGATGTGTAGGAGTTTGGAGTAAATGTTTAAATTATTTTCTACTTTGTAAACCCATACTTTTACTGTGTAAAACTGATTTGCGACAATGTCAATTGCAAAAAGCACTATACAAATAAAACAGAATTTTTAAATTATTATTATTATTATTATTATTATTATTATTATTATTATTATTATTATTATCATAGTAGAATCTTGGTAATAAGCACTTCTTTTAAAGGCATTGTTGCTTAATATTTGATCTCATATTTGTACCATAAGGATAAAAAAAGCACAATTTTCTTAACTTTTCACTGACATTGACCATATCAGAATAATATGACAACATTCTGCTTTGTTCCATTCATGACCATACACAAGCACATTCATATTAGTTAAAATATGGGAAATAGAAGAAATGTTAAAAAATATTAATTTCTTATGCGCTGAGGTGCACTCATCACCAACACATTCATATTACTGATACTCTACTGTATTATAATAATAATTATTTATTTTTAAAATGTATTTTTTATTTGTTTACTTTTTTTAATCAAAATGTCATCCTTCCAAAACATTAGGAAAAGTATACACTGGTAGAAATGCCAGAACTGTCAGCATAGTTTTTGAATTCTCTGATATTTTCTCAAACTACCGTAAATTCAGGATTACTGAAACTGGTCCCCCACCCAAAAATCCATCTGGTCAATGCTAATCTGATGGTTTATTGACACATCTCCTGCTTCAGGTCCAACACTTATCAAGTGAATTTTATTCAGTGAATGCTTATGAGATAATGACGCACTTACATCCTCTGCCAGGCAGGCAGCACTGTGGAGCACAGGCGACGGACTCTGCTGTTTGTACTGTCTGAGGCACTCATGAATCTATTGCAAAGCACACATTTATTTGATAAACCTGAAATGACCACACACACACAGGGACATGAAATACAAGAAAGTATACACACTCTCATTAGGTATTCAAGGCTTCTCTCACTGAACACCTCCCTGAGGAACACCAGGTCCTCTTTGTGATTTGCTCCAGGGTGTAGCTGAGACATGAGCAATGCTAGCATCTCATGCAAACCTGGATAAAGCATGAAAAAACAGTAATATTAATTTCCTTATTGTTTTGCAAGACTTCCAGAAATGGAGTGTAAATAACAATGATTCATCAAAGGCGAGGTGCACTGTATATTCTGTGACATCCACCGAGCCTGAGGCAAATTCATGTTTCAGCATATACTACACAGAACAAAAGAAAAGCAAATTAACGAAATACTGATGAAAATAGGAAAAAAGATATACAGACTCTCCCCAACTTACATTTTAGTTTTGTTCCTGACGGCCGAACGTAAGGTGAAAAAAACGCAAGTTGTTCCAGTATGTTCCAGTGACATATGACATTCATACTGTACTATACATCCATATATACCATTACTGTATCTCATAAAACACCCCTAAATCAATTATTATAAACATAACATTGTAAAATAATATCAAATATATCAAATAATTTCAAATAAATTAAATTCAAGCAAAATAATTTCAAATAGATACATTTTAATCAAATTCACTAATCAAATATCAAATACAGTATCAAATATAACTTTTAACATTCTCTATGATGCGATCTTTTTGCTTGTAAATAGTTCTGATGGTTAATGGATGGTCACTTTACATGAAGCTGAGCCGAGTCACTTTACATTAAGCTTAAAACAGCCAATCAATGCTTACAATATGTGAGGTGCTCCACCGAAAGTAGTTCACTTGCTTGTGCTTGAGACAAAACGCGGGTTATCCGGATTTCCGGTCTTTCAAGTGAGCAAGGGCGCCGTTGAATACTTGTTTAGTACTCAGCCTGCACTGATGTGAATCACCAGCAGAGAGGAGAGTTCTCTTTCTTGACTGGATTTGGATTTTCATTCATTTTACAACTCTCTTTGCTTAACTGAGAATGCATGGTAGATTACGCCAATCCGAGCAGATAGTTAATTCAGTCTTGGGAAAACCGGAAATTCTGGCATATGCCGGGAAACTTGCACCCATGCTAGTAGGCTTACGCTTCTGACCAACCATATTTTCTTAGGGTTACAAAAGTCCGCAAAACAGTGTAAACACAAAGATCACAGAGACAACGTCTTAACACAAGGGTAACACGCACTTAACTGGGAAGAAGGGGCATGTTCAGTCTGTCGTTTCTAAACAATGGACGCAGCATCATTACGTCATTGCGTTATTACATCAGTGTACTATGTAGGTATGTCTCATACTACAGAGAGCACGCTAAACTCAAAACTTGACATAATTTTTTTTTTTTTTTTGAAAAAAAAAAACCCCGTAAAATCAAAAAAACGTAAAACAAATGAATGTAAGTCGGGGAGCATCTGTAGTATATACTAAAAATGATTGACAGTAATATTTAAATTATTCACATTTTATTTCCTTCCATCGCAGTGCCAACACAGACCAACAACCAATCACATTCATATACACATAGGAACTATTAAGAATATCCAGTTTTCCTAATATGCATGTGGTTGGACGGTGGGAGGAAACACATAACTCCATACATAAACATTCTTGCCAGGCAGAGGACTCGATCGCAGCACCTTGTTGTGAGGTGGCCATACTAAACACAACGCCATCATAACACTCCTTGAGAGCAATGCCTATTTTCAGAGAACTGAGGGAACGAACATGATTAGCATGCAGCTCTTACCTGTGCTGGGTGAAAGGACTGGCATAGTTTCTTCTTTCTTGTTCTTTCTACGTAGACAGTAGGTGTCTCCCTTTATCTTCTCCTGCCCTCCTTTCAGTCTCACACTGAAAATGAGCTCATCTGTCAGTCCTGTTATATCCAAGGAGAAAGAGATTTTTTTTTAATTTTTTTATATATATATTTTTTTAATTTTAGAACTGGATGTGGTTCCTGATCTGAATTCACTGCTTCTAATTTTATTGTAAACAAAAAGCAAAACATTTAGTAGGGGAAATAACACTCTCACTTTCTTCTATGGTTAAATTCCATTCTGATGGTCAACGTGTGTGTGTGTGTGTGTGTGTGTGTGTGTGTGTGTGTGTGTGTGTGTGTGTGTGTGTGTGTGTATACACGTGTGCAGTGAGGAGAAACATGATCACTTTCAAAACACTCCCAAGAGAAAACCCTCTGAAATCTTGATGGCTCTATAATCAATATTCTACCACTGCTTTCATATGGAAAAACTTTTGTAGGTCAAGAAACTATTACAGCTTGCAAACATGTTTTTGTTTTTAAGTAACAGCAGACAATGTTTTATTGCAACAATTGCACACAAGCAGTTTGACCTTTATATAAATTTGTGGAGAGAAGTAGTTTTAACATACTCTTATCATGCCATCAGTTCCTTGTTAGTTTCCTGGCACTGCTACATTCTTGATCACAGGTAATTCACAGTGACTAATAAGAGCAAAGTCATCCTGCACCTGAAGATTCCTGGTGAAATAAACTTGTATTCTATGCAATACACTAAAATAAAATTATCCTATTGTTTTTAATAAAGCATTAAGACTGATTGCATGATTTTGGGCTGTATGCGAATTTGGACCTTGAGACACTTAAAGAGCTCGAATTAATTTAATAAGTATACAACATAAAATGTAATATTGCTCATATTACAGTAGTTTTTGTGTCATGTGCCCCCCCCCCCCCCCTCCTTATTTTCTCTATTTTGGACTACAGACACTCCCCGACTTACGTTTTTAATTCCGGTCGGCCGAACGTAAGTTGTTACAGTGACATATGACTCATGACGTATGACGTGTGACGCTCATACTGTACTATACGTCCATAAATACCATTACCGTATCTCATAAAACACTCCTAAATCAATTATTATAAACATAACATTGTAAAACAATATCAAATAATATCAACAATAATTTCAAATCATTCACTTATATATACCGAGTTATTTTACATGAAGCTTAAAACAGTCAATCAAAGCTTACAATATGTGAAGTGCTCAGTACCGAAAGTAGTGTACTTGCTGTGGGTTATACAGACTTCTGGTCTTTCAAGTGCACAAGGGTGCCGTTGAACTCGTTTAGAACACAGCCTGCACTGATGTGAATCCCAGTAAAGAGGAGAATTCTTTCTTTTGTGTAAGTAAGTAAGTAAACTTTATTCAAGAGATGCACACACAGAGCAAGTACAAATCCTAATGAATATTAATATAAAAATAAGTATACACTCTTAGAATTCTGCTTAAAGATAATAAATATCTGTAATTGTTCTGTAATTTGTGGATTCAGGTTTTCATATTACAACTCTCTTTGCTTAACTGAGTATGCATGGTAGAGTATGCATGGTGCCGATCTGAGCAGAGAGTTAATTCATCTCTGTGTACGAGACTTGCACCCATGCTAGTAGGCTTACACTTCTGACCAACCAGATTTGCTTAGGGTTACAAAAGTCCCCAAAAACAGTGTAAACACAAAGATCACAGAGACCACGTCTTAACACAAGGGTAACACGCTATATAACTGATATATATATATAGATATATATATATATATATATGTCTGTCTTCCAGCTTTTTCCCTTTTTACTCAGGAGTCGCCACAGCAAATCATTTGATTTGCACATTTGATTTTTGGCAGAGGTTTTTACGTCAGATGCCCTTTAGCAAGGGACAGAAACACGCTGACAACTTTGCAGCTACTCTTCACGAAAGTCAGCAATGGTTCTTTTACATGCCTCTCACCATAGACAGTGAGAGACATGGCCCACCTTTGATAACCCAGTTAGCCGCACTGGGGGGGGGGCAGTGACAACCCTGTGGAGAGTGGGACTCAAACCCCCAACCTTTGGATCAGCGATCCAGCGCCCTATACCACTAGACCACCACTACCCCTATATATATATATATATATATATATATATATATATATATATATATATATATACACACACACACACACACACACACACACTCAGTCTGTAGTTTGTAAACAATGAATACAGCATCATTGCGTCATTACATCTGTATATTACGTAGGTACGTCTAAACTGAAAATTTGACCTCTTTTTTTTTTTTTTTTTTTTTTTTGCGTAAAATCGAAAAAACGTGAAACGGATTAACGTAAGTTGGGGAGCATCTGTATTGTACAAGAAGGTGAATGGCTTAGTAATAATAAAAAAGTACGGTCTCATTTTTAGTGATACAATCAAATATCATTTAATGCAACCTATAAAATACAGAGAATTAATGAGACAATAGCTCCACATCCACTGTTAGTATTTTAAGCATTTCGTCATCCTTCCTGAACACGAGAACATTTCATGTCTCACTAATGTAGAGTGAGAAGATTTCTTCTGAAGATCCCAAATCCCCCCCCGCGCTCCACCTCTCTCTGATTATACTCTGTGATAAAAGCATTGCATTGAAAGGATCCACAAGCCATCATGTTACATTTACAGCTGGTGGATCCTTACAGTATAGATTCATTACCTCATTTCTGAAAACCTCAGGAATCATTTACAAATTGGCTTCTGCTCAGGCCATGTTAATGTCCAGAGAATATCTCTCTCTTTTCTTTTCTTTATTTTGTTATCTCTGTATATTGTGGACTAAAAATCTATCCACTGGCTTAACTTGGTTAAGCTCCAGGGCTCGCTTGAAATGTCCTCTTGTCCTCCTTGATCTGTCCAGTAGCATCAGGAGGGCATCCTGATGAGTGAATCATGACTGGCATTGAGGTGTGAGTCAGAAGGTCATGCTGCCATCACTCTGCGACCATCTGTCCCTTCCATCACTATCACCACCATCACCCTCCTCTGGTCTTGCATTAGCATTGAAAGCTGTTTTTGTCCATATGTTTTTATTTTCCTTGCTGTTTCCATTTATATATGAATTTGTGTTCATGCAAATATCATGTGGCAGGGATAAAGAAATATTGTCATATTCAGATTAGCATAAATCTGCCAATAACTGAACCTCACCCAGCAGTCATTGTTTATCACGTCACACATTCGAAAGCATGCACATGCACATCACCACACTGCCATGCCATGCTGAAAAGCCAATGCATGAAGAATAATCAAGGCGTGATAAGGAAGGAAAGGACTGCCTGAGTGAGGGGTGACGGTTGCAGCCACATAATCTACAGCTCTTCAGTCAATCCATAAAAATATCAGATCATTAATTAATGACATTAATAAGTACAGACTAAGACCCTGTTAAGAAGATTCTGAATATGGCAGTGAAACCTTGGACACACTTCTATATCTCAGCATCTGATAGGGACCTTATACCAGGGTCTCTTTTCTGTGCTCTGTTCAAAAGCAAGCCAACCGAAAACACCTTTTTCAGAATCCTGTTACAAGCTGAATCCCTGCTGCTCATTCTGTCTGTAAAGCGGATTACGCACCCAACCCTACCATGCCAGACGGAAAAGCCCCTGCATTTCTTACCTTGTCTGTCTTGTGTCTTGTTGTGTCTCTGCGTGTGTCTGTGTAAGGGGGTGTTTCTTCTTCTGATGGAAGCTCCCTGTTTTGCGTTGCAACAGTGACTGCTCTCCTGACTGGATCCACTATGAGGGTTTTACCAGTGCCTACTCCACTGCTGTGACTCCCTTCCCCCTCCCTCTCTCTATCTTCCTCTCTTTTCTCTGCATATACTGTACAGTCTTTAGCCATGCCTTCATCAGTTTCTCTCTTTATCACCATCCCTCACTAGCACCCCGTTTTTTGTTTTTTTTTGTGGCTAACTCATGGGACGTGGATGCAATGTGCTCATGTATTTCTATTGTCCATCTGTGCTGTTTTCACCCTCCATCTTCACCCTTCACCTTCACACTTAAACTGTTTCAAATAATCACCACCACCTGACTCCTGTTATGACCCTGCATCCCGTAGTGAGACTCTTACAATGGACATGAGTGACAAAAGAGCAGAGCATGTGGAGCAGTGGCTTGAGAGGCTTCCCCACTTGTTTTAGAGGTACAGCACATAGCTCTCTCTAAGTTGTTTCACTAAGAATGCAATGACACATTCATTCATTTTCTGAACCGCTTAATCCTAATTGGGGTCAAGAGGAAGCTGGGTCCCCTCTCAACCGACTCTGGAAAGGGAAGAATACACCCTAGACAGCTCGCCAGGTCATCACAGGGTAGAAACATGCTGTCGGTTATGTTGCCTACTCTTGATAAAAGTCAGCAATAGTTGTTCTACATGCCTCTCACCATGGACAGTAAGAGACATGGCCGGCCTTTGATAACCCACTTAGCTGCACTGAGGGTACAGTGACAACCCATGGAGAGTGGGGCTTGAACCCCCAACCTTATTATCAGTGTTCCAGCACCTTTACCACCAGACCACGACTGCCATATTGTAAAGGTAATTTGCTGTGCAGACAGTTCTAAAAATAAATCAGTACAAAATGAAGTGTATTAGGAAATGGTATGGCAGTAATTCTTATTCACTGCACTGGGGAAATACAATGACGCAACAAAAAGAAAATTTTAAGAGTATTAAATTGAGACCCTCACTCATTCACTTATTCGTTCACCCATTTGATGAATTGCTTAATCCTATTGGGGTCAAGAAGAGGCTAGATCTTACCTCATCCGACTCTGGTTAAAGGCAGAGTAAACCTTGAGCTGCTAACCAGACCATTACAGGACCAACAGCAGTGTTTTTATTGGAAAAGAACTATAGCTGAAGGATTTTCTACTGGTTCTAAATACGGAGAACAGCCACCTGGAAAAAAAAAAAAAAACACTATATACTATTTAAATAGGGTTTTTTTTCTTCAATATTTGCATAATCAAACATGTCACACTCTCTTAAAACTACACAGAAATATTTTTGAATAATTTCTTTTAAACAAATATATTAATAAGTAAATATATAATATACCCTTGTGGAAAATGTAAGCCCATATAAGCTTCATACCCCAATTTCACTTGAGCGCGGCAGAGTTGCGGAAGCAAAACCGTAGTCATCCTACAACGTTCCGTAGTTATTCCGTTATCTTTCGTGTCCTTCCGTTTGATTCCGAAGGTGTTCCTCCTCTTCCGTCAGGCCAAAATTTTCCGTAAACGTGCTTTTGAACATGTTGACATTCTGAGAACATGTACATAAGGATACTTGGATAACTTCTTCTACCACTACGTATGAATATGATTGCTTGTATATTGTGTTGGACTGGTAATATGTTCAGGGTGTACCCTGCTTTGTCAGGAGTTGGCTGGAATGGGCTCCAGCATCCCAGTGGTTTGCAAAATTAAATGAAACTGTGTAGTCATTTGCTATTATTGTCCACTAATCTTAGATAGTTCTTTAAACATTGAGAATTTTTTTTCATGTACAACCCTTTTTAAATTCCTCACAATGTGTCAATAGGGTTTAAATCTGGATTCTGACTAGGCCATTACATTATTTTTTTTTCTTTCTGACACATTCAATGGTGGACTTGTGAGTGTGCTTTGGATCATTATCTGATCGAATGGTTCACCCATTTTCACTTTAATATTCAGATGATAGCCTTTCATTATCTACAAGCACTCTTTGATATGATACAGAATTCATTATGAATCAACAACTGAAAGATAACCACTCCCTGTGGAAGTGAAGCAGCCCCAATCCATAACATTTCCACCATCATGCATCACACGGTTGGTCTCAAGTACTTTTCCTGTTCATTTGCATACAAGCCTGTGCATGTCTATGTACCATAGGAATCCTGCATGCAACATTTCAGAATAATACACCCATCAAATTCTGATCAGGAAAAATTTAGAACATTCAGGTCATTGTAACAAGGTCAAATGTTAAACAAAGAGCTTATGAGCCCATGCAAAATTTCATAATGATTCCCGAAGCAGTTCTTTAGAAATAGCCAAAAAAAAAAAAAAAAAAAAGACAGATTTTGACTATGGATGCAGATGCAGGCTATGACAATACCCTGACAGTCTGACGACTGAGGTGTAATGAAAATAGATCCTAGTAGCATAACACATTTTCAGAATGTATACTCCACAGGGTATTAATATATATTCCACTGATTCAGGACAGTTCTCCTGACAGTACATGGTCCAAAGTTATTTTCTGATTGTGGGCCATATCCATTGAGATCTGCAAAGAAACTTCACAACAATCATCCCTTCTTAAAAAATGAACAGCTCATTGGTGAACTGGTGGTAAGGTGCTGGAACACTGATCCGAAGGTTGGGAGTTCAAGCTCCACTCTCAATGGGTTGTCCCTGTATCCCAATTGCAGCTAACTGGATTATCAAAGGCCATCCCTGTCTCTCACTGTCTATAGTGAGAGGCATGTAAAAGAACCATTGCTGACTTTCGTCAAGTGGAGGCTGCATAACCCTCAGCGTGTTTCTGCCCTGTGATGGCCTGGTGAGCTGTCCAGGGTGTACTCTGCTCTTGCCCAGAGTCAGCTGAGATGGATTTCAGCCTCCCCACGACCATAATTAGCATTAAGTGGTTAAAAAAAATTAATGGATGCCACAATATCAACCGCGAAGTTAATCATGAGTGTAGAGTTTTATTTTATCAACAGAGAAATATATCATTTGTTAATTTGTGATTCTACAAGTTCCTGGTGTTATACTTTTATTTATTTGCATGTATAATAGTATAGCTACACTCGATATCAAATAGACTGACAAGAAAGGCAGCGCAAGTAGAAGCAAAAGTTAAACATCTTCAGTTGAGTGCAGCTGTAACTGTCACACACTCACATAGGATTATTATATTGTCAGGATCCTCAAAGATGTTTTTAATGATAAAGACCTAGAATGTCTTCCTCACAACAAGAAGGTCCTGGATTCGATTCCCAGTTCGGGTGTTTCTGTGTGGAGCTTGTATGTTCTCCCCATGCTTGCGTGGAATTCCTCTAGGCACTCCAGTCTCCTCCTACAGTCCAAAAACTTGCACTGTAGGCTAAATGGCTGTTCCAAATCATCTCTCGGTATGAGAGTGAGTGTGAATGGTTGTGTGAGTGTTGGCCCTGTGATGGCCTGGTGAGCTGTCCAGGGTATACCCTGCCCTCGCTAAGAGTCAGCTAAGATGGGCAATAGCCTCTCCGTGACCCTAATTAGCATTAAGCAGTTCAGAAAATTAATGACTGAACGAATAAAGACCTTTTTTCCAGATTTGTCCAAATTTTCTCCCTAATTTAATCATATCCAATTCCAATCCATCAGGTTTGCAGTGACCTGGGAAGGCACAGCTTCATTAGAGAACCAAAACTTTTCCAAGTTCCTAAATAGGCCATGCACTAAGTGCCAATATTACCCAAATATTAAATATGAGCAGTTTGATTCATTTTGAGTCCACTAACTTGAGTTTTGATTATAAACTTTCATTCAAACATTTGCCATACTGATTAATCCTTCCAGAGCCAGAGGAGGCTGATGCCTATCTTAGCCAACAGAGGACAAAGGAAGGGTACACTTTGAATAGCTCGCCAGACTATCAAAGGGAAGCACATATACAACTATTAAAACTCACATCTGGGGCAAGTTGAAACAGATAATAAGTCAAATGTGCATGTCTTTGGTTTGTTGGAGGAAGTCGATGTAACCAGAGGAAAACAATACAAACCCCATGTAGAAACACTCAAGCCTGGGAATCAAGCCTAGGACCTTCTGGCTATGAGGCAGACGTGCTAACCACTACATAACCACATTAATTATAAAATAAAATAAAATTGAATAATAATTTTAGAAGTTTCCAAAACATTTTTACATTAGATGTTATGTATCAGTCTTTATTTAATTCTTCTTCTCTTTTGGCTTTTTCCCTTTCTTTGGAGTCGCCACAGTGAATCATCTGACTCACACATTTGATTTGGCAGAGGTTTTTACGTCGGATGCCCTTCCTGTCACAACCCTTTAGCAAGGGACAGAAACACGCTGACGGCTTTGCAGCTACTCTTTACGAAAGTCAGCAATGGTTCTTTTACATGCCTCACACCATAGACAGCGAGAGACATGGCCCGCCTTTGATAACCCAGTTAGCCGCACTGGGGGGCAGTGACAACCTTGTGGGGACTCGAACCCCCAACCTTAGGATCAGCGATCCTGCACCCTATCCACTAGACCACCACTGCCCCAAAGTCTTTATTTAATTAATGTGATGAAATACCTCCTGCCCCTCCTAATTTTTTTTTTTTACTTATTTCTCTTTTATAGTGTGTGAACCAGCACGACCTCTTGTTTTCAGCAGTGTTACACAATGAGGCTCTTTAAGATTATAGTCTTTATGCATGTGCTCATAAACAGTGATGCAGTGAGCATAACCTTCGATTCAAATCCTATTACCTTCAAAGTTTGCATTCTTAAGCACACACACACACACACACTCTTTCTTACTCTTATTTAATGTCAAACACTTACAGCTGAGCTATATTTAGCATTTAGACAACTGGTAGAGTGTGCTATATACCATGAAGCTAGAAGGTATCCATAGATATAAATATGAGTAGGAGTGACAGAACACATTCAAATCGGCACAACGGAGTTGCGTAATAAATTAGACTCATCACCTCCCCACCCCTTCCCACATACAGAAGAAGCATAAGTAGACTAGACTTTATTCAGATTTCATCCCCTATAGTACATCATCTGCAAGATGTCTACCACTAAAACAAAAAGATGTGAGCCTCCAGAAGCCTGATAAGCTCCAGATCCTTCTCAACCGAAATCAAGACAAAGCATTGATTGAGGAAGGAAAAGTCATTGGGTTGTAAGGTGTTATGAGACGGTGTACAGTACTCTGACGTGGGTGGCAGTATTTATAATCTAAACTGATAGCATATCTGCCTCACAGAAAGAAATCCCTGAGTTCGAGTCCCAAGTTAACAGAGAGTGCTTCTGTGTGCATATTCTCACCGTTGTGCACCTCAGAGCCAATTGGGATGTGCTGTACTTCAGCCTTCTCAAGACTCCACTATAAAGAGGAATTGGCCTTTGACTTTGTAGTTTCTAATTTATGTCCTACACCTTAACTTCTCCACTGGAGCACCTGGAGGAAACCTATACAGACACAGGGAGAACAAAGAAATCAATATAGCAAAGGCTCTAGTCAAGTTTGAGCCCAGAATCTCCTTTCTGTGAGGTGACATTGCAAACCATTACATCACAGTGTTCCTCGAAGTGGGTGGTACCTATTAATTTCCAACAGGTTATATTGCATGTTCTATACTACAGGGTTTACTGGGGTTTGATTATTAAAAATGATGAAAGTGATTATGAGAAATAAAAGGGTGATTGCATAAAATTCGTCTTTATCTTCACTCAGCTTTCATCTTCTGACTAATCCGAGGTAGGTTCATGGGGAAACAGCTTAAGCAGTGAGGTCCAGATGGCCCTCTCCCCAGCCACATCCTCCAGCTCTTCTAGGGGATGCTGAGGCATTCTCAAACCAGCCGAGAGACACAATCCCTTGGGTGTTCTAGATCGACCCCGGGGTCTCTTCCTGGTTGAACATGCCTGAAACACCACAGCATAGAGGCCTTCGAGAGGCATTCTAATCAAATGCCTGAGGCACTTCAACTTGGTCCTCTCAACATGGACAAGCAGCGGTTCAACTCTGATGACTCAGATGACTGAACGTCTCACCCTGTCTCTGAGGGTGCCCTGCTACCCTGTGAAGGAACTGCATTTCAGCCACTTGTATTCACAATCTTATTTCAGTCCCTACCTAAAGCTGGTGACCATAGGTGAGTGTTGGAACATAGCTTGATTGGTAAATTGCTTTGCCTTCTGGCTCAGCTCTCTCTTCACCACGATGGACTGGTACAAGTTCGCTTTACAAAAGAAGCTGCACTGATCCTCCTGTTGATCTCCTGCTTCATTTTGCCTCACTCATGAACAAGACCCCGAGATACTTGAACTCCTAAACTTGGGGCAGGACCTCATTCCAGATATGGAGAGTGTATTCCTCCTTTATCCAGCTGAGAACCATGGCCTCAGATTTGGAGGTGCTGATTCTCATCCCGGCTGCTTCACATTCAGCTACGAATCACTTCAATGAGAACTGGAGGTCCCAGTTTGATAAAGCCAAAAAGAACAACATCATCTGCAAGAAGCAGAGATGCCATCCTATGGCCACTAAACCAATCAATGCCTCAGCTGTGTCTAGACATGATTTCCATAATAACTATGAACCAAACGGGTGACAAAGGACAACCTTGACGGTGTCCAACCCCCACAGGAAATGAATTCAACATGTTGTTATTAATGGGGACCATGCTCTGGCTCCGGCAATACAGAGACCAAATTTGTCATAACAACGGGCCCAGTGTACCATATTCCCAGAGCGCAGCCCACAAGATAGCCAAAGGGACACGGTTGAAAGCATTCTCCAAGTCCATAAAGTACATGTAAATAAATTGAGCTAACTTCCATGCCCCCTCCCCCTCCAGGATCCTAAAAAGTGTGTAAAGCTGGTCGAGAGTGCTACAGCCAGGACAAAAACAACATTGTTCCTGCTGAATCCGAGGTTCAATTCAACCATTGTTCGGATCCTTCACCCTACCACTTTTTTTTAAAGGGGTACTACCTCCCCGATTTGCCAGTCCAGAGGTACGGCCCTCAATGACCACGTGATGCTGCAGTGATGTTGCAGAGATGAGTCAACCATGACAGTCCTCCAACATCCAGAGCCATGAGGGAGGTGTGTGAAATAATGTTTTAATTTTCAGATAAGTAATTTCTCATATGTGGAAGAAGCAAGCTCCTGTATAACAGCTCTCAGCTCCTTCTTCTGAGGAAGCAAATCAACAACAATGCACAGCTTCCTGAAATGGGTGAAGCCTGGTAAAGGCCTGTCTTGTGGTTCATCGTTCATTTTCTGTCATCACTTAATCTTAATTAGGGTCACGGGGAGGTTATCGCCTATCCCAGCTGACTCCGGGCAAGGGCAGAGTACACCCTGGGAGCTTGCCAGGCCATCGCAGGGTGGAAACATACTGACGGCTTTGCAGCCTGCTCTTGTCAAAAGTCAGCGATGGTTCTTTTACATGCCTTACACCATAGACCAGTGGTTCTTTACCTTGTTGGCGGTACTGAACCCCACCAGTTTCATATGCTTATTCACCGAACCCTTCTTTAGTGAAAAATAAAATATGATTTTTTTTTTCAAATTCAAGACATCGGTCTTCTTCTTCTTTTCCTTTCGGCTTTTCCCTTCAGGGGTCGCCCCAGCGAATCATCTGCCTCCATCTCACCCTATCCTTTGCATCTTCTTCTCTTACACCAACGACCATCATGTCCTCCTTCACCACATCCATGAATCGTCTCTTTGGTCTTCCTCTAGGCCATTTGCCTGGAAGTTCCAGCCTCAGCATCCTATTACCAATATACTCACTATCCCTCCTCTGTACATGTCCAAACCATCTCAATCTAGCCTCTCTGACTTTGTCTCCAAAACGTCTTACATGTGCTGTCCCTCTGATGTGCTCATTCTTAATCCTATCCATCCTCGTTACTCCCAAAGAGAACCTCAACATTATTCATCTCTGCTACCTCCAGCTCTGCCTCCTGTCTTTTCCCCAGGGCCACTGTTTCTAACCCATACAGCATCGTTGGCCTCAACACCGTCTTGTACACTTTTCCTTTCATTCTTGCCGAAACCCTCCTATCACACATCACACCGGACACTTTTCTCCAACCATTCCGACCTGCCTGTACACGCTTCTTGACCTCTTTTCCACACTCTCCATTGCTCTGGATTGTTGAGCCGAAGTAAAACCGATCCGGTATGTCATTCTTTCTTGTGATTCGCATAGTTTATTTGGCATTTGTTTTACGCCGGATGCCCTTCCTGACGCAACCCTTTGCATTTATCCGGGCTTGGGACCAGCGTGAGGGAGAGACACTGGTTTGTGCCCCCCCCCTCACGGCTGCATTAAATTCAAGACATAGGTATATGTTTTTATTGGGGCACCAAAATGAAGTGTGCATTAACATCACTGTGTTCAAAGAACAAAACCAATACAATACAATGGGTTGGTCTAGGCAGCACGGTGCTGAAGTGGTTAGCATGTCCGCCTCACAGCCAGAAGGTCCTGGGTTTGATTTCCAGCTCAGGTGTTTCTGGGTGGAGTTTGTATGTTCTTCCCATGCTAACGTGGGTTTCCTCTGGGTTCTCCAGTTTCCACCCACAGTCCAAAAACATGCACAGTAGGTTAATTGGCTGTTCCAAATCTCCTCTACCTAGGTGTGAGTGTGAGTATGAATGGTTGTGTGAATGTTGGCTCTGTGATGGCCTGGCGAGCTGTACAGCATATACCTTGCCCTTGCCCGAAGTCGGCTGAGACGGGCGCCAGCCTCCATGTGACCGTAATCAGGATTAAGCGGTTCAGAAAATGTATGAATGAATGGTTTGGTCTGAGCTGATATCCAGACCATGGGCAGACTCAAGGCAAATGCTGATTTGAAATTATAAAACTGGAAACATTTCAAGAGAAGGTTCTCTTTCTTGCTTGCTTTCTCTCCCTCCCCCTCTGTGTGTGTGTGTGTGTGTGTGTGTGTGTGTGTGTGTGTGTGTGTGTGTTAGTACCGTTTATTACTATACTGTCAATAAAGTTTTGGACTAAATGCTGTTTAGTGAGTCACAATATTGTCCATCCCTCTGCTTCTATATCAGTGAAGGTGTACTTTACTTCAAAAACAGGTCAGGACAGGTTGGGAAAATATTTTTCTTTATCCTGTTTTGACCTAGGTGGCATGGTAGAGGTTTGCACGTCCACCTCAGAACAAGGTCTTGTGCTTACATAGGTTTTCTCTGGGTACTCTGGTTTCCTCTCACAGTGCAAGTGTAAGTGTGAGAATGATTTTGTGTATGTGTGCATGTGTGTGGATATATTGTTGCTGCAATATACTGGAACGCTGTTCACAGCGTATCCTGCACTCAGTCAGAGTCCGTTGAGATAGGCTCCAGCCTTTCTGTGACCCTAGCAACAAGAATACAATTTGGTCTGATGCATAGATTCCATTTTTGTTTTATTACTGGTCAGTGAATAAAGTACAATAATGCTGGTTTGCCTATTTTACAGATTATTTTGAAGCATTGAAACTCATATGAATTGGTTGAGCCTGACCCTTGAATATTATTTTACCTTCCATACTTTTCTATGACTTTAAAGAACAGCATGAACTGTACAAATGTTCTAATCTTTATCCTGAGTTCAGATGATGCTGAATCCATCTGCAGATAATTTCTGATAAACTGTTGCTTGCAGATTACAGATTGAATTGCTTCCAATATATCCATGACAGATGGGTTCTTCATGCTATCTGAGGGACTGCAGATCACAGGTGTTCATCATAGGCTTGTGCCCTTACTGTTTATGCACCAAAATTCCACCATATACCAGGTTTAATGATATGTATGCTCTGTAGAATATGACATAAATATCTCTCCTATCTTTCTTCAAGGAACATTAAAAATATATATATATATATATATATATATATTAATAATTGTCTCAGACCATGTATTCAGTGCATGTGTACAATTTATTCTATAACTGCTGTTTATAAACATTCCTTTGATTTTACATTATTAATCACCTTATTGCTTAGTACATGTATAATTTATTTAAATATATGCTTATCTGTATGAAAAAAAGCCAAAGAGAATAAAATGCAACATATTAACTGATTGCTCATATTTATTTGCAATTCTTTTCAAATTTGCACATATGTATTGTACATAGTGTTACATAATGGTATTATTTTTATTGTACTATCAACTACACACTTGTGCTTGTATTGAAATTGTTGTACATATTATATATACTATATAAGATCAAGCTCAAGCACCCTTAGATCATGAAAACAATAATGTAAACAGCATCAAAAGCAATTACAACAGTTATTACAATGAACAATTTAGGATTAGGTAATTGGTGGAAGATATACGCCCAGCGCATTAAACAGTGACATCTGCTGGATCAGAACCTAAGAACAAGATTGAGTGTTATTTTGCCCCCAAAGAATTCACTCTTAGGCATAATGAGTTAATGTTTCAGTTTCACTACTTGTGCAATTTAAAGCTTTGTTAGTGTTAAATTACATAAAGTTTCATTTACTTGATCAAATAGTAAGTAACACATCATACATACACATGTGGATGCACATACCATGTCTGCCTCATGCTATTTTAAACACACACAGGTGTATATGCACACACACACACACACACACACACACACACACACACACACACACACAGAGAGAGAGAGAGAGAGAGAGAGAGAGAGATCAAGTGCACGTTTCCAGCATGTAGTTCATCCCTTTTCTTCTGTGAAATTAATATCTGCGTGTTCTATCCTCATATGCATCATAGTACGGATTTCTTGTGGCCTTGTAACCATTATTCCCTCCAGTGGCGCCATATCCTGCTTTAGTCTGGTTCCTATAGCTCCTTGAGTCATCATAGTCATAGTCCCACATCTAGAATAGATCACTGAGTTATTTGAGCCTTTTATAAAATCAGAATACATGAGAAAATACACAGAGTTTAACAAACAAAATGTATTTCTAATTCATTAATTAAATCCTGAATGAAATACTGTACAGTAATCAACAGAAAGTTCTTACATCTGCTTTGTCTGTATGATCTTTTGTCACAAGGGCATTTCTGCTTCCACTTTCAGTCAGCTCCAGATTGGTTGGTTGCCAACCAGAATTAGTTTTAGCCCGTGGGATCTTGGGAATTCCTACAGGATTGGTGAGCCCTAGATTGCCATTCGAGGTCTGTTTTACTGAAGGTTTGGAATTTTTCGTTGACCTTTTATCACAGACAAACATACAAACAGAAATAACATTATTTGTGTTTCTCTATGTCTTAGAGATTATTGTCAGAGCTACAGATACAGGCTTATAGCAATGGCACATTTATAGTAATCACCAGTGTCACACTATGCTAAAAAAAACAAAAACTTGGTAAATGTTGATGTTTTAATAAGAAAAGATTGCCCTCTATGACTTCACTGGGAAATCTGATAGTTCATTGAATCAGTCATCAATGATGAGGATTGCTAATAAGGTGTAGGAGGGAACAAGCTACCCAACAATGAGGTAAACTATTTTTATGTTAACAGTGTACACTTGAATTTTAATTTAAAAAGTATTATTTTAAATTGGATTTTTGCTCCAGTTAGCCATTGAAAGTGATTGCTTAAGTTAGCAGAAGTTAGTATTCTTCCTATGTATATAAAATAATTAAAAATAGAGGAAATAGAGTGTGCGACAACACACAACACACACATACATATGTACGTATATATATATATATATATATATATACACTGTACAAGTACTTTGAAGGTATAATATATTTTTGGTAGCACTGTATACAGTAGTACTGTATATCATTTATTTGCAAGTTAAATATCATAGTACAAAACAGCCTATAGCTATAACTTTGCTGTGATGGCCTGGTGAGCTGTACATGCTGTACTCCCCGTGACTCTAATTAGGATTAATCTATTCAGAAAATAAATGTATGAATGTATGAATGAATATAATTTTGTAGACCAAATAAATGTGTACTATTCATTTTATAATTTTCATACCACTTTATATGCTTGATACCCTACTCAGACCCTTCCTGTATTATATTATTTTATATGGCTGCTGATTATGGGCAGTGGTGGTCTAGTGGTATAGGGCGCTGGATCGCTGATCCAAAGGTTGGCGGTTCGAGTCCCACTCTCCCCAAGGTTGTCACTGTCTCCCCCCCCATTGCAGCTAACTGGGTTATCAAAGGCGGGCCATGTCTGTCACTGTCTATGGTGAGAGGCATGTAAAAGAACCATTGCTGACTTTCGTAAAGAGTAGCTGCAAAGTCGTCAGCGTGTTTCTATCCCTTGCTAAAAGGGTTGTGACAGGAAGGGCATCCGATGTAAAAACCTCTGCCAAATTAAAAACGTGCGAATCAAAATGATTCGCTGTGGCGACTCCCGAGTAAAAGGGAAAAAGCCGAAAGGAAGACAATATGGCTGTTGATTAGTACCCATCCTGTTATATTATTGCCAGTAAAATTGCTACTTGGCCACTTCACTGCAAAAAACCTGCAAAAGATTTAATAATGTTTTTTACAGTTCAACTATGGGTTCTTACCTCGTGTGCCAGACTATACCACCTATGACAGCACCCAGAAGAAGTGCGCCAAAAATACAGGAGAGCACGACCAGAATTAAGAGGTAAACTGAAATAATGGAAATTAAGAGATACATCAGGACTGTGCACAGCACTCATATTAAAAATATACCTGAATTTGTTTTGATAAAATACACAGTGTATAGAATATGTAGTTTTAGGTTGTCAGTTTTCATGTACTTTATGTAAACTTACAGTTTTCACATTGGAAACCAGACTGTCCGAACGGACAACTGAGAGAACAACAACAGAAACAACATTGTTTTATGTATGTTGTATAAATTACAGAAATGAAAAACTTATTAAACTTATAAACTCAAAACCTGGTTGAGAGGAGCTGTTAAAAATAAGTTCACTTTATGTCCCAAAAATGTACTTTTTCAAACCAAAACTTACTTTTCACATGATCCAGCAGTATTTAATCTCTGCCCATCTGGACAGGCTGTGGCGAAATGAACATATGATCAATAGTTATAAAAATATCACATCCTGAATTACTTTAAAATCAGGTTTAAAGCACCATGAACTCTAACTTACCGATGCATGTCTTGTTCGTTCCAAGTATATTTTTGTATCCTTCTTTGCAAGTGCATATAAGTGCACCTCTGATGACAGCACAGTTCGTAGTTGTGTTATCACAGGCATCACTTCTATCGCATAGGGTATTGGCTGGAGCAACACAAAATTAGTTTTAGCAAAACTTTGCTCTTACAATCAAGAGAGTGTATTTTCGTTATCAGTAAAAGTGGTGCTGTGTCCATCACAGAGACAGACGTACTTGTGTTACGAACTGTAGCATTAGGGAAAAGCGAAGCTTCTCTTTCAAGTTGTTCAGTTATTATGCTCTGTACTTCGCTGTCAGAAATTTGTGATGATCTGTCAAAGAAAGTATCCACGTCTGCAATCACACTGCCTTGTCTGCACATAAACACAATAATGAAAATTTAATCCAAATATAACATTTTAAAATTAATACTTCTATTGTTATATACAGTACAGCCAGTTTAAACTCCTCGAATATTCTGAATTAAAAGGAGCTTAATTACAAAGCCATCCAAATTTCAGTTTAAAATTGAGCTCCGAAGAACCAGAGCAGGCCACCCTACATTATTTTTTTTTTTTGGATGGGCCATTCTGACTCTCAAAGTTATTTTACTTTTACTCAGAATCAGAAGTGAATCCTCTCGGCCCAAACCCACTATGTGCTGAAGACATTTGAAAATATTCACCTGTGGTTCTGGGTAAGAGCTCTCTCTCTCTCTCTCTCTCTCTCTCTCTCTCTCTCTCTCTCTCTCTCTCTCTGTCTCTCTGTGTGTGTTCTGGGTCAAAGTAAAATGACTTTGAGAGCCAGAATGGCATATCAAAAAAATGTGGGATGACCTGCTCTGGTTCTTCGGAGCTCAATTTTAAACTGAAATTTGGAGGTTGTTTGATTATGCTCCTTTTAAGCAGAATCATTTTCCAAATTAATAAAATGATGCCAAGGCTTTAGGTTTCTTGTTCATCATATAAACTTCTTTTGATGATTATTTTCATTGTTTCAAACTATCATACAAATAAATATGTGAATGGCATATAAATGATGTTTATTGGAAACCATGGCTTTAATAATTGATAAAGGACAGAGTGATTATTTTTATTTATTTATTTATTTAAGGGACAATGTACAGGAACATTAAGCTCATAGAGACAGAGATGTACTGTACCAGATTATAGCTTAATAGCTAGTTTCCATCTGTAGTCCCTAATTTAGAACAGCCAATTAACCTACAGTGCATGTCTTTGGATTGTGGGAGGAAACCGGAGCACCCGGAGGAAACCCACACAAGCACGGGGAAAACATGCAAACTCCACACAGAAACGCCCAGCCAGGAATCGAACCCGGGCCTTCTTGCTGTGAGGCGGACGTGCTAACCACTACACCACCGTGCCACCATTATAAACCAGTTATTTCAAGATTGGCACAGTGGCATATCCTGAGTAAATTACAGTTTGTGCACCGAGGAGAGAATGCATCTCGAAGCTCACAGAGATTTATTTGTACCAACAAATATTTTCTAAGATAGTTTCCACTACAAAGAAGTTTTCTCATCAAGAAATTCTCATTTAGTAGTGACACTGTAGGGCGATACCCAACACTCATAACTAACCCAGTGCCTTTTTTTGCCAGGGACATTTCAGAGGGAGCTCAGAGACATGATGGGTGTATGTCAGGTATTTATCTGCAGTGAGTTCTGGAGGGCATAAATCTACTGACTAGATGTTAAATAAAATTTCCGTATACTAAACACAACAACACCCAGTCAGGAGAGGATTTCATTCCTGTTGCTGGTCTGCACATTGGAGACATAGATTACACACATGTGCAATAATAATTCCAAATTTGACAACAATTAAATGTTTGCAAATTTATTATAACTACAATAAGCATTTCAAGCCTCATAAAAAAGGACACCTGTGCATGTCATTCATTCATTCATTCCTTTTCTGAACTGCGTAATCCTATTTATGGTTGCAGGCCCATCTCAGCCGACTCCAGGCAAGGGAAGGGTACACCTTAGACAGCTTGCCAGGTCATTGCAGGGCCAACACTCACACAATCATTCATACTCACACTTAGGGGTGATTTGGAAATGCCAATTAACCTACTGTATGTGTTTTTGGAGTGTGGGAGGAAACCAGAGTACTCAGAGGAAACCCAGGCAAGCACAGGAAGAACATGTAAACTGCACATCGAATCGTAACACTTGGACTTGAACTCAGAAACTTCTTGCTGTGAGATGGACGTGCTAACCACTACACAACCATGCAATCCGGTGCATGTTTTATTTCAAATGTTTTAATTGAATTTGAGTGTATCTAAACTCATGCCCAATGTTGCTGCTATTTGTTTTAGTTTATGGGCGAAGAGACTGTCTCCAAGATTACATAAGAGGAAATGGAGACACGATTGAAGGTCCTGCTACCATTCATGGAGATTCACAGGGTGTTCACTGATGTCAGAGAGTGACTGGGACACACTTCCATTTATGATGACACTGAGATTCACCAATCGAGGAACGCAGCTCAGAACAAATTCAAGGTTCAAGAATAGGTCATGAATCTGACATTTTTTTCTTGACTGAAGAAAAATATACTGAAGATGATATCGATGAATGTGGACCACTGTTCACTGACCACTATTTCATTTAAACTCCACATAATAACTTAAAACTTCAATTATACACATCTTCAGAAATGTACTTACCTGAGACTCAAAACGTTGGATCCCCGGTAAGTTTCATTATGTTGGAAAGCAGCAAATAGCTGTGTTTGATTTTAAAGAAATGGAAGAAGGTTATGATAATTAATAATTAAATTAACATTTTTTTTTTGGAAAATTGTTATACTTTAGAGAATTACATTAGCCATTTCATGCAGACTAGAGATTTAAATGATTTTGATTTAACCACGCAAGAGGAATGTGAGGAACCCACCATTCTGGTAATTGGATCTGCAATGCTTTGAAATTGTGATGAGGTCTTATTGCTCATTTGTTCGTGAAAGTTTTGACTGATATTGATTTGAACTGGGAAAGTAATTCCTGGGATGAAATAAAATGTGAGAGTTTAGATCTAATGCACACTAATCTTTCTCAGCTGTTAACTCGACAGTACAATGAAATCTGATGAATAAACAGATTTATCTACGGTCAGTGATTTTGCTTGGAGAATTCCAAAATAATAATAATAATAATAATTATAATAATAAAAAATAAACACTTAATATACTTTAATATAGTCAGTAAGATTGGTAAATGCAAGTTAGATATTCATGAAAAAACAAAGAAAAGCAGTACTAACAGACCTCTATCACACCGGTTTCCATTTACGATATAGTGAAATCCTGCTTGACATACACATGTGTGGTTATTGAATAGATTTTCACAGGTACTCTCTGCAGGACAAGGGCTTGATGCACAGTGATCTGCCAATTACATCAATAATGAGATAAACATTCCATGAGTTTGGAATACGAGTTTGTGAATGCAGCATTAATGTTCCACATTGTTTAAGACTGTTAAAAGATGTAAAGTCTGACTCACCTGGTGCAGGCGTGGTTGGAGCAGGTGTGGAACCACCTTTTAAAATTTAGGGAGGAAAAATAAAAATCAGTGAGCGTAAAAGAATGAGGAAAATAATTGATAAAATGTTTGTTGGGAAGGAGCATTTTGCAGATGTTGTGTTAAAAACAGGAATTGAAGGAATATGAATAACATATGGATGCAGTTGTCTTGTCAGCATTGTTGTGTTACCTTTAAAGTAGACAATAATATTCAGTTTAAAAAAGTGGAAAATTAATGAAGAAAGTCGGAGAAAGAGTTTTCATGAGTTAGTGGGAGCTCTTGACAGGTGCGGGATGCAGAACAATTATTGAAAGCAAATGGACCCATCAGTAAAGCCCGTCAACAAAAAGAAAAAGTAGTAAAGTTAATAAAATCCTGCAATAATGCTCAAGAATGGTGAAGAAAGATATACGGTGCCTCAAATTCTTCTCAAACAGTTCACATATGCCATGACAAGGTCACAAATGTGTTGTGTTGCTGACAAATTATATATAAAAGCAAGAAGTTAGAATCCTTCATATGAAAGAGTTGAGCTGCCATATTCTGGATATTTTATCATCATTTCATTTTATACGCATTTTGTCAAATAAAGCTCAAATAAAAACTGAATGTTTTGAGAACAAACCGTGACTGATTTATAAAAGGAGATTCTCCCCATGACCTTAATTAGATCAAGCATGTGTTGTGCCTGAAATGGCCAGGAGAACTGTTCAAAATGTACTCTGCCTTTGCCCCCTGCTTCAGCTGACATAGGCTCCAGCCTCCACATGTCCCAAATGAGATTAAGTGGCCCAGCAAATAACTCAGTGAGTGAGTTCAAATACTTGAAACTATGAAAACCCCAGCAATAAATTCACATGATGGTGTAAACTGTTGCATGGTGTCCCACCTCTTCCTTACGGGTTCCTGTAAGAAACACGAAGTAAACAGTCTCCCGTGTCCCAGTTCTTCCTTACCTGGTGCTGCAGTTGTAGATGAAGCTTCACAGGGAACAATGACATACAAAAAAAAAAGAGAAGAATAAAAATAGATGAAAGAAATATCAAATAAGCATGTTGATTTGTTGGTCAGGAGATCATTATACAACGAACAAGTGTACAACCAAATGGTCTGAGAAAAAAACGTGAAGAAAACTAATTGATAAAATTGATTCGTGTTTTTTTTTCAGGGTACAACCAATCACAAATTACTTACAAATCAATTGTGAGACTTTGGCAGAATAAACATATTTAAGCTGCAATATATTCTCTTCCATTAAGAGTGGCATAACATTTGAATAACATCTTGAAGCAAATTTCAAAATACGCAAAAAAAAAAGGAAAAAAAAAAATATATATATATATATATATATATATATATATATATATATATATATATATATATATATATATATATATATATATATCCCCGTATCAGTCTTTACCGGTTCCGATACGATACATTAAGTTAACAGTCTCCCGTGTCTCAGTTCTTGCTTACCTGGTGCTGTCGTTGTAGATGAAGCTTCACAGGTAACAATGACATACAGAAAAAAAGAGAAGAATTAAAATAGATCATAGAAATGTCAAATAAGCATGTTGATTTGTTTGTCATGAGATGATTACACAACGAACAAATGTACAAGGGTCTGAAAACAAAACGTGAAGAAGACTGATTGATAAAATTGATTTGTGCTATTTTTCCAGGGAACATTCTCAAACCAATCACAAATTAGTTGCAATTCAATTAAGTGACATTTACACAAAAAAATGTATTTAAGTTGCAACATATTCTCTTCTATTAGAAGTTGTATAACCTCTTGAAAGCAAATTTCAAAACTCGCAAGGAAAAAAACAAACGTATCAGTCACTTTTCCATCCCACCTCACGTGTGTTCACCCATAAGTATCGAAAATAATTATAATGAACATTTCCCAGTTCAGATCGTTGGGCGGCACAGTGTTGTAATGGTTGGACCACCTGCCTCACAGCAAGAAGGTTCTGGACTTGAGTGCTGGGTTCGGTCATTTTCGATGAGGGGTTTACATGTTCTCCCCATGTTTGTGTGGGTTTCCTCCAGTTTATCCGGTTTCCTCCCACAGTCCAAAGACGTGCACATGAGGCAAACTGGCTGTTCCATGTTACTCCCTGATGTGAAGGTGAATGTCAAGAATTCTGTCTGTATTCTGTCTGCAATGGCCTGGTGAGCTATTCAAAGTGTACTCTGTCTTTGTGCCCTGTTCCCTGTTTGCGCTTCCTTACCTGGTGCTGCAGTTGTAGATGAAGCTTTACAGTCAACAATGACATACAGAAAAAAAAGAGAAAAATAAAAATAGATAAGAGAAATTTCAAATAAGTATGTTGATTTGTTCATCAGGAGATCATTAGTACTACAAACAGCTGTTTTTATTTCAGAGAACATCCTCAAACCAATCACAAATTACTTGCAAATCAATTGCGAGACTTTTGCACAATGAACATATTTCAGCTGCAATATATTCCAAGGGCGTAGGCTGGGGTGGTGTACAGGGTGCACGTGCACCTCCCACAGCAGGAGTTGAGTTCCGCTGGACAAGACATTATGTGTATTCACAATCTTATAAATAAACTTAATGACTGTAATTGAAGAGAAAGTCGGAGATAAGTTCCTCATGACGAGAGTCAGGACGTAATCCGGACGTTAACATGTAACGGCACTGCGCATGTGCACGCCCGAGCTGACCAATCAACATACAGGATTATCAGCGAGCAATAATAGCTGAACACTGTCAATCAAACAAAGTGCGAGTGTGAGAATAAAGCACAGTTTGTTAGTCCCGCCTCCGGCTCCTGCACATGTGTTAGACCACAAACATTGACGCACAGAGAATGAATGGCTGAAATAATCATAAGCCATCCAGCCTGGATCTGCAGCATAATGATTAGTACTTTTATAAAATTAATAGTATGTTTTTGTGCTGTGAATATGTATTAATATTTGTTTGTGCCTTGGAATAGATAAATAACTTTAGCTCAGTTTGTAAATGTATTTAGCACATGTACTTGCAGATGTAGTTTGAAATATATTTGAGAATGTTTCTGGTTGAACTATAATATTTGATTCGTCTTCTGAGAGTAATAGATGAATCGTCTTCTGCTGAAAAACTGTGCGTGTTGTTGGCGTGCGATTCCATGTTGTTTATATTACGTAACATGCTGTGATATCTCTCGCTCTCTCATGCATGCACTTTCATGTGGTACTTTGAACCAACCCAGTGACGTCACGGTAACTTTGTGAAGGCGGGCATTTAGCAATGGCGGCTTTTGGGTCAATAACTTATAAGACAATCACATAACACAAAACCGTTGTGTGTGAAATGGTTTATTTATGATACAAAATTGAAGCCACAATCGCTTCAATAAACTATACTTAAGCTACCACAAACTTATTTAGTCGGCATTTCATTTCCCCTTTAAGGTTGAGGCCTATAGCCCATGGGACTCGAGTTCCAGGTCAACCAAGATGTGCACCCCCCCACACTTCCACAGTCAGACCAGCCTACGCCCTTGTGTTCTCTTACATTAAGAGTGATATAACATTTCTATAACATCTTGAAGACAATTTCAAAATTCACAAAGAAAAATCTATATCTATCTATCTATCTATCAATCTATATATATATATATATATATATATATATATATATATATATATATATATATATATATATATATATATATCAATCTATATATATATATAAAAATAATAATAATAATAAACATTGCCCAGTTCAAGGGCAGTGGTGGTCGAGTGGTATAGGGCATTGGATCGCTGATCTTAAGGTTGGGGGCTCGAGTCCTCCTCTCTACAAGGTTGTCACTGTCCCCCCCAGTGCAGCTAACTGGGTTATCAAAGGCGGGCCATGTCTCTCACAGTCTATGTTGAGAGGCATGTAAAACAACCATTGCTGACTTTCGTAAAAAGAGTAGCTGCAAAGCCATCAGCGTGTTTCTGTCCCTTGCAAAAGGGTTGTCTCAGGAGGGGCATCCGACGTAAAATCCTTTGCCAAATCAAACGTGCAAATCATTCGCTGTAGCGACCCCTGATAAAGAGAAAAGGCTGAAAGGAAATCTCTCAAATATTGCCCAGTTCAGATACTTGGGCGGCACAGTGGCACAGTGCAAACAGTTGCATGGTGTCCCACCTCTTCCTTACTGGTTCCTGTAAGAAACATGAAGTTAACAGTCTCCTGTGTCCGAGTTCTTGCTTACCTGGTGCTGCAGTTGTAGATGAAGCTTCACAGGTAACAATGACATACAGCAAAAACGAGAAGAATGAAAATAGATCATAGAAATGTCAAATAAGAATGTTGATTTTTTCTTCAGGAGATCATGATACAATGAACAAGTGTACAATGGTTTGAGCCCATTTTATTCATGTTACTCCCTGATGTGAAGGTGAATGTGAAGAATTCTGTTTGTATTTTGTCTGCAATGGCCTGGCGAGCTATTCAAAGTGTACTCTGTCTTGTGCCCTGTTCCCTGTTTGCGCTTCCTTACCTGGTGCTGCAGTTGTAGATGAAGCTTTACAGTTAACAATGACATACAGAAAAAAGAGAAGAATAAAAATAGATTAGAGAAATTTCAAATAAGTATGTTGATTTGTTCATCAGGAGATCATTAGTACTACAAACAGCAGTTGTTTTTTTTCAGAAAACATCCTCAAATCAATCACAAATTACTTGCAAATCAATCGTGAGACTTTTGAAGAATAAACATATTTAAGCTGCAATATATTCTCTTCCATTAAGAGTGGCATAACATTTGTATAACATCTTGAAGCAAATTTCAAAATTCGAAAAAAAATAAAAAAAAAATATATATATATATATATATATATATATATATATATATATATATATATAATATATATCGTAGTATATATCTGTATCAGTCACTTTTCCACCCCATCTCAAGATCTCAAGTGTGAGCACTCCTAAGTATCGAAAATAATAATAATAATAATAAACATAGCCTGGTGCAAGGGCAGTGGTGGTCGAGTGGTGTCCCACCTCTTCTTTACCGGTTCCGATACGATACATTAAGTTAACAGTCTCCCGTGTCCCAGTTCTTCCTTACCTGGTGCTGTAGTTGTAGATGAAGCTTCACAGGTAACAATGACATACAGAAAAAAAGAGAAGAATTAAAATAGATCATAGAAATGTCAAATAAGCATGTTGATTTGTTCGTCATGAGATGATTACACAAGGAACAAATGTACAATGGTCTGAAAACAAAACATGAAGAAGACTGATTGATAAAATTGATTTGTGCTATTTTTCCAGTGAACATTCTCAAACCAATCACAAATTCGTTGCAATTCAATTAAGTGACATTTACACAAAAAAATGTATTTAAGTTGCAACATATTCTCTTCTATTAGAAGTTGTTTAACCTCTTTAAAGCAAATTTTAAAACTCGCAAGGAAAAAACAAACGTATCAGTCACTTTTCCATCCCACCTCACGTGTGTTCACCCATAAGTTTCGAAAATAATTATAATGAACATTTCCCAGTTCAGATAGTTGGGTGGCACAGTGTTGTAATGGTTGGACCACCTGCCTCACAGCAAGAAGGTTCTGGACTCGAGTGCTGAGCTTGGTCATTTTCTATGAGGGGTTTACATGTTCTCCCCATGTTTGTGTGGGCTTCCTCCGGTTTATCCGGTTTCCTCCCACAGTCCAAAGACATGCACATGAGGCAAACTGGCTGTTCCATGTTACTCCCTGATGTGAAGGTGAATGTGAAGAATTCTGTCTGTATTCTGTCTGCAATGGCCTGGCGAGCTATTCAAAGTGTACTCTGTCTTTGTGCCCTGTTCCCTGTTTGCGCTTCCTTACCTGGTGCTGCAGTTGTAGATGAAGCTTTACAGTCAACAATGACATACAGAAAAAAAAGAGAAAAATAAAAATAGATAAGAGAAATTTCAAATAAGTATGTTGATTTGTTCATCAGGAGATCATTATACTACAAACAGCTGTTTTTTTTTTTCAGAGAACATCCGAAAACCAATCACAAATTACTTGCAAATCAATTACTAGACTTTTGCACAATGAACATATTTCAGCTGCAATATATTCCAAGGGTGTAGGCTGGGGGGGTGTACAGGGTGCACGTGCACCTCCCACAGCAGGAGTTGAGTTCCGCTGGACAAGACATTATGTGTATTCACAATCTTATAAATAAACTTAATGACTGTAATTGAAGAGAAAGTCGGAGATAAGTTCCGCATGACTCGAGTTAGGATGTAATCCGGATGTTAACATGTAACGGGCACTGCGCATGTGCACGCCCGAGCTGACCAATCAACATACAGGATTATCAGCGAGCAATAATAGCTGAACACTGTCAATCAAACAAAGTGCGAGTGTGAGAATAAAGCACAGTTTGTTAGTCCCGCCTCCGGCTCCTGCACATGTTAGAACACAAACATTGACGCACAGAGAATGAATGGCTGAAATAATCATAAGCCAACCAGCCTGGATCTGCAGCATAATGATCAGTACTTTTATAAAATTAATAGTATGTTTTTGTGCTGTAAATATGTATTAATATTTGTTTGTGCCTTGGAATAGATAAATAACTTTAGCTCAGTTTGTAAATGTATTTAGCACATGTACTTGCAGATGTAGTTTGAAATATATTTGAGAATGTTTTTGGTTGAACTATAATATTTGATTCGTCTTCTGAGAGTAATAGATGAATCGTCTTCTGCTGAAAAACTGTGCGTGTTGTTGACGTGAGATTCCATGTTGTTTATATTACGTAATATGCTGTGATATCTCTCGCGCTCACATGCATGAACTTTCATGTGGTACTTTGAACCAACCCAGTGACGTCACGGTAACTTTGTGAAGGCGGGCATTTAGCAATGGCGGCTTTTGGGTCAATAACTTATAAGACAATCACATAACACAAAACCGTTGTGTGTGAAATGGTTTATTTCTGATATAAAATTGAAGCGACAATCGCTTCAATAAACTATACTTAAGCTACCACAAACTTATTTAGTCGGCATTTCATTTCCCCTTTAAGGTTGAGGCCTATAGCCCATGGGACTCGAGTTCCAGGTCAACCAAGATGTGCACCCCCCCCCCCACTTCCACAGTCAGACCAGCCTACGCCCTTGTGTTCTCTTACATTAAGAGTGATATAACATTTCTAAAACATCTTGAAGACAATTTCAAAATTCACAAAAAAAATCTATATCTGTCTATCTATCTATCAATCTATATATATAAATAATAATAATAATAAACATTGCCCAGTTCAAGGGCAGTGGTGGTCGAGTGGTATAGGGCATTGGATCGCTGATCTTAAGGTTGGGGGTTCGAGTCCTCCTCTCTACAAGGTTGTCACTGTCCCCCCCAGTGCAGCTAACTGGGTTATCAAAGGCGGGCCATGTCTCTCACAGTCTATGTTGAGAGGCATGTAAAACAACCATTGCTGACTTTCGTAAAAAGAGTCGCTGCAAAGCCATCAGCGTGTTTCTGTCCCTTGCTAAAGGGTTGTCTCAGGAAGGGCATCCCAAGGAAAATCCTTTGCCAAATCAAACGTGCAAATCATTCGCTGTAGCGACCCCTGATAAAGAGAAAAGGCTGAAAGGAAATCTCTCAAATATTGCCCAGTTCAGATACTTGGGCAGCACAGTGGCACAGTGCAAACAGTTGCATGGTGTCCCACCTCTTCCTTACTGGTTCCTGTAAGAAACATGAAGTTAACAGTCTCCCGTGTCCCAGTTCTTGCTTACCTGGTGCTGCAGTTGTCGATGAAGCTTTACAGTTAACAATGACATACAGAAAAAAAGAGAAGAACAAAAATAGATGAGAGAAATTTCAAATAAGTATGTTGATTTGTTCGTCAGGAGATCATTATACTACAAACAGCAGGTTTTTTTTTTCCAGAAAACATCCTCAAATCAATCACAAATTACTTGCAAATCAATCGTAAGACTTTTGCAGTATAAACATATTTAAGCTGCAATATATTCTCTTCCATTAAGAGTGGCATAACATTCGGAAACATCTTGAAGCAAATTTCAAAATTCGAAAAAAAAAAAAAAGAAAAAAAATATATACATATATCTGTATAAGTCACTTTTCCACCCCATCTCAAGATCTCAAGTGTGATCACTCCTAAGTATCGAAAATAATAATAATAATAATAAACATTGCCTGGTTCAAGGGCAGTGGTGGTCAAGTGGTGTCCCACCTCTTCTTTACCGGTTCCGATACGATACATTAAGTTAACAGTCTCCCGTGTCTCAGTTCTTGCTTACCTGGTGCTGTTGTTGTAGATGAAGCTTCACAGGTAACAATGACATACAGAAAAAAAGAGAAGAATTAAAATAGATCATAGAAATGTCAAATAAGCATGTTGATTTGTTTGTCATGAGATGATTACACAAGGAACAAATGTACAATGGTCTGAAAACAAAACGTGAAGAAGACTGATTGATAAAATTGATTTGTGCTATTTTTCCAGGGAACATTCTCAAACCAATCACACATTAGTTGCAATTCAATTGAGTGACATTGACACAAAAAATGTATTTAAGTTGCAACATATTCTCTTCTATTAGAAGTTGTATAACCTCTTGAAAGCAAATTTTAAAACTCGCAAGGAAAAAACAAACGTATCAGTCACTTTTCCATCCCACCTCAAGTGTGATCACCCATAAGTATCGAAAATAATTAGAATGAACATTTCCCAGTTCAGATAGTTGGGCGGCACAGTGTTGTGATGGTTGGACCACCTGCCTCACAGCAAGAAGGTTCTGGACTTGAGTGCTGGGTTTGGTCATTTTCTATGAGGGGTTTACATGTTCTCCCCATGTTTGTGTGGGTTTCCTCCGGTTTATCCGGTTTCCTCCCACAGTCCAAAGACATGCACATGAGGCAAACTGGCTGTAGCATGTTGCTCCTTGATGTGAAGGTGAATGTGAAGAATTCTGTCTCGATTCTGTCTGCAATGGCCTGGCGAGCTATTCAAAGTGTACTCTGTCTTTGTGCCCTGTTTCGGCTGAGAGAGGCTCCAGCCTTCCCATGTCTCTAATTAGATGAAGCCACCCAGCAAATGACTCAGTGTGTGAGTTCAAATACTTCAAGCAATGTAAACCCCAGCAATAAAACCATGATGGTGTAAATAGTTGCATGGTGTCCCACCTCTTCCTTACCGGTTCCTATAAGAAACATTAAGTAAACTGTCTCCCGTGTCCCAGTTCTTCCTTACCTGGTGCTGCAGTTGTAGATGAAGCTTCACAGGGAACAATGACATACAGAAAAAAAAAAGAGAGGAATAAAAATAGATGAAAGAAATATCAAATAAGCATGTTGATTGGTTTGTCAGGAGATCATTATACAACGAACAAGTGTACAACCAAATGGTCTGAGAAAAAAATGTGATGAAAACTGATTGATAAAATTGATTCGTGTTTTTTTTCAGGGTACATCCTCAAACCAATCACAAATTATTTGCAATTCAATCACAAGACTTTTGCACAATAAACATATTTAAGCTGCAATACATTCTCTTCCATTTGGAGTTGTATAACCTCTTGAAACAAATTTCAATACTCGCAAAAAAACAATTTAAATTATAATTAAAAATCTGCATCACTCACTTTTCCATCCCACCTTGAGTGTGGTCACCCACAAGTAATGAAAATAATAATAATAATAACCATTGCTCAGGTCAGATACTTGGGCGGCACAGTGGCCGCCCAATGGTTGGACCACCTGCCTCACAGCAAGAAGGTTCTGGACTCGAGTGCTGGGTTTGGTCATTTTCCATGAGGGGTTTACATGTTCTCCCCATGTTTGTGTGGGTTTCCTCCGGTTTATCCGGTTTCCTCCCACAGTCCAAAGACATGCACATGAGGCAAACTGGCTGTTCCATGTTACTCCCTGATGTGAAGGTGAATGTGAAGAATTCTGTCCGTATTCTGTCTGCAATGGCCTGGCGAGCTATTCAAAGTGTACTCTGTCTTTGTGCCCTGTTCCCTGTTTGCGCTTCCTTACCTGGTGCTGCAGTTGTAGACGAAGCTTTACAGTCAACAATGACATACAGAAAAAAAAGAGAAAAATAAAAATAGATAAGAGAAATTTCAAATAAGTATGTTGATTTGTTCATCAGGAGATGATTAGTACTACAAACAGTTTTAAAATTGAAGCCACAATCGCATCAATAAACTATACTTAAGCTACCACAAGCTTATTTAGTCGGCGTTTCATTTCCCCTTTAAGGTTGAGGCCTATAGCCCCTGGGACTCGAGTTCCAGGTCAACCAAGATGTGCACCCCCCCCCCCCCCCCTCCACGGTCAGACCAGCCTACGCTCTTGTATTCTCTTCCATTAAGAGTGATATAACATTTCTATAACATCATGAAGACAATTTCAAAATTCACAAAAAAAAATCTATATCTATCTATCTATCAATCTATCTATCTACATATATATATATATATATATATATATATATATATATATATATATATATATATATATATATATATATATAAAAATTTATATCCCCATCAATAACTTTTCCATCCCATTTCAGTGTGATCACTCCAAAGTATCGAAAATAATTATAATAATAAACATTGCCCAGTTCAAGGGCAGTGGTGGTCGAGTGGTATAGGGCATTGGATCGCTGATCTTAAGATTAGGGGTTCGAGTCCTCCTCTCCACAAGGTTGTCACTCCCCCCCCCAGTGCAGCTAACTGGGTTATCAAAGGCGGGCCATGTCTCTCACAGTCTATGTTGAGAGGCATGTAAAACAACCATTGTTGACTTTCGTAAAAAGAGTAGCTGCAAAGCCATCAGCGTGTTTCTGTCCCTTGCTAAAGGGTTGTCTCAGGAGGGGCGTCCGAAGGAAAATCCTTTGCCAAATCAAACGTGCAAATCATTCGCTGTAGCGACCCCTGATAAAGGGAAAAGGCTGAAAGGAAATCTCTCAAATATTGCCCAGTTCAGATACTTGGGCAGCACAGTGGCACAGTGCAAACAGTTGCATGGTGTCCCACCTCTTCCTTACTGGTTCCTGTAAGAAACATTAAGTTAACAGTCTCCCGTGTCCCAGTTCTTGCTTACCTGGTGCTGCAGTTGTAGATGAAGCTTCACAGGTAACAATGACATACAGAAAAAAAGAGAAGAATGAAAATAGATCATAGAAATGTCAAATAAGAATGTTGATTTTTTCTTCAGGAGATCATGATACAATGAACAAGTGTACAATGGTTTGAGCCCATTTTATTCATGTTACTCCCTGATGTGAAGGTGAATGTGAAGAATTCTGTTTGTATTTTGTCTGCAATGGCCTGGCGAGCTATTCAAAGTGTACTCTGTCTTTGTGCCCTGTTCCCTGTTTGCGCTTCCTTACCTGGTGTTGCAGTTGTAGATGAAGCTTTACAGTTAACAATGACATACAGAAAAAAGAGAAGAACAAAAATAGATTAGAGAAATATCAAATAAGTATGTTGATTTGTTCATCAGGAGATCATTAGTACGACAAACAGCTGTTTTTTTCCAGAAAACATCCTCAAATCAATCACAAATTACTTGCAAATCAATCGTGAGACTTTTGAAGAATAAACATATTTAAGCTGCAATATATTCTCTTCCATTAAGAGTGGCATAACATTTGTAAAACATCTTGAAGCAAATTTCAAAATTCGAAAAAAAATAAAAAAAAAATAAAAAAATTACTAGTATATATCTGTAATAGTCACTTTTCACCCCATCTTAAGATCTCAAGTGTGATCACTCCTAAGTTTCAAAAATAATAATAATAATAATAATAAACATTGCCTGGTTCAAGGGCAGTGGTGGTCGAGTGGTGTCCCACCTCTTCTTTACCGGTTTCGATACGATACATTAAGTTAACAGTCTCCCGTGTCTCAGTTCTTGCTTACCTGGTGCTGTCGTTGTAGATGAAGCTTCACAGGTAACAATGACATACAGAAAAAAAGAGAAGAATTAAAATAGATCATAGAAATGTCAAATAAGCATGTTGATTTGTTCGTCAGGAGATGATTACACAATGAACAAATGTACAATGGTCAGAAAACAAAACGTGAAGAAGACTGATTGATAAAATTGATTCGTGCTATTTTTCCAGGGAACATTCTCAAACCAATCACAAATTAGTTGCAAATCAATTGAGTGACATTGACACAAAAAATGGATTTAAGTTGCAACATATTCTCTTCGATGAGAAGTTGTATAACGTCTTTAAAGCAAATTTCAAAACTCGCAAGGAAAAAACAAACGTATCAGTCACTTTTCCATCCCACCTCACGTGTGATCACCCAAAAGTATCGAAAATAATTATAATGAACATTTCCCAGTTCAGATCGTTGGGCGGCACAGTGTTGTAATGGTTGGACCACCTGCCTCACAGCAAGAAGGTTCTGGACTTGAGTGCTGGGTTTGGTCATTTTCTATGAGGGGTTTACATGCTCTCCCTATGTTTGTGTTTGTGTGGGTAACCCTAACCCTAACCCTAACCCTAACCCTAACCCTATGTTTGTGTGGGTTTTCCTGTGTCCGAGTTCTTGCTTACCTGGTGCTGCAGTTGTAGATGAAGCTTCACAGGTCACAATGACATACAGCAAAAACGAGAAGAATGAAAATAGATAAGAGAAATGTCAAATAAGAATGTTGATTTGTTCTTCAGGAGATCATGATACAATGAACAAGTGTACAATGGTTTGAGCCCATTTTATTCATGTTACTCCCTGATGTGAAGGTGAATGTGAAGAATTCTGTTTGTATTTTGTCTGCAATGGCCTGGCGAGCTATTCAAAGTGTACTCTGTCTTTGTGCCCTGTTCCCTGTTTGCGCTTCCTTACCTGGTGCTGCAGTTGTAGATGAAGCTTTACAGTTAACAATGACATACAGAAAAAAAAGAGAAAAATAAAAATAGATAAGAGAAATTTCAAATAAGTATGTTGATTTGTTCATCAGGAGATCATTAGTACTACAAACAGCTGGTTTTTTTTTTCAGAAAACATCCTCAAATCAATCACAAATTACTTGCAAATCAATCGTGAGACTTTTGAAGAATAAACATATTTAAGCTGCAATATATTCTCTTCCATTAAGAGTGGCATAACATTTGTATAACATCTTGAAGCAAATTTCAAAATTCGAAGAAAAGAAAAAAGAAAAAAAAATATATATATATATATATATATATATATATATATATATATATATATATATATATATATATATCTGTATCAGTCACTTTTCCACCCCATCTCAAGATCTCAAGTGTGATCACTCCTAAGTATCGAAAATAATAATAATAATAATAATAAACATTGCCTGGTTCAAGGGCAGTGGTGGTCAAGTGGTGTCCCACCTCTTCTTTACCGGTTCCGATACGATACATTAAGTTAACAGTCTCCCGTGTCCCAGTTCTTCCTTACCTGGTGCTGTCGTTGTAGATGAAGCTTCACAGGTAACAATGACATACAGAAAAAAAGAGAAGAATTAAAATAGATCATAGAAATGTCAAATAAGCATGTTGATTTGTTCGTCAGGAGATGATTACACAATGAACAAATGTACAATGGTCTGAAAACAAAACGTGAAGAAGACTGATTGATAAAATTGATTTGTGCTATTTTTCCAGGGAACATTCTCAAACCAATCACAAAATAGTGCAATTCAATTGAGTGACATTTACACAAAAAATGGATTTAAGTTGCAACATATTCTCTTCTATTAGAAGTTGTATAAACTCTTTAAAGCAAATTTCAAAACTCGCAAGGAAAAAACAAACGTATCAGTCACTTTTCCATCCCACCTCACGTGTGATCACCCATAAGTATCGAAAATAATTATAATGAACATTTCCCAGTTCAGATCGTTGGGCGGCACAGTGTTGTAATGGTTGGACCACCTGCCTCACAGCAAGAAGGTTCTGGACTCGAGTGCTGAGCTTGGTCATTTTCTATGAGGGGTTTACATGTTCTCCCCATGTTTGTGTGGGTTTCCTCCGGTTTATCCGGTTTCCTCCCACAGTCCAAAGACATGCACATGAGGCAAACTGGCTGTTCCATGTTACTCCCTGATGTGAAGGTGAATGTCAAGAATTCTGTCTGTATTCTGTCTGCAATGGCCTGGCGAGCTATTCAAAGTGTACTCTGTCTTTGTGCCCTGTTTCGACTGAGAGAGGCTCCGGCCTTCCCATGTCTCTAATGAGATGAAGCCACCCAGCAAATGACTATATATATATATATATATTTTTTTTTTATATATCCGCATCAGTAACTTTTCCATCCCATTTCAGTGTGATCACTCCAAAGTATCGAAAATAATAATAATAATAAACATTGCCCAGTTCAAGGGCAGTGGTGGTCGAGTGGTATAGGGCATTGGATCGCTGATCTTAAGATTGGGGGTTCGAGTCCTCCTCTCCACAAGGTTGTCACTGTCCCCCCCAGTGCAGCTAACTGGGTTATCAAAGGCGGGCCATGTCTCTCACAGTCTATGTTGAGAGGCATGTAAAACAACCATTGCTGACTTTCGTAAAAAGAGTAGCTGCAAAGCCATCAGTGTGTTTCTGTCCCTTGCTAAAGGGTTGACTCAGGAAGGACATCCCAAGGAAAATCCTTTGCCAAATCAAACGTGCAAATCATTCGCTGTAGCGACCCCTGATAAAGGGAAAAGGCTGAAAGGAAATCTCTCAAATATTGCCCAGTTCAGATACTTGGGCGGCACAGTGGCACAGTGCAAACAGTTGCATGGTGTCCCACCTCTTCCTTATCGGTTCCTATAAGAAACATTAAGTAAACTGTCTCCCGTGTCCCAGTTCTTGCTTACCTGGTGCTGCAGTTGTAGATGAAGCTTCACAGGTAACAATGACATACAGCAAAAACGAGAAGAATGAAAATAGATAAGAGGAATGTCAAATAAGAATGTTGATTTTTTTTCTTCAGGAGATCATGATACAATGAACAAGTGTACAATGGTTTGAGCCCATTTTATTCATGTTACTCTCTGATGTGAAGGTGAATGTGAAGAATTCTGTTTGTATTTTGTCTGCAATGGCCTGGCGAGCTATTCAAAGTGTACTCTGTCTTTGTGCCCTGTTCCCTGTTTGCGCTTCCTTACCTGGTGCTGCAGTTGTCGATGAAGCTTTACAGTTAACAATGACATACAGAAAAAGGAGAAGAATAAAAATAGATTAGAGAAATTTCAAATAAGTATGTTGATTTGTTCATCAGGAGATCATTCGTACTACAAACAGCTGTTTTTTTTTTCAGAAAACATCCTCAAATCAATCACAAATTACTTGCAAATCAATCGTGAGACTTTTGAAGAATAAACATATTTAAGCTGCAATATATTCTCTTCCATTAAGAGTGGCATAACATTTGTATAACATCTTGAAGCAAATTTCAAAATTAGAAGAAAAAAAAAAAGAAAAAAAAAAAAATATATATATATATATATATATATATATATATATATATATATATCTGTATCAGTCACTTTTCCACCCCATCTCAAGATCTCAAGTGTGATCACTCCTAAGTATCGAAAATAATAATAATAATAATAAACATTGCCTGGTTCAAGGGCAGTGGTGGTCGAGTGGTGTCCCACCTCTTCTTTACCGGTTCCGATACGATACATTAAGTTAACAGTCTCCCGTGTCCCAGTTCTTCCTTACCTGGTGCTGTAGTTGTAGATGAAGCTTCACAGGTAACAATGACATACAGAAAAAAAGAGAAGAATTAAAATAGATCATAGAAATGTCAAATAAGCATGTTGATTTGTTCGTCAGGAGATGATTACACAATGAACAAATGTACAATGGTCTGAAAACAAAACGTGAAGAAGACTGATTGATAAAATTGATTTGTGCTATTTTTCCAGGGAACATTCTCAAACCAATCACACATTAGTTGCAATTCAATTGAGTGACATTTACACAAAAAAATGTATTTAAGTTGCAACATATTCTCTTCTATTAGAAGTTGTATAACCTCTTGAAAGCAAATTTTAAAACTCGCAAGGAAAAAACAAAAATATCAGTCACTTTTCCATCCCACCTCAAGTGTGATCACCCATAAGTATCGAAAATAATTATAATGAACATTTCCCAGTTCAGATCGTTGGGCGGCACAGTGTTGTAATGGTTGGACCACCTGCCTCACAGCAAGAAGGTTCTGGACTTGAGTGCTGGGTTTGGTCATTTTCTATGAGGGGTTTACATGTTCTCCCCATGTTTGTGTGGGTTTCTCCGGTTTATCCGGTTTCCTCCCACAGTCCAAAGACATGCACACGAGGCAAACTGGCTGTAGCATGTTGCTCCTTGATGTGAGGGTGAATGTGAAGAATTCTGTCTCGATTCTGTCTGCAATGGCCTGGCGAGCTATTCAAAGTGTACTCTGTCTTTGTGCCCTGTTTCGACTGAGAGAGGCTCCAGCCTTCCCATGTCTCTAATGAGATGAAGCCACCCAGCAAATGACTCAATGTGTGAGTTCAAATACTTCAAGCAATGTAAACCCCAGCAATAAAACCATGATGGTGTAAATAGTTGCATGGTGTCCCACCTCTTCCTTACCGGTTCCTATAAGAAACATTAAGTAAACTGTCTCCCGTGTCCCAGTTCTTCCTTACCTGGTGCTGCAGTTGTAGATGAAGCTTCACAGGGAACAATGACATACAGAAAAAAAAAAGAGAGGAATAAAAATAGATGAAAGAAATATCAAATAAGCATGTTGATTTGTTTGTCAGGAGATCATTATACAACGAACAAGTGTACAACCAAATGGTCTGAGAAAAAAATGTGATGAAAACTGATTGATAAAATTGATTCGTGTTTTTTTTCAGGGTACATCCTCAAACCAATCACAAATTATTTGCAATTCAATCACAAGACTTTTGCACAATAAACATATTTAAGCTGCAATACATTCTCTTCCATTTGGAGTTGTATAACCTCTTGAAACAAATTTCAATACTCGCAAAAAAACAATTTAAATTATAATTAAAAATCTGCATCACTCACTTTTCCATCCCACCTTGAGTGTGGTCACCCACAAGTAATGAAAATAATAATAATAATAATAACCATTGCTCAGGTCAGATACTTGGGCGGCACAGTGGCCGCCCCAATGGTTGGACCACCTGCCTCACAGCAAGAAGGTTCTGGACTCGAGTGCTGGGTTTGGTCATTTTCCATGAGGGGTTTACATGTTCTCCCCATGTTTGTGTGGGTTTCCTCCGGTTTATCCGGTTTCCTCCCACAGTCCAAAGACATGCACATGAGGCAAACTGGCTGTTCCATGTTACTCCCTGATGTGAAGGTGAATGTCAAGAATTCTGTCTGTATTCTGTCTGCAATGGCCTGGCGAGCTATTCAAAGTGTACTCTGTCTTTGTGCCCTGTTCCCTGTTTGCGCTTCCTTACCTGGTGCTGCAGTTGTAGACGAAGCTTTACAGTCAACAATGACATACAGAAAAAAAAGAGAAAAAAAATGGATAAGAGAAATTTCAAATAAGTATGTCGATTTGTTCCTCAGGAGATGATTAGTACTACAAACAGTTTTAAAATTGAAGCCACAATCGCTTCAATAAACTATACTTAAGCTACCACAAGCTTATTTAGTCGGCGTTTCATTTCCCCTTTAAGGCTGAGGCCTATAGCCCCTGGGACTCGAGTTCCAGGTCAACCAAGATGTGCACCCCCCCCCCCCCCTTCCATGGTCAGACCAGCCTACGCTCTTGTATTCTCTTCCATTCAGAGTGATATAACATTTCTATAACATCATGAAGACAATTTCAAAATTCACAAAAAAAAATCTATATCTACCTATCTATCAATCTATCTATCTACATATATATATATATATATATATATATATATATATATATATATATATATATATATGTATTTATTTATTTTTTTATATCCGCATCAGTAACTTTTCCATCCCATTTCAGTGTGATCACTCCAAAGTATCGAAAATAATAATAATAATAAACATTGCCCAGTTCAAGGGCAGTGGTGGTCGAGTGGTATAGGGCATTGGATCGCTGATCTTAAGGTTGGGGGTTCGAGTCCTCCTCTCCACAAGGTTGTCACTGTCCCCCCCAGTGCAGCTAACTGGGTTATCAAAGGCGGGCCATGTCTCTCACAGTCTATGTTGAGAGGCATGTAAAACAACCATTGTTGACTTTCGTAAAAAGAGTAGCTGCAAAGCCATCAGCGTGTTTCTGTCCCTTGCTAAAGGGTTGTCTCAGGAGGGGCGTCCGAAGGAAAATCCTTTGCCAAATCAAACGTGCAAATCATTCGCTGTAGCGACCCCTGATGAAGAGAAAAGGCTGAAAGGAAATGTCTCAAATATTGCCCAGTTCAGATACTTGGGCGGCACAGTGGCACAGTGCAAACAGTTGCATGGTGTCCCACCTCTTCCTTACTGGTTCCTGTAAGAAACATTAAGTTAACAGTCTCCCGTGTCCCAGTTCTTCCTTACCTGGTGCTGCAGTTGTAGATGAAGCTTCACAGGGAACAATGACATACAAAAAAAAAAAGAGAAGAATAAAAATAGATGAAAGAAATATCAAATAAGCATGTTGATTTGTTGGTCAGGAGATCATTATACAACGAACAAGTGTACAACCAAATGGTCTGAGAAAAAAACGTGAAGAAAACTAATTGATAAAATTGATTCATGTTTTTTTTTCAGGGTACATCCTCAAACCAATCACAAATTACTTACAAATCAATTGTGAGACTTTGGCAGAATAAACATATTTAAGCTGCAATATATTCTCTTCCATTAAGAGTGGCATAACATTTGTATAACATCTTGAAGCAAATTTCAAAATACGCAAAAAAATATATATATATCCCCGTATCAGTCTTTACAGGTTCCGATACGATACATTAAGTTAACAGTCTCCCGTGTCTCAGTTCTTCCTTACCTGGTGCTGTTGTTGTAGATGAAGCTTCACAGGTAACAATGACATACAGAAAAAAAGAGAAGAATTAAAATAGATCATAGAAATGTCAAATAAGCATGTTGATTTGTTCGTCATGAGATGATTACACAAGGAACAAATGTACAATGGTCTGAAAACAAAACGTGAAGAAGACTGATTGATAAAATTGATTTGTGCTATTTTTCCAGGGAACATTCTCAAACCAATCACAAATTAGTTGCAATTCAATTAAGTGACATTTACACAAAAAAATGGATTTAAGTTGCAATATATTCTCTTCTATTAGAAGTTGTATAACCTCTTGAAAGCAAATTTCAAAACTCGCAAGGAAAAAACAAACGTATCAGTCACTTTTCCATCCCACCTCACGTGTGATCACCCATAAGTATCGAAAATAATTATAATGAACATTTCCCAGTTCAGATCGTTGGGCGGCACAGTGTTGTAATGGTTGGACCACCTGCCTCACAGCAAGAAGGTTCTGGACTTGAGTGCTGGGTTTGGTCATTTTCTATGAGGGGTTTACATGCTCTCCCTATGTTTGTGTGGGTTTCCTCCGGTTTATCAGGTTTCCTCCCACAGTCCAAAGACATGCACATGAGGCAAACTGGCTGTTCCATGTTACTCCCTGATGTGAAGGTGAATGTGAAGAATTCTGTCTGTATTTTGTCTGCAATGGCCTGGCGAGCTATTCAAAGTGTACTCTGTCTTTGTGCCCTGTTCCCTGTTTGCGCTTCCTTACCTGGTGCTGCAGTTGTAGATGAAGCTTTACAGTTAACAATGACATACAGAAAAAAAAGAGAAAAATAAAAATAGATAAGAGAAATTTCAAATAAGTATGTTGATTTGTTCATCAGAAGATCATTAGTACTACAAACAGCTGTTTTTATTTCAGAGAACATCCTCAAACCAATCACAAATTACTTGCAAATCAATTGCGAGACTTTTGCACAATGAACATATTTCAGCTGCAATATATTCCAAGGGCGAGGCTGGGGGGGTGTACAGGGTGCACGTGCACCTCCCACAGCAGGAGTTGAGTTCCGCTGGACAAGACATTATGTGTATTCACAATCTTATAAATAAACTTAATGACTGTAATTGAAGAGAAAGTCGGAGATAAGTTCCTCATGACGAGAGTCAGGACGTAATCCGGACGTTAACATGTAACGGCACTGCGCATGTGCACGCCCGAGCTGACCAATCAACGTACAGTATTATCAGCGAGCAATAATAGCTGAACACTGTCAATCAAACAAAGTGCGAGTGTGAGAATAAAGCACAGTTTGTTAGTCCCGCCTCCGGCTCCTGCACATGTGTTAGACCACAAACATTGACGCACAGAGAATGAATGGCTGAAATAATCATAAGCCAACCAGCCTGGATCTGCAGCATAATGTTCAGTACTTTTATAAAATTAATAGTATGTTTTTGTGTTGTAAATATGTATTAATATTTGTTTGTGCCTTTGAATAGATAAATAACTTTAGCTTAATTTGTAAATGTATTTAGCACATGTACTTGCAGATGTAGTTTGAAATATATTTGAGAATGTTTTTGGTTGATCTATAATATTTGATTCGTCTTCTGAGAGTAATAGATGAATCGTCTTCTGCTGAAAAACTGTGCATGTTGTTGGCGTGCGATTCCATGTTGTTTATATCACGTAATATGCTGTGATATCTCTCGCTCGCTCATGCATGCACTTTCATGTGGTACTTTGAACCAACCCAGTGACGTCACGGTAACTTTGTGAAGGCGGGCATTTAGCAATGGCGGCTTTTGGGTCAATAACTTATAAGACAATCACATAAAACAAAACCGTTGTGTGTGAAATGGTTTATTTCTGATATAAAATTGAAGCCACAATCGCTTCAATAAACTATACTTAAGCTACCACAAACTTATTTAGTCGGCATTTCATTTCCCCTTGAAGGCTGAAGTCAATAGCCCCTGGGACTCGAGTTCCAAGTCAACCAAGATGTGCCCCCCCCCCTTCCACGGTCAGACCAGCCTACGCTCTTGTGTTCTCTTACATTAAGAGTGATATAACATTTCTATAACATCTTGAAGACAATTTCAAAATTCACAAAAAAATTCATATCTATCTATCTATCTATCTATCTATCTATCTATCTATCTATCTATCTATCTATATATAGATAGATATATATATATATATATATACAGAGAGAGAGAGAGAGAATTTTCTGAGTAGATCCTTCCGTAGGAGAGTGCTCAATACTTTTTGGTAGACCAAATAACAATAAAAATAAAGGACAGGAAAAAGACTTTCTATTGAAACTCCATTTATCACTACAGATCTGTTTCGAGGGGTGGTGAAACCATTCTCTCTCTTCAGGTGATTATAGAAGGATCTTATTATTATATCTAAGATAATATAATAATATAATATCATATAATATATAATTATATCTATCTATCTATCTATCTATCTATCTATCTATCTATCTATCTATCTATCTATCTATCTATTTATCTATCTATATTTTATATATCCGCATCAGTAACTTTTCCATCCCATTTCAGTGTGATCACTCCTAAGTATCGAAAATAATAATAATAATCATAAACATTGCCCAGTTCAAGGGCAGTGGTGGTCGAGTGGTATAGGGCATTGGATCGCTGATCTTAAGGTTGGGGGTTCGAGTCCTCCTCTCCTCAAGGTTGTCACTGTCCCCCCCCAGTGCAGCTAACTGGGTTATCAAAGGCGGGCCATGCCTCTCACAGTCTATGTTGAGAGGCATGTAAAACAAGCATTGTTGACTTTCGTAAAAAGAGTAGCTGCAAAGCCATCAGCATGTTTCTGTCCCTTGCTAAAGGGTTGTCTCAGGAGGGGCGTCCGAAGGAAAATCCTTTGCCAAATCAAACGTGCAAATCATTCGCTGTAGCGACCCCTGATAAAGAGAAAAGGCTGAAAGGAAATCTCTCAAATATTGCCCAGTTCAGATACTTGGGCGGCACAGTGGCACATTGCAAACAGTTGCATGGTGTCCCACCTCTTCCTTACTGGTTCCTGTAAGAAACATGAAGTTAACAGTCTCCTGTGTCCGAGTTCTTGCTTACCTGGTGCTGCAGTTGTAGATGAAGCTTCACAGGTCACAATGACATACAGCAAAAACGAGAAGAATGAAAATAGATCATAGAAATGTCAAATAAGAATGTTGATTTGTTCTTCAGGAGATCATGATACAATGAACAAGTGTACAATGGTTTGAGCCCATTTTATTCATGTTACTCCCTGATGTGAAGGTGAATGTGAAGAATTCTGTTTGTATTTTGTCTGCAATGGCCTGGCGAGCTATTCAAAGTGTACTCTGTCTTTGTGCCCTGTTCCCTGTTTGCGCTTCCTTACCTGGTGCTGCAGTTGTAGATGAAGCTTTACAGTTAACAATGACATACAGAAAAAAGAGAAGAATAAAAATAGATTAGAGAAATTTCAAATAAGTATGTTGATTTGTTCATCAGGAGATCATTAGTACTACAAACAGCTGGTTTTTTTTTTCAGAAAACATCCTCAAATCAATCACAAATTACTTGCAAATCAATCGTGAGACTTTTGAAGAATAAACATATTTAAGCTGCAATATATTCTCTTCCATGAAGAGTGGCATAACATTTGTATAACATCTTGAAGCAAATTTCAAAATTCGAAGAAAAGAAAAAAGAAAAAAAAAAAAATATATATATATATATATATATATATATATATATATATATATATATATATATATATATCTGTATCAGTCAGTTTTCCACCCCATCTCCAGATCTCAAGTGTGAGCACTCCTAAGTATCGAAAATAATAATAATAATAATAATAAACATTGCCTGGTTCAAGGGCAGTGGTGGTCGAGTGGTGTCCCACCTCGTCTTTCCCGGTTCAAATCATACATTAAGTTAACAGTCTCCGTGTCTCCAGTTCTTCCTTACTGGTGCTGTCGTTGTAGATGAAGCTTCACAGGTAACAATGACATACAGAAAAAAAGAGAAGAATTAAAATAGATCATAGAAATGTCAAATAAGCATGTTGATTTGTTCGTCAGGAGATGATTACACAATGAACAAATGTACAATGGTCTGAAAACAAAACGTGAAGAAGACTGATTGATAAAATTGATTTGTGCTATTTTTCCAGGGAACATTCTCAAACCAATCACACATTAGTTGCAATTCAATTGAGTGACATTTACACAAAAAAAATGTATTTAAGTTGCAACATATTCTCTTCTATTAGAAGTTGTATAACCTCTTGAAAGCAAATTTTAAAACTCGCAAGGAAAAAAAACAAACATATCAGTCACTTTTCCATCCCACCTCAAGTGTGATCACCCATAAGTATCGAAAATAATTATAATGAACATTTCCCAGTTCAGATCGTTGGGCGGCACAGTGTTGTAATGGTTGGACCACCTGCCTCACAGCAAGAAGGTTCTGGACTTGAGTGCTGGGTTTGGTCATTTTCCATGAGGGGTTTACATGTTCTCCCCATGTTTGTGTGGGCTTCCTCCGGTTTATCCGGTTTCCTCCCACAGTCCAAAGACGTGCACATGAGGCAAACTGGCTGTTCCATGTTACTCCCTGATGTGAAGGTGAATGTCAAGAATTCTGTCTCAATTCTGTCTGCAATGGCGTGGCGAGCTATTCAAAGTGTACTCTGTCTTTGTGCCTTTTTTCGGCTGAGAGAGGCTCCAGCCTTCCCATGTCTCTAATGAGATGAAGCCACCCAGCAAATGACTATATATATATATATATTTTTTTTTTTATATATCCGCATCAGTAACTTTTCCATCCCATTTCAGTGTGATCACTCCTAAGTATCGAAAATAATAATAATAATCATAAACATTGCCCAGTTCAAGGGCAGTGGTGGTCGAGTGGTATAGGGCATTGGATCGCTGATCTTAAGGTTGGGGGTTCGAGTCCTCCTCTCCTCAAGGTTGTCACTGTCCCCCCCAGTGCAGCTAACTGGGTTATCAAAGGCGGGCCATGTCTCTCACGGTCTATGTTGAGAGGCATGTAAAACAACCATTGTTGACTTTCGTAAAAAGAGTAGCTGCAAAGCCATCAGCGTGTTTCTGTCCCTTGCTAAAGGGTTGTCTCAGGAAGGACATCCGAAGGAAAATCCTTTGCCAAATCAAACGTGCAAATCATTCGCTGTAGCGACCCCTGATGAAGGGAAAAGGCTGAAAGGAAATCTCTCAAATATTGCCCAGTTCAGATACTTGGGCGGCACAGTGGCACAGTGCAAACAGTTGCATGGTGTCCCACCTCTTCCTTACTGGTTCCTGTAAGAAACATGAAGTTAACAGTCTCCCATGTCCGAGTTCTTGCTTACCTGGTGCTGCAGTTGTAGATGAAGCTTCACAGGTAACAATGACATACAGCAAAAACGAGAAGAATGAAAATGGATAAGAGAAATGTCAAATAAGAATGTTGATTTTTTCTTCAGGAGATCATGATACAATGAACAAGTGTACAATGGTTTGAGCCCATTTTATTCATGTTACTCTCTGATGTGAAGGTGAATGTGAAGAATTCTGTTTGTATTTTGTCTGCAATGGCCTGGCGAGCTATTCAAAGTGTACTCTGTCTTTGTGCCCTGTTCCCTGTTTGCGCTTCCTTACCTGGTGCTGCAGTTGTAGATGAAGCTTTACAGTTAACAATGGCATACAGAAAAAAAGAGGAGAATAAAAATAGATCAGAGAAATTTCAAATAAGTATGTTGATTTGTTCATCAGGAGATCATTATACTATCAACAGCTGTTTTTTTTTCAGAAAACATCCTCAAATCAATCACAAATTACTTGCAAATCAATCGTGAGACTTTTGCAGAATAAACATATTTAAGCTGCAATATATTCTCTTCCATTAAGAGTGGCAGAACATTTGTATAACATCTTGAAGCAAATTTCAAAATTGGAAAAAAAAAATTCTCCATTCTTCTGTAATCACATGAAGAGAGAGGATGGTTTCACCACCCCTCGAAACAGATCTGTAGTGATAAATGGAGTTTCAATAGAAAGTCTTTGTCCTGTCCTTTTATTTTTATTGTTGTTTGCTCTACCAAAAAGTATTGAGCACTCTCCTACGGAAGGATCTACTCAGAAAATCCTCTATATATATATATATATATATATATATATATATATATATATATATATATATATATATATATATATATATATATATATACATATATATACATATATATATATATATATATATATATATATATATATATATATATATATACTAGTATAAATGGTGTCCCACCTCTTCCTTACCCGGTCTTATCAGATACATTAAGTTAACAGTAAGAAACATGAAGTAAACAGTCTCCCATGTCCCAGTTCTTCCTTACCTGGTGCTGCAGTTGTAGATGAAGCTTCACAGGTAACAATGACATACAGAAAAAAGAGAAGAGTAAAAATAAATCAAAGAAATGTCACATAAACATGTTGATTTGTTTGTCAGGAGATCATTTCCAACGAACAAGTGTACAATGGTTTGAGACCAAAAAAACAAAACGTGAAGAAAACTGATTGATAAAATTGATTCGTGTTTTTTTTATTTTGGGGAACGTCCTCAAAACAATCACAAATTAGTTGCAATTCAATTGCGAGACTTTTGCACAATAAATATATTTAAGCTGCAATATATTCTTTTCCATTTGCAGCCGTGAGGGAGAGGCACAAACTAAATGCAGCCGTGAGGGAGGGGCACAAACCAGTGTCTCTCCCTTATGCCGGTCCCAAGCCCGGATAAGTGCAGAGGGTTGCGACAGAAAGGGCATCCGGCGTAAAACAAATGCCAAATAAAAAATGCGAGTCACAACAAACAATGTGATACCGGATCGGTCGAGGCCCGGGTTAACAACGACCGCCATCAGTGCTGTTAACCAAAAGGGTGCTGGTGGAAATTGGACTACTGTTGGTCGACGACGTCGAAGAAGGAAAGGTGGAAGGCGTGTCCGTAGGCAGAGAGAGAAGAGGAAAAGCACGAGTCTAGGACTGAGAGTAGGGACTTTAAATGTTGGAACTATGGCTGGAAAAGGTAGAGAGCTGGCTGACATGATGCAGAGGAGGAAGGTGGACATACTGTGTGTTCAGGAGACCAGGTGGAAAGGTAGCAAGGCTTGAAGCTTAGGAGCAGGGTTTAAACTGTTTTATCACGGTGTGGATGGGAAGACAAATGGACTAGGAGTCATCTTGAAGGAGGGGTTTGTCAGGAATGTTCTAGAAGTGAAAAGAGTGTCAGACAGAGTGATGAGTCTCAAGTTAGAAATTGAAGGCGTGATGGTCAATGTTGTTAGTGCTTATGCCCCACAGGCAGGATGTGAGCGAGAAGAGAAGGAGAGATTCTGGAGTGAGTTAGATGAAGTGATGCAGAGTACCCCCAGAGGTGAAAAAGTGGTCATTGGGGCAGACTTCAATGGACATGTTGGTGCAGGAAACAGAGGGGACGAGGAAGTTATGGGCAGTTTGGTATCCAGGACAGGAACGCAGAAGGAAAGATGTTAGAAGATTTTGCAAGAAGGATAGAAATGGCTGTAGTAAATATGTTCTTCCAGAAGAGACAGGAGCATATGGTGACTTATAAAAGTGGAGGTAGGAGCACACAGGTAGACTACATCTTGTGCAGGCGATGAAATTTGAAGGAAGTCAGTGACTGCAAAGTAGTAGTGGGTGAGAGTGTTGCCAAACAGCATAGGATGGTGGTGTGCAGGATGACGCTGATAGTTAGGAAGGTGAAGAAGGCAAAGACAGAGCAGAAGCCAAAGTGGTGGAAGCTGAAAAAGGAAGAGTGTCATGTTGTCTTCAAGGAGGAGTTGAAACAGGCTTTGGGTGGTCAGGAAGTGCTTCCAGATGACTGGACAACCACAGCTAATGTGATCAGGGAGACAGGTAAGAGAATAATTGCTGTGTCATCTGCTGGAAGGAGAGTAGATAAGGAGACTTGGTGGTGGAATGAGGAAGTGCAGGAGTGTGTACAAAGGAAGAGGTTAGCTAAGAAGAAGTGGGACATTGAGAGGACCGAAGAAAGTTAACAGGAGTACAGGGAGACACAGTGTAAGGCGAAGGTAGCGGTGTCAAAGCCCAAACAAGGGCATATGATGACTTGTATGCTCGGTTGGAAAGTGAAGGGGGAGAAAATGATTTATACAGGTTAGCACAGAAAACAGTCTCACGCTTCCCAGTTCTTCCTTACCTGGTGCTGCAGTTGTAGATGAAGCTTCACAGTGAACAATCACATACAGGAAAAAAGAAGAGAATAAATATAGATAAGAGAAATGTCAAATACGCATGTTAATTTGTTTGTCAGGAGATCATTATACAACCAACGAGTGTACAATGGTTTGAGAACAAAACGTGATGAAAACTGATTGATAAAATTAATTCGTGCTATTTTCTCAGAGACCATCCTCAAACCAATCACAAATTACTTGGAACTCAATTGCAAGACTTTTACACAATAGTTAAGTTGCAGAATAATCTCTTCCATTTGGAGTTGTAAAACATCTTGAAGCAAATTTCAAAACTTGCAAACAAAAAAGTATATCTGCATCAGTCACTTTTCCATCCCACCTTAAGTGCGATCATCCCTAAGTATGGAAAATAATAATAGTAAACATTTCCCAGTTCAGATATTTGGGTGGAATAGGGGCGTAATGGTTGGACCACCTGCCTCAGAGCAAGAAGGTTCTGGACTCGAGTGCTGGGTTTGGTCATTTTCTGTGTGGGGTTTGCTTTTTCTCCCCATGTTTGTGTGGGTTTGTGATTTGGGTCTTTGGACTGTGCACATGAGGCGAACTGGCTGTTTCATGTTGCTCCTTGATGTGAGGGTGAATGTGAAGAATTTTTGTTTGTCTTCTGCCTGCAATGGCCTGGTGAACTATTCAAAGTGTACTCTGCCTTTGCCCCCCCTTTATTGGCTGAGATAGGCTCCAGCCTCTCCATGTCTCTAAAGAGATTCAACAACCCAGCAGATGACTCAGTGTGTGAGTTCAAATACTTCTGACAATGCCAACACCCGCAATACATTCATATGGAACTGTAAACAAATTCATGGTAAGAAACACTAAGTAAACAGTCTCACGCTTCCCAGTTCTTCCTTACCTGGTGCTGCAGTTGTAGATGAAGCTTCACAGTGAACAATCACATACAGGAAAAAAGAAGAGAATAAATATAGATAAGAGAAATGTCAAATACGCATGTTAATTTGTTTGTCAGGAGATCATTATACAACCAACGAGTGTACAATGGTTTGAGAACAAAACGTGATGAAAACTGATTGATAAAATTAATTCGTGCTATTTTTTCAGAGACCACCCTCAAACCAATCACAAATTACTTGGAACTCAATTGCAAGACTTTTACACAATAGTTAAGTTGCAGAATAATCTCTTCCATTTGGAGTTGTAAAACATCTTGAAGCAAATTTCAAAACTTGCAAACAAAAAAGTATATCTGCATCAGTCACTTTTCCATCCCACCTTAACTGCGATCATCCCTAAGTATGGAAAATAATAATAGTAAACATTTCCCAGTTCAGATATTTGGGTGGAATAGGGGCGTAATGGTTGGACCACCTGCCTCAGAGCAAGAAGGTTCTGGACTCGAGTGCTGGGTTTGGTCATTTTCTGTGTGGGGTTTGGTTTTTCTCCCCATGTTTGTGTGGGTTTGTGATTTGGGTCTTTGGACTGTGCACATGAGGCGAACTGGCTGTTTCATGTTGCTCCTTGATGTGAGAGTGAATGTGAAGAATTTTTGTTTGTCTCCTGCCTGCAATAGCCTGGTGAACTATTCAAAGTGTACTCTGCCTTTGCCCCCCTTTGTTGGCTGAGATAGGCTCCAGCCTCTCCATGTCTCTAAAGAGATTCAACAACCCAGCAAATGACTCAGTGTGTGAGTTCAAATACTTCTAACAATGTCAACACCCGCAATACATTCATATGGAACTGTAAACAAATTCATGGTAAGAAACACTAAGTAAACAGTCTCATGTGTCTTTGTTCTTCCTTACCTGGTGCTGCAGTTGTAGATGAAGCTTCAAAGTTAACAATGACATACAGCAAAAAAGAGAAGAATAAAAATAGAGAAGAGAAATGTCAATGTCAAATTTGATCGTCAGGAGATCATTATACAACGAACAAGTGTACAATCTTTTGAGAACAAATAGTCTGAGAAAAAAAACGTGAAGAAAAGTGATTGATAAAATTGATTCGGACTATTTTTGAAGGGAACATCCTCAAACCAATCACAAATTACTTCCACATCAATAGCGTGACTTTTGCACAATAAACATATTGAAGCTGCAAAATATTTTATTCCATTTGGAGCGGTAAAACATCTTGAAGCAAATTTCAAAATACGGGGAAAAAAAATGCACTTCAGTCACTTTTCCATCCCAATTCAAGTGTGATCATCGCTAAGTAAGGAAAATGATAATAATAAACATTGCCCAGTTAAGATACTTGGGTGGCACAGTGGCGTAATGGCTGGGCCACCTGCCTCACAGCAAGAAGGTTCTGGTCTCGAGTGCTGGGCTTGGTCATTTTCTGTGTGTGGGGTTTGCGTGTTCTCCCCATGTTTGTGTGGGTTTCCTCCGGTTTATCCGGGTTTCTTTCCACAGTCCAAAAGAAGTGCACATGAGGTGAACTGGCTGTTCCATGTTGCTCCTTGATGTGAGAGTGAATGTGAAGAATTCTGTCTGTGTTCTCCCTGCAATGGCCTGGCAGGCTATTCCAAGTGTACTCTGATTTTGCCCCCATTTGTCTTCTGAGATAGGCTCCAGCTTCCCCATGTCCCTAATGAGATTAGGTGACCCAGCAAATGACTCACTGTGTGAGTTCAAATACTTCAAACAATGTAAACACCTACAATACATTCATATGGAACTGTAAACAAATTCATTATAAGAAATATAAAGTAAACAGTCTCTCGTGTCCCAGTTCTTCCTTACCTGGTGCTGCAGTTGTAGATGAAGCTTCACATGTTCATAATGACATACAGCAAAAAAGAGAAATAAGAAAATAGATAAATGTCAAATAAGCATGTTGATTTGTTTGTCAGGAGATAATTATACAACAAACAAGTTTACAATAGTTTGAGAACAAAACGTGAATAAAACTGATTGATAAAATTGATTCGTGCTATTTTTTCAGGGAACATCCTCAAACCAATCACCAATTTCTCGCAAGTTAATCGTGAGACTTTTGCACAATAAACATACTTAAGCTGCAATATATTCTCTTCCATTCGGAAATGTGTAACATCTTGAAGGAAATTTCAAAATTCGCAAAAAAAAAAAAGAAAAACACGCATAAGTCACTTTTCCATCTCACCTCGAGTGTAATGACCCCTAAGTGTGGAAAATAATATTAATAAACATTTCCCAGTTCAGATAGTTGGGCGGCACAGTGGCGTAAAGGTGGACCACCTGACTCACAGCAAGAAGGTTCTGGACTCGAATGCTGGGTTTGGTCATTTTATGTGTGGGTTTTACATGTTCTCCCCATGTTTGTGTGGGTTTCCTCCGGATTTTCCGGTTTCCTCCCACAGTCCAAAGACGTGCACATGAGGTGAACTGGCTGTTCCATGTTGCTCCTTGATGTGAGAGTGAATGTGAAGAATTCTGTCTGTATTCTCCCTGCAATGGCCTGGCGGGCTATTCCAAGTGTACTCTGACTTTGCCCCCCTTTGTCTTCTGAGATAGGCTCCAGCTTCCCCATGTCCCTAAAGAGATTAGGTGACCCAGCAAATGACTCACTGTGTGAGTTCAAATACTTCAAACAATGTAAACACCCACAATACAGTCATATGGAACTGTAAACAAATTCATGGTAAGAAACACTAAGTAAACAGTCTCATGTGTCTCGGTTCTTCCTTACCTGGTGCTGCAGTTGTAGATGAAGCTTCAAAGTTAACAATGACATACAGCAAAAAAGAGAAGAATAAAAATAGAAAAGACAAATGTCAAATAAGAATGTTGATTTGTTCTTCAGGAGATCATTATACAACGAACAAGTGTACAATGTTTTGAGAACAAATAGTCTGAGAAAAAAACGTAAAGAAAAGTGATTGATAAAATTGATTCGGACTATTTTTGAAGGGAACATCCTCAAACCAATCACAAATTACTTCCACATCAATAGCGTGACTTTTGCATAATAAACATATTGAAACTGCAAAATATTTTATTCCATTTGGAGCGGTAAAACATCTTGAAGCAAATTTCCAAATACGGAAAAAAAAAAATGCACTTCAGTCACTTTTCCATCCTAATTCAAGTGTGATCATCGCTAAGTAAGGAAAATGATAATAATAAACATTGCTCAGTTAAGATACTTGGGTGGCACAGTGGCGTAATGGCTGGGCCACCTGCCTCACAGCAAGAAGGTTCTGGTCTCGAGTGCTGGGCTTGGTCATTTTCTGTGTGTGGGGTTTGCATGTTCTCCCCATGTTTGTGTGGGTTTCCTCCGGTTTATCTGGTTTTCATCCCACAGTCCAAAGACATGCACATGAGGCGAACTGGCTGTTCCATGTTGCTCCTTGATGTGAGAGTGAATGTGAAGAATTCTGTCTGTGTTTTCTTGCAAAGTCCTGGCGAGCTGATTAATGTGTACTCTGTCCTTGCCCCCTGTTTCGGCTGAGATAGGCTCCAGCCTTCCAATGTCTCTAATGAGATTAGGTGACCCAGCAAATGACTTAGTGTGTGAGTTCAAATACTTCAAACAATGTCAACACCCGCAATACATTCATATGGAACTGTAAACAAATTCATTATAAGAAACATAAAGTAAACAGTCTCTCGTGTCCCAGTTCTTCCTTACCTGGTGCTGCAGTTGTAGATGAAGCTTCACAGTGAACAATCACATACAGGAAAAAAGAAGAGAATAAATATAGATAAGAGAAATGTCAAATACGCATGTTCATTTTTTTGCCAGGAGATCATTATACAACCAACGAGTGTACAATGGTTTGAGAACAAAACGTGATGAAAACTGATTGATAAAATTAATTCGTGCTATTTTTTCAGAGAACATCCTCAAACCAATCACAAATTACTTGGAACTCAATCACGAGACTTTTACACAATAAACATAGTTAAGTTGCAGAATATTCTCTTCCTTTTGGAGTTGTAAAACATCTTGAAGCAAATTTCAAAACTCGCAAACAAAAAAATATATCTGCATCAGTCACTTTTCCATCCCACCTTGAGTGCGATCATCCCTAAGTATGGAAAATAATAATAATAAATATTTCCCAGTTCAGATATTTGGGTGGAATAGGAGCGTAATGGTTGGACCACCTGCCTCACAGCAAGAAGGTTCTGGACTCAAGTGCTGGGTTTGGTCATTTTCTGTGTGGGATTTTACATGTTCTCCCCATGTTTGTGTGGGTTTCCTCCGGATTATCCGGTTTCCTCCCACAGTCCAAAGACATGGCTGTTTCATGTTGCTCCTTGATGTGAGGGTGAATGTGAAGAATTTTGTTTGTATTCCTCCAGCAATGGCCTGGCGAACTATTCAAAGTGTACTCTGCCTTTGCTCCCCTTTGTTGGCTGAGATAGGCTCTAGCCTCTCCATGCCCCTAAAGAGATTCGACAACCCAGCAAATGACTCAGTGTGTGAGATCAAATACTTCAAACAATGTCAACACCCGCAATACATTCATATGGAACTGTAAACAAATTCATGGTAAGAAACATAAAGTAAACAGTTTCCTGTGTCTCGGTTCTTCCTTACCTGGTGCTGCAGTTGTAGATGAAGCTTCAAAGTTAACAATGACATACAGCAAAAAAGAGAAGAATAAAAATAGAGAAGAGAAATGTCAAATAAGAATGTTGATTTGTATATTTTATTTGCAAATCAATCGTGAGACTTTTGCACAATAAACATAAGCTGCAATATATTTTTTTCCATTAGGAAATGTATAACATCTTGAAGCAAACTTCAAAATTCATAAAAAAAACAAAAAAAGACCGCATCAGTCACTTTTCCATGCCACTTCGAGTGTGATGGCGCGTCAGTATGGAAATTATATTAATAAGCATTTCCCAGTGCAGATACTTGGGCGGCACAGTGTGGTAATGGTTGGAGGACCACCTGCCTCACAGTAAGAAGGTTCTGGACTCGAATGCAGGGCTTGGTCATTTTTTGTGAGGGGTTTACATGTTCTCCACATGTTTGTGTGGGTTTCCTCCGGATTATCCGGTTTCATTTCACAGTCCAAAGACGTGCACATGAGGCGAACTGGCTGTTCCATGTTGCTCCTTGATGTGAAGGTGAATGTGAAGAATTCTGTCTGTATTCTGCCTGCAATGTCCAGGGGAGCTTTTAAAATTGTACTCTGATTTTTCCCTCCTTTGTTGGCTGAGATAGGCTCCAGCCTACCTATGTCCCTAAAGAGATTAGGTGACCCAGCAAATGACTCAGAGTGTTTTTTCAAATACTTCAAACAATGTAAACACCCACAATACATTCATGTTGAAATGTAACAAATTCATGGTGTCCCACCTCTTCTTTAGCGGCTCCTATAAGAAACATGAAGTAAACAGTCTCCTGTGTCCCAGTTCTTCCTTACCTGGTGCTGCAGTTGTAGATAAAGCTTCACATTTAACAATGACATACAGAAAAAAAAGAGAAGAATAAAAATAAATAAGAGAAATGTCAAATAAGCATGTTGATTTGTTTGTCAGGAGATCATTATACAACAAACAAGTGTACAAGGCTTTGGGAGAAGCCAGATACACCCTCCCACTTCATATTGTAAAGATATCTACAGACCTATGGTAAGGGTAAGGTCGGTAAGTCTGTTAGGTTTTGACACCCGAGCCTCGTGGCTCATCAGGCCGGTGCTTATCCCCGGTTTCCATAGCGTGAAGCGACCAGGAGTTGAACTCCTCCTGGATGGGACACTCGTCCATCGCAGGTTACCTTCCCAGTATATTTTTTCTGGTACCCATTTATACTGCTGGGTGAACAGAGGCACACTTGTGGTTGAGACCGTGCCCAGGGGTCTTAGCACAGTGGAGGTCTCAGTGGGATTTGAACTCACAACCTCCCGATCATGAGCCCAGCACTCTAACCACTACACCACCGGTCCCACTACAGACATATGAGTAATGTTATGATGTTGAAGACATTTAGTGTCCCTGGTGGTGTAAATCTTTCTTACCTGTTGACGCTGTCGTCATGGTAGTTTCTTCTTGACAGTTCATAATGACTTGCAGAAAAAAGAGAAAGAAAATAGAAAAATTGAGCTGAGAAATTTTGAAAAAATTCATGTGATATTTAAATGTTAATCTGTGACCATTCTTTACTGGTGCAGTGACAACCGAATGTATTAGACTTGGGGGTAAAGCCAGATAAACAAATTCCATAAATTAAAAACAAAATACCACCACTACTTCATATCTAAAACAATAACCAATAAACAATTAAATAAAATAAAACAATTTTAAATTAAATAAAGTAATAAATGAGTAACATTAAGTGGGCAGCACAGTGGGTAATACGCTTGCCTCACAGCAAAAAAGGTCCGGGTTCGATTCCCTGGAGATATCTCTGTGTGGAGTTTGCGTATTCTCCTTGTGCTTGTTTGGGCTGAAAAGGAAACAAATTGGTTCTTCCATATCACGCCAAGTTGTGAGTGTGAAAGGTTGTGTCTATCTTAGCCCTGCGATGACCTGGTGAGATGTTCTTAACCGAAGTTGGCTGAAAGAGATTCCAGCACCCTTTGGACCCTAATTAGGATTAAGTATATTCGAAAATGAATGAATGTTCGAGTGTTGAAGACAGTTGCGTTGGTCATTGTGGCCTTACAGTTACCAGTGACATTCAAAAAGCTAAAAAAAAAAAGAGAGAGAGAAGTTGGCACCTGCCAAATTACTGGTATTGTGTCATCATTGGCAAAATCACATGACTTTTCATGAATCAAATAATTACATATTGTTACAAAAATTATCTTTTAAATGTCCTTAACCAGTTGAAAGACTCGACCTGCAGAGCTCAAATAACTGTTTTAATGACATCTTTTAAATGTCCAGCAAACATATCTACATAAAAGTACAATTAAACCAAATACACAGTACAGTACACAATATATAATAATGGATCAGCGTTCACGTCGCATCCCTCGTCAGTACCCATCTGGGGAAACAAATGATCCAAACCAGCCGACTGAATTCTAAAATGAATCCCAGTCCTCAGCCAAACAACAACAGTACACAATAACAGAACATATGTAGCACAACTTTTATATTGTATTGATAATAAATGAATCACCTTGAAGACAATTGTCAGATATCCAGATATTAAAATTGATTTGCATGTCATGCAGGTATACCGATACTGTCCTCAATCAACACAGTGTTGACATGATTTACAATCTGGTGGACACTTCATGTGTGTTTATGTTTACACATAAGGTATAAATTAGATATAATACAACACACATTTACTTTTTCCCTCTATGTCCCCCACACACACTCATTCTCAAGATTATTGTATAATAATAGATTTTAAATAATAGATGTCACAATAATTATAAATTTACACATTCATACTAGTTGTAGTCAGTTATACGGCCGGCATTCCCAGCATCCACACCTTCCTTTCGAAATGCAAGTCTGATGGGCAGGCCATGTTGTCAGAATGATTGACAGTCAACTGCCAAAACAGCAACTGTATGAAGAGCTTTGTGAAGGCAAGCGTTCAGTTGGGGCACAGAAGAAACACTTGAAAGATGGCCTTACAGTGTCCCTCAAGGACATGAACATCAACATCAGCACTTGGGAGCAGCTTGTTACCAACCGCTCAGGTAGGCGAAGGAAAGTCTTCACAGGTGCCTGCGCAGGAGAAACGAACAGCGCGCAAAGCTCAAGCTGCCTCCTTTCCATCGCCGCACCCGCCCACACATGTCTTGTTGGCTTTATTAGCCATCTCCGGACCCACAGCCGAGGATCACAGATCTAATATGAAGTCATGGTCACCTTCGAACTCAAAGGACAAACTACAACCACAACTAGTCAGTTATAGTACTAATTATTACCTTCTGTGAAGAAGGATATATTTTTTGTTTTTGTCAGTATTTGGGGGGGGGGGGTTGTTTGCTTATTTGGTTGGTTGGTTGGTTGGTTGATTGGTTGTCTGTCTGATAATGTGCTGTATGCACGTTCAAAAAGTTACACTCAGATTTTCATGAAATTTTTACCAGAAGTGGGGTTTGGGACAACACAGACTCCATGTAAAGGATTCCTTATTATGACAGGATAGCTTTCTTTAATATTGTAAGATGGGATGATTTTTTTTTTAGATGTATTTTGCAGTAGGCCCAGAATGGGATGCTGTATGTTTGTCTTCCTTTCAGCTTTTTCCCTTTTTCCTCGGGAGTCGCCACAGCGAATCATCTGATTCGCACGTTTGATTTGGCAGAGGTTTTTACGTTAGATGCCCTTCCTGTCACAATCCTTTTTAGCAAGGGACAGAAACACGCTGACGACTTTGCAGCTACTCTTTACGAAAGTCAGCAATGGTTCTTTTACTGGGGAGGAACAGTGACAACCTTGCAGAGAGTGGGACTTGAACCCCCAACCTTTGGATTAGCGAACCAGCACCCTATACCACTGCCCCTAATGGGATGCTGTATACTTTCTGTTATTTTTCTATTTCATTTTATCTGTCTTAACAAAAGATTTTTGCTCTTAGACTGTTCTTTAATTAAATATAGAAGGCAGGACATTATAACACTATTTACTAAAACTGCCACATAATCTGAATTTTATATACTAGTAAACGGCTTTGCAGCTACTCTTTTTACGAAAGTCAGCAATGGTTCTTTGACATGCCTCTCACCATAGACAGTGAGAGACACGGCTGGCCTTTGATAACCCAGTTAGCTGCACTGGGGGGGACAGTGACAACCTTGTGAAGTGTGGGACTCAAACCACCAACCTTAGGATCAGCGATCCAGCACCCTATACCACTAGACCACCACTGACCCATATATAATTTATATATATATATATGGGTCAGTGGTGGTCTAGTATATATATATATATATATATATATATATATATATATGGGGCTGGTGGCGTAGTGGTTAGAGTGCTGGGCTCATGATCGGGGGGAGGTTGTGAGTTCAAATCCCAGTTAGCCCCCCCACTGTGCTAAGACCCCTGGGCAAGATCTTAACCAGAAGTGTGCCTCTTTTCACCCAGCAATATAAATGGGTACCAGTAAAAATATACTGGAAAGGTAACCTGCGATGGACTAGTGTCCCATCCAGGAGGAGCTGAACTCCTAGTCACTTCACGCCATGGAAACTGGGGATAAACACAGGCCTGATGAGCCACTATGGCTGGGTTGTAAAAAGCCCAACAGACTTTACCTATATATATATATATATATATATATATATATATATATATATATATATATATATAATTCTTACCACTATTTGCTATTCCAAGATATACCGTAATTATTTTTTTTAGTTATGGTGATGTTAGATGACAAAGTTTTTTTAAGTTTTCATATAAGGAAGCAATACATACGTAGATTGCCATCACTTAAGGACTTTGTAATGTCATAAAATATCAGTTGACAGTATAGGCAAACTATACAATCTCATAAACAAGAAGGGTGACATTTATGTTGAGAAAATAAACAGTTAAAGGTTAACTTGAGTGTCTTCAAAAGTGTCAAAGTTCTTTCTTTTTTAATGTTTAAAATTCTTTGTTGACTTATTCATAGTTGGAATCCCAAATGTTCATGTCTTCTTCTCAGGATTTAATCATTATTATTTTTTTTTATCATTTTGGTTATTTTTGCCCTGTTATTATGTCTGAATTATGTTGAGGCTTTACTGTTTGACATTGTGCAGACGTAGCACCATGTGATACAAGTCTGAAAAAAGCCCTTAAACCCAAGGAGACATTCTCACATTTTTGAAGACTGTCCTTGAGTTGAATTGTACACTGCCTCATACTAAAGTGTTCGCCACCAAAACTAGAAATAAATCATAACTAAAAAGAAAAAGTACCTGTCATTTAAAAGAAATGCCAACGTCATTAAACTATTCTTTTTGTTGTTGTTGTTGTTGTTGTTCTTCTTCTTCTTCTTCTTCTTCTTCTTCTTTTATCATGACCAAATGTAAACCAATCAGAGCAGGCCCATGAATTGATTAAGTGTACCATATGATATCCAAATATGGTACTGAATAGTTTTATTCCTGGGTGTGTTACATTCTGATCTTCCAGGCTTGTTTGCACTGTTTTATATTGAGATCACGAATTATGGCTGTAATTTAAGCCATATGCCCTTGAATGAGCAGTAAAAGTTCATGTACAATTGAATAATATGAGGTTTCATCCAATATCAGGGAGAATAAATATTTGTTGTGCGTTGTAGAGTCATGGCCAAACTCTCCTTTATTCAGATTTGCATGCTGGATTCTACCAGGCTTTGCTTTTTAATAAGTGCAGTTTTCTGAATTCTGGAGAAATAACTATCAGTTGTCTCTCGTCAAGCAGTTTAATAGTTGTATTGAGAAAAGTAAAAAAAAAAAATACAATAAATGGTAGATGGTAGACAGCTGTAATAAACATGGTACTGTAGGAACTTAAAATGTTTCCAGTTTGTCCAAAGCTCTTTTACACACATGATTAAAATAAACTTTTATGTGTTCTTTTCGTTGTTTCATAATTAATTTTTTTTTTATTGCTTTATATCATTGCACTGCTCCCCACTATTAGAATATTAGTATTCGACTTTATTATTATTATTATTATTATTATTATTATTATTATTATTATTATTATTATTATTATTATTATGAGTGAACCACAGGAATTTACATTTTACTACAAATTTGAGTTGATAGTCTGAGGGGAAATATGAGTGTTTAAGAAGCAGAAAGCATGAACTAAATCAAATAATATTAGGGTTAAATTAATTAATAGTAGGATTGTCATCATGTTGTTCTGCTTTCATAATTTTAACAATAGTAAACATGCTATTAAGAAAGCATCACTCACCAAAAAGTTGAACCAGAAAAAATAAGCCCAAGAGTTGTTTAATTACAGCCATAATGCAAGTCCTATGTAGCATAAGAGAAAAAAGGCTTAATTCTCATATAAGTTCCTTAAACTTCTTTCTTGTGGATAATGATTCAGTGCTGTGTGTGTCTACAGTTTAATGCAGAAGGAAGGGTATGGTCAGAACACTAGGCCACTCCCCCAAAGTAAAATCGCAGTAAAATATTCACCTCAAAGTAAATGTAATTGGCTGAATTTTAAAACTGCTAAATGAAGGTTAATTAGATAATAAAACCAGATTACTGTGCTGTTCCACATTGTAATGAAAAATGTGAACTGGACCTCTTAAGATTATAATCTGTCATCTGAACAAAAATATTTCTTAGCTAAACACTTCCAGAAATAATTGCTTACAGTTCAACTCACCATCAATGTGTAAATACAGAATGGTTACAACCATACATCCAGACATTTTAACTCATCGTCAGTATTACTACAGACATTAGGTAAAGTGAATGTTTCTGTGATATGAAAAGTTGTATTTTTGAACACCCTAAGTCAGAACTTTCTTTTATAGACATTTCAAGAATATAAGTTATGATATAAGTAATTCACATTTTTAATGAAAACACATGCTTATACAGTTGTGCTCAAAATAATATCAGTCAGACATCACTAACCTAAACAATACTGTGTTTTGGTAGAAATTATATTTCTACATGGCAAATAATTTATCAGCAGGTTTAATAGAATACTGGAATCCAACAGACCCAACAGTCATGACATACATGATTCTGTGTAATTGAATCACTAATTGAAGGGTCATGTTCAATTACTGAAGTCATTCATTCTTTGAAAAACAGGTGCCAGCTATTGTCCTTACTTAACCCTTTAACAACCAGCAGGAACATATGGTCCTCTTTCAAAAATGCTAATAACTACTAGGTGGAGCCAGTGGTGTAGTGGTTTGAATGTTGGGCTCATGATCGGGAGGTTGTGAGTTCAAATCCCACTGAGACCCTCACTGTGCTAAGACCCTCTCTCAACCACAAGTGTGCCTCTGTTCACCCAGCAGTATAAATGGGTACCAGTAAAAATATACTGGGAAGGTAACCTGTGATGGACTAGTGTCCCATCCAGGAGGAGTTCAACTCCTGATTGCTTCATGCTACGGAAACTGGAGATAAGCACCGGCCTGATGAGCCGCTAGGCTCGGGTGTAAAATCCCAAACAGTTAATCAATCAAAAAAAAAAATCAATAACTACTAGATGTGTGCTACTGCCATTTAAAATGTGTTCTATACTTGTTGTTGCATCACTGGATGTAACACAGCTTAGTCCCACATGCCTCAGTCAGCTGTAAAATGACATTGAGTGTGCAGGATTGTGTTGTTCATGAATTTGTGTGTTATTATTATGATATTATTATTAGTAGTAGTGTTATTATAATTTTGTTGAAATAAGATAAGATAAGATAAGATAAGATAAGATACAGCTTTATTAATCTCACAATGGAGAAATTCACTGTTACAGGCTCTTGAGGTACTATCAGTAGGGGGTGCAAAAATAGATACAAGTACGAACATACACACATACATATATATTATATAAGTAAATAAATAAATAGATACATAAATAGTATAAATTACTAAACAATAAAAGAAAAGAAAAGAATGGAGCAACTTTATAGATTGGCCTATATTAAAGTGTAATGTATCTGAGTGCAGAGTAGATGGGTTGATATGGTTCACAGTCAGTGGGGTAGATGTGGTTGATTAAAGTGCGCGGGGGTTTTTATTGCACATAACCGGTATTTTCACAGACAGTTACAAAGTGAATAATAAGTGTGTTCAGGGTGTTTCCTTAGGCATTAAAGGGTTATGGAAGGAAGGCAGCAAATGCTGTACACACTGGTTATAGTGAATTTCTCTCTGAAATTCTGATGAAAATTGATTGTTTCAGATATTGTTCAGAAGAATAGTATACCTTGATTAAAAATTTGGCAAGGGGAACACACATAAAGAAATGCACAAAATGATGGGCTGCTCAGATAAAATGATCTCAAATGGCAACCAAAACCTGAAAGACAGGGAAGAAAGCAAAAAACTACTATTTGAACGAATCGAAGAATGGCCAAAATGGTAAGGATTCAAACAACACTCAGCTCCAGGAAGATTAAAAAGAGGTATAGGTACTGTTACAATTAGAATATGCCTATGTGAAGCCACGTCTACCAAACGTCCATCCCCTTGTCCAGAAATAGGTGAGTAGGGGACTGTTGTGCAGGACAAAGTATGGTGGGGGGACTGTTCCCGCGAGGCCGTTATGGTAGCCATGAAGGCCTGCCCACAAACCCAAAACGCCTGGCTAACGGGACTCTGTTAAAGCATGGAGGGCTAATCACCCATCCGGGTAGACTGGGCTCGTTAGTTTTGGATGGCAGCCAGTCTAGGAAAAGACGATGCAATTTGAACTCTTATTTCAAACCTGGGCAGATGGAGCTTGTTAGCCTTGTCAGGCAGTTCATTTAGAACAAGGACAAGTCCAATATAAAACCTACGACCCGAGGACCTCACTCTTATCGTCCAAGCATGCTTGGCTATAGCAATTGAACCACGGGTGTAAAGGGTGGGACCAGTACTGCGCACACTGAACTCCACCTAAAAGCTCCATTATGCTGACTAGAAGGACATGTCCATGTCCCTGTTGGCACCAACTCTTAAGCCCTATAGCAACAGGAAAGGGGTGAAGACAGCAGGTGGGAGATGTCACTGAAAGCCACAGCTCCAATCCTGCATGCAGGCGGTTCAAGATATTGGACGTCTGACGAGAGCATCACTTGGCTGCACCCTGAATGACCAAGCAGCCCTCTTTAGGGACAGCACTGCTTGCTCCACATAGAGAGGGGCCTAGGGAAGGTGGTCTAAACAAAGCTCGTCTCTCATCCCTAGTTGGCTTGGCGCAGTCAACGGGCATCTTCTCAAGTGGTCAAAAGATCTCAAAGCAAGGAGGGTACGCACCCACCTCTATGGGTACAAAAACTTTAAAACTCGCTTGCTGGAACATCAGAACCATGCTCGATGCAGCTGACAATAGCCATCCTGAACATCGCTCCACTTTGATAGTGCACGAACTGTCCAGGCTAAATGTTAAGATCGCTGCCCTTAGCGAAGTCTGCTTCCCAGAAGAAGGCAGCCTCCATGAAAATGGTGCCGGATACACCCTCTTTTGGTCAGGGAAATCTGTAGCAGAAAGACATCTCTCTGGTGTTGGCTTCATTGTCAGAACCTCCATCGCTTCCAAGCTGGAAAATCTGCCAACCAGTCACTCTGACTGCATCATGTCCATGTGCCTGCCTTTGGAAAACAAACAGTATGCCATTTTTTCAGCGTATACACGTTGACTCTTCAAGCTGAGCATGCAGAAAAAGACAAGTTCTACTTGGAACTCCGCAGTCACCTACAAAGCACCCCTATAGATGATAAGGTGATAATCCTTGTTGACTTCAATGCCAGAGTGGGCCGGGATGGTGATACCTGGAAAGGGGTACTTCGCAGACACGGCATTGGTAACAGCAATCACAACAGATGTCTCCTGCTGGACTTTTGCACTGAGCATCAATGCCATCTTTCAGCAAAAGGACAGTCTCAAAACAACCTAGATGCATCGGTCAAAAAATTGACATCTTATAGATCACGTTCTAGTGTGCCAGCAAGATCTCCATGATGTCTTACACACCAGAGTAATGCCCAGTGCAGAACGTCACACTGACCATCGCCTAGTGCGCTGCAAACTCAGGTTGCATTTCAAACCCAAACCAAAGAAGGGGGGCAGCAAAGAAAACATTCAAGCTTAGGAAGCTTCATTCAACTGGAGTGAAAGCCGACTTTCAAGTAAGCTTACAATCAAAGCTCATCAACAAGGACTGCCCAGAAGACCCTTTTCCTGAAACACTCTGGAGTCGACTGAAGACCTGCAGATATCTGAAGCAGTTCTGGGGTTCACCACAAGGAAGAACAAGGATTGGTTTGATGAAAACAACCAGGAGATCCAGGAACTTCTGGCAAGGAAAAGACAAGCTCACCAGTCCCACCTAGCTAAACTGTCTTGTCCTGAGAAGAAAGCTGCCTTCTGTCACATCTGCAGCAATCTCCATCGCAAGCTTTGTGAGATCCAGAATGAGTGGTGGACCAACCTCGCAGAAAGAACTCAGCAATGTGCAGATGCTGGCAACTACAGAGGGTTTTATGAAGCCATCAAAGCTGTATATGGCCCTACCCACCAGGTTCAGAGTCCCTTGCACAGTGCAGACAGCCAAGCACTCTTTACAGACAGGGCTACCATCCTGAGCCATTGGTCTGAGTACTTCCAGGCTTTCTTCAACGCTGACAGAGTCGTTCAGGACTCAGCATTTTTGTGCATTCCTCAGCAACCAGGCAAAGTGGAACTGGATGAACTACCCTCCATGGAAGAACTAGCTAAAGCCATAGAGCAGCTGAAAAATGGCAAAGCAGCAGGAGTTGATGGTATTACATCAGCGATCTGGAAAGATGGTGGAACAGCATTACACAGCAAGCTCCATGAACTCCATGTCTGTTGCTGGGAAGAGGGCAAACCTTCGAGTGACCTCTGTGATGCAGTCATCATCACCTTGTACAAATAAAGGGAGACAAGTCAGACTGCTCCAACTATCAGGGGATAACCCTGCTCTCCTTGTTCGAGTGCTCTTAAACAGATTAGTACCTACCATTGTTGAAGATCACCTCACAGAAACCCAGTGCGGCTTCAGAGCCAACAGAGGCACCATAGAGCTGGCCTGCGACCTCAGGCAGTTACAAGAGAAGTGTCACGAGCAGAACAAAGCATTGTACATCACGTATGTGGGCCTGTCAAAAGTGTTTGACACAGTAAGCCAGAAAGGATTGTGGAAGATTATGGAGTGCCTTGGCTGTCCCCCAAAGTTCCTCAGTATGGTCATCCAGCAGCATGAAGACCAGTGCAGCCAAATCAGGCAGAATCACAGCCTTTCTGAACCCGTTCCCAAGGTCAACGGTGTGAAACAGGGTTGTGTCCTGGCACCGACTTTGTTCAGCATCTTCTTCTGCATGATGCTGAAGCAGGCCTTTGAAGACCTTGACAATAAAAACGCTGTGCACATCCATTACCATCTTGACGGCGATCTGTTCAACCTCAGGAGACTACAGGCTCACTCGAAGACTCTTCAGCGGCTGTTTCGTGAGCTCCTCTTTGCTGATGATGCAGCCCTTGTTGCTCCCAGCGAAAGAGCCCTGCAGCACTTAACGTCCTGCTTTGCAGAGGCTGCTCAACTCTTCGAACTCGAGGTCAGCTTGAAGAAGATGGAGGTCCTCCAGCAGCCTGCTCCCCAGGATGAGCACCACCCCCTTCTTTTCCTTTTGGCTGTTCCCTTTTTTCTCAGGGATCGCCACAACGAATCTATGATTCACATGTTTGATTTGGAATAGTTTTTTTTACATCGGATGCCCTTCTTGACACAACCATTTAGCAAGGGGCAGAAACATACTGACAGCTTTGCAGCTTACTCCTGTTGAAAGTCAGCAATAATTCTTTTACATGCCTCTCACCATAGACAGAGACATTGCTGGCCTTTAATAACCCAGTTAGCTGCACTGGGGGGGATAGTGACAACCTTGTGGAGAGTGGAGAGTGGGACTCGAAGCCCCAACCTTAGGATCAGCGATTCAGCACCTTTTACCGCCAGGCCACCACTGTCCGATGAGCACCGCCCCACTCACATCATTATTGGCGAGACTGAGTTGAGACAGTTCACCAGTTTACTTATCTAGGTGGTACCATCTTTAATAATTTGGAGCTTTATCCTGCTGAAATAGAAAAACAAATCTATTCAAGCGCTGTCTAATGGTCATCCATGGTGTTGGTTACAGTGATAGCCCTCGTTGTTAAAGATCCCATTCATCAGTACAAAATCTCCCAGTTGACCACCACTAAATTACCCCCAGACTATTACACTTTTTCCACCATTTTTGACAAATGGCATCAATCATAGTGGGAATCGAACCCCCAACCTTTGGATTAGTGATCCAGCACCCTATACCACTAGATCACCACTGCCCCCGGTCCCTTCCAAATCTTCTTTAATCTAATATCTGTGTTCTGCTGCTTTATTGTTTCCAATGCAGCAGTGAGGGGGGCACAAGACAGTGTTCTCCATTATGCCGGTCCCAATAAATGCAGAGGGTTGTGTTAGGAAGGGCATCCAACGTAAAACCTGCACCAGATCGGTCGAGACTCGGTTTAACAACTACAGACATCAGTGCTGTCAACCAACAGGGTGCTGGTGGAAATTGGACTACTGTTGGTCGAAGAAGGAGAGTCGGGATGCGTGTCTGTAGGCGGAGAGAGAAGTTCAAAGGCATGAGTCTAGGACTGAGAGTATGGACTTTGAATGTTGTAACTATCACATTAAAAGGTAGAGAGCAGGCTGACATGATGCAGAGGAGGAAGGTGGACATACTGTGTGTTCAGGAGACCAGGTAGAAAGGTAGCAAGGCTAGAGGCTTAAGAGCGGGGTTTAAGCTGTTTTGTCATGGTGTAGATGGGAAGAGAAATGGAGTAGGAGTCATCTTGAAGGAAAGGTTAGTCAGGAATGTTCGATAAGTGAAAAGAGTGTCAGGCAGAGTGACGAGTCTCAAATTAGAAACCGAAGGTGTGATGTTCAATGTTGTTACTGCTTATGCCCCACAATCAGGATGTGAGCTAAAAGAGAAGGAGAAATTGTAAAGTGAGTTAGATGAAGTGATGCAGAGTGCCCCCTGAGGTGAAAGAGTGGTCATTTGTGCAGACTTCAATGGACATGTTGGTGCAGGCAACAGAGGGGACGAGGAAGTGATGGGCAGGTTCGGTATCCAGGACAGAAACACAGAAGGACAGATGTCGATAGATTTTGCAAAAAGAATGGAAATGGCTGGAGTGAATACTTTCTTCCAGAAGAGACAGGAGCATAGGGTGACTTATAAAAGTGGAGGTAGGAGCACACAGGTAGACTACATCTTGTGTAGAATATGCAGTTTGAAGGAAGTCAGTGATTGCAAAGTAGTAGTTGGTGAGAATGTTGCCAAACAGCATAAGATGGTGGTGTGCAGGATGACGCTGATGGTGAGGAAGGTGAAAAAGGCAAAGGCAGAGCAGAAAACAAAGTGCTGGAAGCTGAAAAAGGAAGAGGGTCGTGTTGTCTTCAAGGAGGAGTTGAAACAGGCTTTGGGTGGTCAGGAAGTGTTTCCAGATGACCGGACAACCACAGCAAATGTGATCAGGGAGACAGGTAGGAGAGCACTTGGTGTGTCCTCTGGAAGGAAAGTAGATAAGGAGACTTGGTGGTGGAATGAGGAAGTGCAGAAGTGTGTACAAAGGAAGAGATTAGCTAAGAAGAAGTGGGGCATTGAGAGGACTGAAGAGAGTAAACAGGAGTACAGGGAGACACAGCGTAAGGCGAAGGTAGCAGTGTCAAAGGCCAAACAGAGGGTGTATGATGACTTGTATGCTCGGTTAGACAGTAAGGAGGGAGAAAATTATTTATACAGGTTGGCACAGCAGAGAAATAGAGATGGGAAGGACATGCAGCAATTTAGAGTGATTAAAGACAGAGAGGGAAATGTATTGACTGATGACAGAAGTGTGCTGGGAAGATGGAAAGTGTACTTTGAAGAGCTGATGAATGAGGAAAATGAGAGAGAAAAAAGAGTACAAGAGGTGACCGTTGAGGACCAGGAAGTCGCAAACATTAGTAAGGGTGAAGTGATGAGAGCATTGAAGAGGATGAAGAGTGGAAAGGCAGTTGGTCCTGATGACATACCTGTGGAGGTATGGAAGTGTCTAGGAGAGGTAGAAGTACATTTTCTGACAAGAACATTCAACAAGGCCTTAGAGAGTGAGCAGATGCTGGAAGATTGGAGGAGAAGTGTGCTAGTGCCCATTTTTAAGAACAAGGGAGATGTGCAGAGTTGTGGCAACTACAGAGGGATAAAGTTGATGAGCCATACGATGAAGTTATGGGAAAGAATAATGGAAGCAAGACTAAGGGCAGAGGTCAGCATTTGTGAACAACAGTTTGGTTTCATGCCAAGAAAGAGCACCACAGACGCAGTGTTTGCTTTAAGGATGTTAATAGAGAAGTACAGAGAAGGTCAGAGGGAGCTGCATTGTGCCTTTGTGGATCTGGGGAAAGTATATGACAGAGTGTCAAGAGAAGAACTGTGGTATTGCATGAGGAAGTCTGGAGTGTCAGAAAAGTATGTGAGAGTGGTGCAGGACATGTATGAGAGATGTAAGACAGTAGTGAGGTGTGCTGTTGGCATGACCAAAGAATTCAAGGTGGAGGTGGGACTGCATCAAGGGTCAGCTCTGAGCCCCTTCTTGTTTGCTATGGTGATGGACAGGCTGATAGACGAGCTTCGACAAGAATCCCCATGGGCTATGATGTTTTCAGATAACATTGTGAATCTGGAGAAGTGGAGGTATCCTCTGGAAAGGAGAGTAATGACGGTTCACCTCAGTAAATCAGAATACATGTGTGTGAATGACAAGGACCCAAGAGGAACGATGAGTTTACAGCAAGCAGAGATAAAGAAGGTGGAGAATCTTAAGTACTTAGGTTCATCAATCCAGAGTAATGGAGAGTGTGGAAAAGAGGTGAAGCGTGTGCAGGCAGGTTGGAATGGTTGGAGAAAAGTGTCCGGTGCGATGTGTGATAGGAGGGTATCGGCAAGAATGAAAGAAAAAGTGTACAAGATGGTGATGAGGCTAGCGATGTTCTATGGTCTAGAACAGGAGTCCCCAACCTTTTTATTACCACGGACCAACCAACGCTTGACAATTTTACTGCGGACCAGGGGGGTGGGTGGGTGTCATAGATTATTTATATTCACTTCACTTATCCCTTAACATCCGGGGATGTTGGGGCGCCTTTATGGTGAGACTTGGGCTGATTTGGCCTGGTGGTGCCCCTCCCTCTCTAGGTCGTAGAAACACTCTGACGGCTTTGCAGCCTACTCTTTACGAAAGTCAGCAGTGGTTCTTTTACATGCCTCTCAAAATAGACATTGAGAGACAAGGCCTGCCTTTGATAACCCAGTTAGGTGCACTGGGGGGACAGTGACAACCTTGTGGGGACTGAAACCCGCAACTTCAGGATCAGCGATCCTGTGCCTTAACCACTAGACCACCACTGCCCCTATTTATATAGTAAATATAATTTATTCATATAAAATATTATTATTATTATTATTATTATTATTACTATTATTATTATTATTATTATTATTGATAATAATAATAATAATAATAATAATAATAATAATAATAATAATAATAATAAACACTCCATGAACGTTATTTTTCAATAGCTGAAATAAAGTTGGCTGGGAAGTAGAGCTTGAACTTTTCTAAAAAAAGAGAAAAAAAAAAAAACTTGAAAAAAAAACCCACAGGTGATGGTGGACCAGCAGGGAGAATGAAGGCTCAGTCTCATTCTCACCCAAAATCCCCGCTATTGTTTGAAACATGCCCAACTCGCTTCTGTTCATGTGCCATCCCCTTGTGGGTTACATTTTATCGCTCAAATGACCGACATGTAACCGAGAGAATCCAGTCATTTTTCCACTGCTGCTTCGGTCCAGTAGAGAACGACCCTATGGCCTGGGCCGCCTGTGTGTACGTCTGTGACTACAACTTCCAGTGTATCCACACCTGCTGCTTCACCGGTTGTCCTTTGCCACAGGACTTGAGATTGTGCGGTATGGGTGAAGTCATGGCTTGTGCTTGACTTGGATTTAAGTGAGGTAGAGTTGCGCAGATCGTCAGCCTTACTCTCTTGTCCCGGTCTATCTAAGCTAAATGTCATGACATAGTCAAGACGGCTGGAGATAGGTCAGGATGCAATGGATGGCCAGCAGTGTCCTGTGTGTCTCACTGTGTCCTGGTTGCGCTCCATGACACTTTGCTTGGTCTGCCTTCTTGTCCATTGAACCAATTTAGTGGTATCTTCCACACAATCAGCTGATCCAGTCTTCGCATATGTAAGTAGACAGGTCCAACTTTTATCGACTGTCTTGTGGCATGCGAATGTAAATACTTCCACCAATAATAATCATTTACAATATTAACAATGTCTAAAATGTTTTTATTGCAAAAACATGGACATTTCTAAGTGATCTCAAACTTTTGAGCAATAATATAAAAGAATATATACTACCCACAGTCCGCATAAAAAATAAATTAGTTTGGACAATGAAAAATGAATAAATTAAACCATATTCCAAAGAATACCGGACCAGCACTCTTATCTGCATGTAGTTTAAAGATTTCTCTTCACTATATTTAAGAGGCCCAAACATGAATGTGCAAATAAAAATTTGAATGCACAGCAATATTTAAAATCTACCCACAAATTTCCATTCAAAGCCTACAGCAGTGTCAGTTTACATTAGAGCAGGGGTCCCCACCGGTCCTCAGCTCAATTGGTACCGGTCCGCAGAAGAAATAATTCATTACTGTATTTCCGTTTTATTTATTATCTGACTCTGAACAATCTTTATTTTTGAAAAATCTTTTATTTTGAAAAATGACCAGATTCTCTCGGTTACATGTCGGTCATTTGAGCGATAAAATGTAACCCACAAGGGGATGGCACATGAACAGAAGCGAGTTGGGCATGTTTCAAACAATAGCGGGGATTTTGGGTGAGACTGAGACTGAGCCTTCATTCTCCCAACTGATGCACCATCACCTGTGGGGTTTGTTTGTTTGTTTGTTTTTTCGAAAAGTTCAAGCTCTACTTCCCAACCAACTTTATTTCAGCTATTGAAAAATAACATTCATGGAGTGCTTATTATTATTATTATTATTACTATTATTACTATTATTATTATTAAAATTGTTGTTTTTTTAAATTATTGGTAAAATTGTTAAGCATTGATCGGTTCGCGGTGATAAAAAGGTTGGGGACCCCTACATTAGAGGACTCTACAGGCAATTTCTCAAGATTGTGAAACTTTTCTTAAAGTAGTCCCGATTGGACTTTGAAGGATATCTTGGATCATTCTTGAATGTACTGTAGTGTCAAATTACTTAACGATATATTTTCAACTTAATCATTTTAACCTTTTAACTTCAGTTTCTTGACTGTGTCACATTTGTATTTTAAAATGTGTTTATCTTGCTTGTGCAATAGTCTCATGCCACTGGTCGTCACAAACTCTCAAAGAATGATAGAACTATCCGATGCTTAATTGTTGGCAATGTGCCAGTTCCACTGTGTATACTGTCATAGCTTTAGTATCTTTGTATAATTAGTCTACAGCCTAATCTTCAGTACAACAGCCACAGTCCAAAATTCCTCTGGCTATCTAGATGTTGTTTTGCTTACTTCAAATATTCGCTTTTGTAATAAAGCCATAGGTAAAGCTTCCTGCAATTGTTAATTTTTTTTGTGTGTGCAAGCAACACTACAGACAAGAATGGTCCATCATCTGTGTCAGGCTGAACTCCCTGCAGATCCTTAGTGTCATATATAAATACAAATGCTCTGCTTTCAGTGCGGCAAAGTGAGACATTCATTGGACAAATGTATAAAAATATGTTCCACCACTGGACAATTAACGGGCAGTGGTGGTTTAGTGGTATAAGGCACTGGATCGCTGATCCAAAGGTTGGGGGTTCGAGTCCCACTCTCCACAAGGTTGTCACTGTCCTCCCAGTGCAGCTAACTGGGTTATCAAAGGCCGGCCATGTCTCTCACTGTCTATGGTGAGAGGCATGGAAAAGAACCATTGCTGACTTTCGACAAGAGGAGGCTGCAAAGCCGTCAGCGTGTTTCTGCCCTGCAATGGCCTGGCGAGCTGTCCAGGGTGTACTCTGCCCTCGCCCCGAGTTGGCTGGGATGGGCACCAGCCTCCCCGCGACCCTAATTAGGATGAAGCGGTTACAGAAAATGAACTGAACACTGGACAATTAGCTTTTCTGGGTTTCTGAGAGGGCGGAGTCGGATGCTGGGCTGCTGCATGATGACTGTCAGAACTCTTAAAGTGACTGGAGCCTCTGTTTGATTGGCACCAAAACTTCTAAAGTTTAGTGTGACTTGGATTTTTATCAAATAACTGCTGCTCATAATCTGTTTTTGTTAGCAATATAGCTAACTATTTTCATTTGTACATATTCTATTTTAAATAAAAACAAATATGTATAGTGTTCTTGAGCTCATTGTTTTAGTTTAGTATTGTTTGTTTGTTTCGTAAAGTTTGCTAATTAGCTGTGAATAATGGAACCAAGACTCAGAAACCTTCTGGAACGGAAGTGCAGACCCAAGAGTGATTTGGAATGAGTAATTGATTAACTCTCCTGGTATGAGAAGGTGAGCCAACAGAAAGGAAGTGCTGTGAGACAATAGAGAGAATACAGTGCTGGCATTTTAATGAAGTCATCTCAGGGTGTTTCGTCAAAACTTGAGAAATCCGGATGACTTTTACAAGAAACATATAAAAATGTATACATGAGTAACATGATACAATAATTAATATATTTTATAGTGTAGGCCTATAATGTGCTTCCCGTGTGTGAAAGACCACTAACCAACCACTGGTACTATTTATGCTCTTTATGATTCTCTTTACAAACTCTCTGCAAAAGGAGGGATACACCCTTAAACAACTCAGCAGACCACTGCAGGGCCAGATAATCCATTTTAATTTTAGCATTTCAATCTCTGGCTAAAAGTGGCCTTGACATATGATCTCATCAATCTTCAAATGATCAAACTCCACAGACTGCAGCATATTTTCAAAGTCTCATTTAAATTTTAAATTTATTTGAAAGTAAAATTAATTTTTCTATTTAAATACATTAATAATTTTAACTGGTTCTTCTTGTGACATTTGCATTAATATCATTCATAATGAAGGGAAATGTGGTATTACTTTTGACATGTTTTGTCCTGGGTGACACAGTGGTGTAGTGGTTAGCAAGAAGGTCCTAGGCTCAACTCCCGGGGTCAGCGAATGCTTCTGTGTGGAGTCTACATGTCCTCCCTATGGCTACATGAATGCTGTTCCAAATTGCCCCCAAATTGGTATATGAGGAATGTACCCTGCCTCCTCCCCAGAGACGGCTGAGATAGGATTCAGCCTCTATGTGACCCTAATAGCAAATGAATGAATGTTTTTCTTGAATCAGACAAAAGAAATACGATGCAATTCAGTCCCGCTGACTGTTTTTATGGTTTAGGTGACAGCAAAAGCGATTATAAAACATTCTGTATGACTGTATTCTTATATATGGGTAAAAAAGTCCAATTATGCAATCAGGAAGTTCATTATAGCAGGAAGCGGAGCGTGCCATATAATTCGCTTTTTAGATTAATCCCAAATCTTTTACAGTTATCATATATGTGATAATCATTTCTAAAATTAGAATCTAATGCCATTTTTAATTATAGACTACCTAAAGCACCTTCATTACATTTTTCCTTCATGTTTATGTAAAGTTGATTTTGTTTTTATTATTAGATTGTGATTATCATTAATATGGAGGGTACAGGCTTACATAGTTGACTGTGTATGGACTTTGACTCACTGATATGCAGCTGGTAGAGCGAGTACACTAATATTGAGGATCAAAATGTTCACTCTTTCCTTTCATAAGAGTCATGTTATTTTATTAAAACCGCAGAACACTGACAATTGAAATTCAACCGTACTGAATTATTTAAAAATTCAATAGATGACACAATGCCTTAGTAATTAGTAGCGTAGTAGCACCATCACCTTACAGCAGAAAGGTCCTGGATTTTAGTTTTATGCAGGAGCCTTTCTGTGTGAAATCTTCATTTTCTCCTCAGGCTCTGGATTTTGTTTTCTCCATCCCGATGTATTACAGTACAGGGATCGCTCACTTTCCGTGGTTAATTGGGACCGAGATCCCCGTGCGACCATTGAAATCTGCGAAGTAGGATCACCCCCCTCGCCCCCCCACTGACTTATACATACATGTATATATACATACATGTGTATATAATATCAAAAGATACATATTCAATGCTAGAAATGCTTATAATAAAAATTAAACATTCAGAAATAATGTATAAGATGTAAATAAAACATAAATACACACACATACAGATGGTATTGCATGAGAAGACGACACACATACATACGTGGCCGCACGCACGTAGACGTGCATGCACACACAGATGCACGCCTCACGACAATGTAACTAGTTTCGATGGGAGATTTTGGGTTGTTTTTTTGTTGGGTTTTTTTTTGCATAATTGGGCTTGTTTTGTGGCATTTTTCATAACTCTTTCCTCTATTCTTCCTTAATTTCCTTATTTTTTAATTTGATGAATATTTATTATAAATTAAAAAAAACACGATTCACTGAAGCCACATGAATTGAAGCGCGAAGTAGTGAGGGATCCCTGTATATATAGATAAAAATATAATATTTTCTTGAATTTGTCAATTAAAATACAACAACATTTTCTGCTAAAATATCAATAAGATCGTAAGCAATTTGTTTTCAACAGAATTAAATAAAATAAAATGTAATTGTTGAGCATGTAAATAGGGTAAGTTAAGTCTGTTGGGTTTTTACACCCGAGCCTCGTGACTCATCAGGCCGGTGCTTATTCCCGGTTTCCATAGCGTGAAGCGACCAGGAGTTCAACCTCCCCCTGGATGCAACGCTAGTCCATCGCAGGTGACCTTCCCAGTATATTTTACTGGTACCCATTTATACTGCTGGGTGAACAGAGGCACACTTGTGGTTGAGACCTTGCCCAGGGGTCTTAGCACAGTGAGGGTCTCAGTGGGATTCGAACTCACAACCTCCCGATCATGAGCGCAGCACCCTAACCATTACACCATCAGCCCCACTGAGCATGTAAATGTTCAGTGTTAATTCAGCCAATGTTCTTTGGGGCATCATAGTGGTGTAGCTTTTTGCATTGGTGCCTCACAACAGGAAGGTTTTTAGTTCAAACCATGCACAAAATTTGATTTGTTTTTAATGTCAGCACATTGCTCCTCAGTGATTAACATGGGTTAATTTAGGATAATTTGTTTGTAGCACAGAATTATCTAAGACATAAAATGTCATCAACGAAGGTGAAGTGGATGTCATGGAACAGTCGCAGAGATGGAACATCAAGCCATCCAGTGAGCCTGAGGTGAGAACAGTAATTGTTTATCTTTCCACAAAAAGTATGAAAATATTTGAATATTAAAAATACATTTTATTTTGTACTATATGTTCCCATTCCTGGGCAACAGTGACTGGGGAAGAAGCCACCATAAGCAGTGCAAAAATAAAGCATAAGAGCAACAAGCATGAGGAATTCCATGCTAGGTTAACATGAAACCTTTTTCCGCTGACAAGGCGCATTCATGCACTTCTACCCCACCCCACCCCCAACACACACTTTTTTTTTTGTCATTTCCAATTCCCACCTGTTAAGGGCTACCTACCGATCACATATGGCCACCGCCAACCAGGGAAGGGCGTAAGCATGCACATGCACTCTCATAACATTCCCTGCTGCATATGTACATTTGGAGGTGTTGACACTTGGAGGAGAAATGCTATCCACCCAATTTTTGTACAAATGAGCTCACAGACAACCATGACTTATTGGTGATCACTGTGAGTTACAGCAGAATGTATGCCATCATACTGTGAGATCTTGGTCAATTAGCTACCATGGACTCCTGGTCAGAGATGGCTGCCTCATCAACCTGGATTCCACCTTGCCATATCAGGGTTGATCACCACGAACTTTGTCAATTCGCCACTCAAGAGCCCTTGAACAACAACAAAAAAATAAATAAATCATCATCTTCCTCCACTTATACTGTACTAAGATCAGGTCACGGGGTCACGGGGGCAGCAGCCTAAGCAATGCGGTCCAGACGGGAATGCCTCGGTGAACCCCAGATGAGCTGGAAGAAATAAAAACAATCAATAAATTAAAAAATGTCAATGCTTTATTTCTCACAAACCAGTGGTTTTGGTTAGAATAAAACAGTTAGTCAGTTATACAGTTATGGCTCACAGCTGGGTCAGCGCTGCACCAAAGAAAGCTCAGGAAATAACTATTAAATATAATTTAAGGAAATGTGGTAAAGTTTCTCATTATCTTCAAGAAATTAGGATGATATCACTTCCTGCTGATAATTGTTTCATATTCCAAATATATCACAGGTTGAACATGTTCAGGTTACAGGATTTACTGAGTGCTCAGACTCACTTACACACAAAATAAAATTTGAGCTGAAAAATAAACAGTAATTTTTCTAATGATATGAATTGTCTTCAACACTATCTGTGATGAACTGAGCAATTCATTTCGTGCCACTTGCACTGTCTGTGTTCAGGTAAAACATTCTCTCCGAAGCATGAGCACTGCTTTATTAGCCCAGGATTTACAACATCTTTTCTAAATGTCATTCTGAGGTCAATTTGGTTTATCATTAACATCTTTTCACAAGCTATATCCTGAAGACGGTGATGTGGGGATTGATATCAGGGTATATATATATATATATATATATATATATATAAGGTATAAAATATGTCATGTAGTGGAAAAAAACTGTTTTGGTTTTATTGACTCCAAGACTTGCTTTTCAGTTCAGCAGAACTGTTTTTAATGTTATTTCTGGTTCTCATTGATGTGGTACAAAAAATAAATAAATAAACAGTATAAAAGTACATTAACCCAGCACTGCACTGAATGCAAATCCAAAAGCTCAAATAATAAATCACTATTCGTATGTCATGTTTCTCCCACCATCTCCAAAAAAAAAAAAAAAAAAACTAAAAAAAAGCAGTGTATCTAGATAAAAATAGTAAATTCTAGTTTTATTAATTTTAAGAGACACAACATGATTGACATCTATTAGGACTACATAGGCTGCTATCAAAGGAAAATCACCGACACGTGGCACAATTTGGTCAGAGAACGCAACACAGGGTAGTATCAGTAGGAGTGGCATCCTTATTATCCAAACTGACAGTGGAATTGTGTCACCATGGAGCTAGGTCCAAAGTTTCTCAGATTAACAAAGCCCTTGAACACTTTGTACATTTATAGGCAGTTGACTTGAAACATTATGACTGCAACTCATCTCTGCCCTACTTATAAGGCAATATATTTTGGGATCCCATATTAATAAATATCAGCAACAACATGATGCCTTACTGCTTTGTTCTTAAATCGTGGGTTAATAAAGATTCATTTAAAAAGGAGCTCATATTCTTATTGTGTGTGTGAGAGTTGAAATGTGTGTACATGGCTGCTGGATAGAACCTGTTATCTAAGGTAATACTCCTGACTGGCTTGGACTGGGATGTCACAGTTGTGACAAGTCATGCAGCCACACCTTACACTTTACCGTAAGCAAGGTCATAAGGAATGATTAGCCATATCATATGCAATCTCACACACACACACACACACACACACACACACACACCTAGGGTAAGTTTGAAACAGCCAGTTAGCCTGAAGTAACGAATCAAACCCGGGATCTTCTTGCTGTGAGTTGGAAGTGCTAACCATTACTAGTGGCAGCCCAATTTTCAAAATGTCCCCCTCCAGGTTTTTATACAAACCTGTGATGAAAATTAAGGGGGAAATTTTTTCTTTCTTCCTTTTGGCTTTTTCCCTTTCTCGGGAGTCCCACAGAGAATCATCTGATCCGCGCATTTGATTTGGCAGAGGTTTTTAAGTCGGATGCCCTTCCTGTCACAACCCTTTAAGCAAGGGACAGAAACACGCTGATGGCTTTGCAGTCTCCTCTTTACGAAAGTCAACAATGGTTCTTTTACATGCCTGTCACCATAGACAGTAAGAGACATGGCCCACCTTTGATAACCTAGTTAGCTACACACCGGGGGGGTGACAACCTTGTGGGGACTCGAACCCTCAACCTTAGGATCAGCGATCCTGCGCCCTATCCACTAGACCACCACTGCCCTAAGGGGAAAAATATGATTGTATATAAAAAATAAATTAAAAAAAAAGGTCATCTAACATTCACTTATTTAATTTTACATTTATTTCCTTGTATTTAACCAGGAAGTTCCTTTAAAATTCAAAACCTCTTTTACAAGAGGGAGGCAGCCAAGGTAATAGCCAATCACATCACATTAATGTAATAAACATTATTACATATAATAAATATTAACCACAAAAAAAGTTTGTATAAACCAAAAGCAAGTGTAGCTGTGAGGAAAGTAAGCATAGTGACCCCCCCCACACCCAAAAAAAGAAAAACAAAAATATTTTCACCGTAGTGAGGAAGAGGAAGTTATTTTGTGTTGGCTGTCAGGTCATTGTCAGGCTGGTTGTGTTGTGTGTGGCTGTCAGGTCATGTTTGTTTGTGTTATAAATGTGACAGGAGTGCCAGCAGAAAAAGAAATGTAACATTCAGAGTTTGCAGTGATATTGTGTTCCCTACTCAAATTAAAAACTGTGATTTAGGGGAAGACCACAGTCAGGGTTTAAATAAGACTGAAGGAGATCGCTAAACTCAAAAGGAACAAGAGCCATTCGAGCAAAGGACTTGATCAGGTAATTTAAAAAGTTGAGCAGCTAAGTGCAGAGGGAAATGTTAAGGTAACCTTTGAATCATACATTGTGACTCACTGCATTGGCTAGAAATGTGATCACCTTCAGACAATAAAATAAACCTCCGAAATGGAGAGAATTGAACTCCATCACCAAACACATTGTTAGTCAATAGGCAGCCTCAGAAAACCAGCCACAACACAAACAAACATTCATAACAAAAGGTTTTATTGGCTTATCTAGTCATATAGATATAAAGTCATCTGACATGTTCAGCCCTGTAGAGTCACAAAAAAATTTGAGGATGAGGACACATATGCTACAAAAAGAAATTTGGTGCAATTGTGATCAGAAAAAAAGAAAAGAAAAAAAAAACTTCATATCATGCAACAGACAACAAAATCAAACAGGAAAGAAAAACTCATACTTAGTGTTTTGTACATTACTGTAAACAAAGTCTTGCTAGAGATCATATCAAAACACATTATGGCAAGTAACAAGAGGAAAACATGGAACAATTTCAAAATATCCTAAGGTGGGGTTGGGGAACGGGGTCTACAAAGAAACACTGCTCGGCAAAACTGCTTAACAGACGAAAAAATATATTCCAACAGACCAACATGAATGATGATCGTAAACACAGGTGGCTTTATATGGTTCTACAATATGGCTGATGTACACCAAATTATTACCACTATATAGGCTACATGAAACACGTCTCTGGTTGTGTCGTGTATACAGTGATATGAGGTATATTAAGGTCACAATTGTGTCTTTTTGCCATTTTTTTTTAAAGTATGGGAGAAGTCTGGAGTGCAACATTTAGGTTTTGAGCCCCGAGACTAGTGCAGAATCAGCAGTTCTCTTTGAAGGGATTGAAGCAATAGCTGGGTCCCATTTATGCTGGAGAGGAGCAGGAAATATCGAAGGAAGACACAGGAGCCTTCCTGCTCCATTCACGGGCACAGCAAAGATTGCATTTGAGGGGGAAATGGTTATCAGATTCACAAGTCTCCTCAAGACTGTGTAAAAGTCCTGATTTCAAAGTTTTAAAAAAAAAAAAGATAAGTCAACAGGTTCAGGTCCACACAATTCTGATTTGCATGAGTTTAACGTCCACAGCTTGGATGGCCCTCCAAACATGACCTTGAAAAGGGATCTTTGCATTTTTGTCCATTAGGCATCAAATTTGTAATTTGAGAGGTAGAATTCCAAATGCAGCGACTTACTCAAAAATAATAATTCAACTTAATACTTAAATACACTTTGAATACAAAAGAGGCCCTATTCTAACACCCAAGCCTCCACAGCACAAAATTGGTATGGCATCCATATTGACAGCATTACTAAAACAAATCATGCTAATAACCCTCCCATCTCACTAATTACAAAAAAATGCCCTAGGCAATAAACACACATTTCCATTGAAGAAAAAGAAAAAGAAAGAAAGAAAAATCACAGCTTTCCTCTGAACAAAAGCATTTATGTATTCATAATCCAAGTTTTTATCTTCAGTGGTAAAAGTGCTAGGATGATTCCTTGAGAAATAAATTAGATGACAACCAACACATTTAACAACTGGGTATGATTTATGGCTGATTTATACTAATGCAAAGCATCAACACAAAGACAAATAGTCCATGACTAGATGTATATTTACTAGCAACTGAAACAAACGTTTAATTGGAAATGTTGCAGGTGGAACAAGACCCAAACAGCTCTTCACTCAGACCATTGACTCAAGCAAGAGGATCAAGAAGATGCTCTTTGCTTTAGAATATTAATGACAGACTTATAGGGAAAGAGAAAGCAAAAAACAAAAAAACTGGGAAATATATATTTAAACAAAAACATCCATTTTAAATGAAGAGACTGAAGGCAATACAATACAAGTCTCGGAATATTACCAGTAATGATACTTTTTTTTTTTTCCGAATTAAAAATTATAATGTATTTAGCTGCATCCACTACTTTCCTACTTCTAGCCTTCATTTCTTTTCAACTGAAATGTGAGACTCAGATTTGACTTCAGACTGTTCTGGTTTGCTACATGCAACACTGCCCTCTACTGTATTGTCAGGCACTGAAGCGAATGTTTTTTTTTGTGTTTGTTTGTTTGTTTTTTCTTTTTAGGACACCCACAACCGTTCACAGTTTTGCATACGCAGAAGTATAAATCAGCCTGTGTAAGACAAACCCTAAGGCCACATATCAGTAGCTGGAAAGATTCTACTGGGGCAAAAAAACAAAAACAAAAAACTTACATATACACAAACAGATCTCCACCAGCAATAGCATTGGACTGAGAGTGTGCACTTAGGGTTGCAACTGTGTCTGATGTATGTCCTTTAGTGATTAAAGTATGAAAAGTGTTTCACATTGAAAAAGTACCATAACTGCTGCATATGTACAAGTAGTGGAAGGATTCACCAGTGTGATCAGCTGAACAGGTAGACTGAGTGTGGATTTGCTTTTCTTTCCTCAAGGAATTTCAGAAAACAAAATTCACTGATGTTTTAAACTGTGTGTGTGTTCAAAAGTAAAAAAGAAAAGCATTGCTAGTTGCACTTAATTAATTTAAAAATGCTTTTTTCCTGAGTAACACTTTCAATTATCGTAACAGACAATAGGCCGACATTTTCTGCCACGGAATACTGGGCCACACCCTGACAATAGTTATTACTATAGATCATCTTCATCTATTTTACAATTCTATCCTGATTGCTAAAACACAGGGTTTCGGAAAAGTCAGGCCAGTCATTATCTACTCTCTAAACCACAGAAATGTCTACACTAATAAAAAGAGGAGCCAAAATACAATATTAAAAAGAATATTTAAAAATTGCATTTGAGGTCATGGAGACCTTCCCTGGTAGAGTGTCAACAATTAATGGCAGTGTATTCATTAATATTTTAATCTTTCTTTAAAAAAAAAAAAAAAAAAAAAAAAAGAAGAAAAAAAAAAAAAAGAAGAAAGAAAAAAAGAAGAAAAAAAAAAAAAAAAAGAGGGAATTGGGGCTGAGGGCATTGGGGGAAGTCCTTGTCTCAAACCGAAGGGTTAGGCTGGCTACCAAAACCTTTACCTATAGCTTTGGCTCGTGGGGGTTTTGGTTCCTGAGCTAGCTGGCTCATTCACTTCAGCTAACAGACTGGTATAACCTGAGAATTCCAACATGGGAGTCCGCGATATTCGGGGATCAACCTCGACAACGACGATCTGAGGGTCAGAGCTGTACGGCAGTGGGGTCCGGCGCTCAGATTTAAACTGAGAGCCGAATGCCTGAGCAAAGTTCTCAATCTGAAACGTGGGCCGCATGTCCACCTCCTTGGATGGTTCAAGGGCTGTTAGATCAGCAGGAGAAGATAGGGAGTAGATGGTGGTGGAGATACTTCTGGTGTTGTCAGCACTGGTGGAGTTGCCATCCTTAACCTGCGGCTCCTTCTGCCCATTACCATTAGCAAGCTCCTGTGTGTCCAACTGCTCAGTGAGCTCTTGAGATGGTGTGAGCTGCTGGTGGGTAGAGGGTACAAGGGTAGTCAGGTGAAAGGACTGCTGGGAAGAAGATGTAGCATGGGAGGGAGACTGGGAACCTAACAGCATGCCGAAATGAGACTTTGGTAGCACAGAAGTGGATAAGGGACCATGGGGGGAGGAGATGGACTGGGTGAAAGTGCAGTCCAAAGGAGATGTGGCATACATGTGCTTCTCTGGGAAGAAGGTAAAGATACCACTATTTCCGTGGCTTGTTCTCTCCAGTGTCTGAAGCAGGAATTTGGAATACTCACTCAGGGCACCACTCTTGTCACCTGAGCCATTTGAAGAGGTTTCATCTGCTCCCAGTTCAGTTGTTGCCGAAATAGCATGCAGTTCCACGTGGTGCGGCTCTGAGAGGTCAAAGGTCCCGTCATTTTTATGGGAGTAGTGATCCAGCAGACTCTGCAGTACCTCATCAGGTATACCTGACCTGTCATGCTTGTTGTCAACACTGACCAATGGTGATGTATCCAGTAACGCCAGTGTGGGTTCACCAATCCCACCCTGGATAACCGTCTGCTGATGAAGGTGGACCGAACTATAGTCACTACCACCACCGCTGTTGTTTGCCGCATGCAAATACCTCCTTTTCTTTAGAAACTGCATGGCATCGTCATAGTTGCTGCTGGTGCCACCTTGCTTTGATTCTGAGGAACTATGAAGAAGGCCTAGCCCATCCATACCTCCTGGTCCAGGTAGATCCATAGGATTAGATTTGAGAGGTAACAGTTTTGTCTCATGGAGAGCAGATCTCGAGTCGACCTCACCCATTGAGAGCAGGCTCTTGTCCCCACCCTTGCGTCCACCTTTCTTAAAGGCAAGCTTGGGAGTGCGAACATGCTGGTTTGCCATGCTGGTGTCAGACATATTCCCCACCCCTGAAGAGGATGCCCCAGAGCCACCAGCCATGTCTATGGTGTAGTCTTGCATGCTGACCATTAGGCCTGCCCCTGAAGCTACTGTCTTTTTCCTCCGCCGCTCTCCACCCTCCCCACTATTCTTGGACTTGCCTCTCTTGCGTGGCGGTACGCTGGCATTTCCCTGAGTGTGTAGGTAGCTGCCTTGTCCCAGGTCTTCATCTCCAAGGTCTAGCATCCCTGGGTCCAGACCCTTTTTTATGGCTTCTCCACAGGTTCTCTTGTGCTTCAGTAAACGATCAGTACGCGAGAAATACTACAGATGTGTTAAAAAAAAAATAAAAAAAAAAAAATAAATATTGATTGAGATTTTAAAGACTGGTCCATAAGATACACAGAAAATTAAATATGTAGAGACAATAATAAGTAATTGTCAATCATTAGTACGTGAAACGGCAACAGCCAAAAAAAAAAAAATGAACCTTTCATTTTCCCCTTTTTTCTCTATATATGCAAAAACACCTTAATATAGCAGTTAACTTGCTTTTCCATGTAATTTATACTTCATTCTGATCGAGTAGGTAAAGCAGATGCTCTTAGCGGCACTGCCCTTAATTCTGCTTGAAGTAGAGGGCTCACCTGATTGGACTCTTCCGTGGTTAAAATATATAAAAAGAAACTGCAAAAAATCTAAATCTTTAGTTGGTATTCTTTGTTTCCATATATTATACATTAAAGCTCTGAAAATTACATGAAACATTTCTACATTGTTCTTGCACCGGCTCACTTAATTGTAAAAAAAAAATATATATATATAATAAAAATCTTGCGATTATGTGAGCTTTTTTTTTGTTGTTGTTTATTCCTGTATAACAGGGGTCGGGAACCTTTATAACCAAGATTGCCAAAAATAAACACATTTTCAAATCCAATCCTCTGATATATATATATATATATATATATATATATATATATATCCCCCAGTGCAGCTAACTGGGTTATCAAAGGCCGGCCATGTCTCTCACTGTCTATGGTGAGAGGCATGTAAAACAACCATTGCTGACTTTCGTAAAGAGAATGCTGCAAAGCCGTCAGCGGGGTGTTTCTATCCCTTGTTAAAAGGGTTGTGTCAGGAAGGGCATCCAATGTAAAAACCTATGCCAAATCAAATGTGCGAATCAGGTGATTCGCTGTGGCGACCCCTGAGAAAGGGGAAAAAGCCGAAAGGATAGAAGATATATATATATTTTTTTAATACTGAATACAACTAAATGGAAAAAGAAGACCAACAATTTTAGAGTAGAATAAGACTCTGAATTTATTTTAAACAACATTTTCATAATGAAATAATTTATTATTAAGAAAAGTACTTTTTACTATTAATGCAACTTCTGGTGCTGCATGGTTTTGCTGATGGCTTTGTAGTCTGGACGATACGTGGTAAGGTTCAGCTACATGCAGGCGTTTAGGCTTCCATTTGTTAAATGTGACCGCAGGTTGGTCTTGATGTTTTTCACATGTGAGAAGGACTGCTCGCATGCACATGTGGAGCCAAACATGGTCAATAAGGCATGACTCACACGCTGCAGTGTTTGCTATGTGACAGGAAGCGCATCCCGAGTTTTGACAATCAGCTGGTCTGCGGGTTGAAGTTTATCCATGTCTGTCCATTTGAGTTTGCTTGCCAGCTCTGCTTGGTTTAATGCAAATGATAGGATCAAAAATAAGGGAAATTTACCTCTTAACCCAAAAACAACTCATGCAAGCAATAATCCAATAAAATTAAACTTTCAAGGTATCGGACCCGCCCACACACTGGAGTACAGAAAGGATTGGCTCTCTGCGGTGCACCACAGTGACAAGTGGTGTTGAAAATAGATTTATAGATTAAAATGCATGAGATTTATTTATCTGTTTTTGTTTTATTTGATGGCTTTTTTTCTGTATTTTTATTGAAAGGACAGCGAAATGATGTACTAGTTATTCTGTTAAGAGAGGCCACCTGATTAACCCGAGAGCCAGAGACAGTCATCAAAAGAGCCACATCTGGCTGGCGAGCCATAGGTTCCCGTCCCCTGATGTATAGTATAGTGTGTATATAATATATATATATATATATATATATATATATATATATATATATATATATATACACACACACACACACATATATACACACACACACACACATACATATAGTATATACCAAAAAAAACATATGCACCTTATTTTGTTAAATGAATTGAGGATTCTCCATTTTCAGACATCCATACTGCCTTCTGTGAATAACTTAATTATAAGCAATTTGAAATGCCTTGTAAGCGAGATAATTTTTACCTGTTGGCAAGTATCACATTTGTATGGCTTTTCTCCACTATGTGTCCTTTTGTGTCGCTCCATATGGTATTTCTGAATGAAGCGCATATTACACTGGTCACAGCTAAATGGTTTTTCCCCTGTAAAATAGGAGATACTGTTGTGTACATATTTCACTTATTGATTTGTGTATTTCAGCATGCAAAATCACACACACACGTAAATAATTCCAAGATACGGTGTGACCAATCTAACAACTTCATAGTGAGTCAGCTCAGCATGCTCAAAATAAGGTCAAAAGCAGTATCATCATACAACATCTAACTTAAGTGAAATGCATTTCAGTCTTGCTGCAAGTGTAAATGCTTGTGTGCGTGTTGGCCCCACAACTGTTCAGGTTACTCCCCTTCATTACCAAAAGCAAACCGAGATGGGCACCAGCCTAAACTCAATCTTAATTATGATAAAGCCACTTAGAACATGAAAGCATGAATGAATCTTAACTGGGTCTTCATCTGATGAACCTATTAGAATATTCCTAAAGAAATTTTTAAAAAATAATAAAAATGAAAAAATAAATAAAAATTCAGTGGTACCTCGTCTATCGCGTGTCCCTTATAATGAGTTTTCCATGATACGGGCTTCGAACTCCTCAAAAATCTGCTCCATCCAACAAGCAAAATTTCACCTTCCGAGCTCTCCTCAAAATTGCTTTTCCGGGCCAATTAGCCTCGTATTCTTCAGTGTGTATTTCTCCGTGCTCCGAGAACGCCTTGTGTAGTACTTCTCAATTATTTTCTATGACGGCCCCTCTAGAATGAAAATAAGCCGCCGCCCCCCCCCCATAGTGTTTGCTGCATTCCGTATCGTTTGAGCGGTGCTTTTTCCCTACACCATAGCGCGACAATCAGAGCGTCACTGCCAACTACTGTACAGTATGGCAAAAAAGCATGCCCCCTCTAGTCATACGTGCCCCCCGCCGGCATCATACCATGCCTCCCCACTATTTCAGAAGCACTGCCCTTGTGGGAGCTCACCATGAGCCTTTCCTTGCTGGCATTCGTGCATGCACACGCACAAAATTCTCCTCTTCATCTGTTACACACCACCTCCTGCCTGCCCACGTGACAGCTTCACCGCAGTCAATGATTGGAAGGGTAGTTGACATTGTTTATTCATGTATTATTATTTATTATTAATGTCATGTATCATTATTATTGTTTTGAAATATTCACTGTTTTTACATGTTTATTTTCAATATATTAGATCAAATATACATGTGTGTGACAGGTTATAAAAGTTTGGGAGGGTGTTGGAAAGGATTCATTGGTTTTCTGTTATTTCATATGGGAATAATTGTTTCATCTAACAAACTTTTCAGCTTACGATCTTGCCCTCGGAACAGATTAAATTTGTTAGCTGTGGTATCACCGTACATTAAAAAGTTAGTATCTAAAAAAAATTCATAATTTCAGTTAAGATGATTTTAAAATCTTTCAAACTGGATTTAAAAAAATACCAATATGGGACTCACCACTATGGATCTTTTCATGCCGCTGCAGCAAGTACTTCTGGATGAAGCTCATGTTACATTGACTGCACCTAAAAGGCCTCTCACCTGTTTGGTCAGAAACAGATTCAAACTTGAATGTTAAAGAATAATTCCATTAAACAATCCCATAAAGAAAAAAAGTTCGAGTTACATTTACAGCATTTAGCAGACGCTCTTCTCCAGAGCCACTTACAGAAGTGCTTTAAAGTCCAATCAGTCTCTGTTCTAACAAACCAGTATAAGAATATATTCAAACTAAGACTGGTAGGTAGTGTGTGTGGGGTTTTTTTTTAACCTGTATTTGGTTTGTAGTCAATGTTTCTTACCTGTGTGGATGAGCACATGTCTGCGAAGGTGGTAGGAGCTGCGGAAGGCAGCACTGCAGTGCTCACATATGTGCGGTTTGAAACTGGGAGAAATGGGTCCTGCCTCCCCATCCAGCATCACTGACTGCATGAAAGACACAAAAGAAAATAAGTCCATTTGTGGCAGTCACCATATTTCCCACACATTTCTTTCACGCTAAATAGACTTGGTGGCTTTTCTCTGAAAAAAAAAAAAGGCTGAAAAAAATGTAAAAAATTAGCACCTTTGTGGAATCCCCTCGCTTCCTTCTGCCCCTTCCCTCTGTTCCCTCGCCATTTGCCCGTCGTCCTTTCTTGTGTGTGGACTCTTTTGAGTCTTTCCCTAATCTTCCAGGAATCTGCTATCAAAATAAAGAAAAACATTATCAAACTAAAGGTTGCATGAAGAGCTGAGTCAAATACAAAAACTAGAAGATCGCATACAAAGCGATTAGAATGCTATGCATATTCAGAGAAATAAACCATGCAGAAAAAAAAATTTCATCTACACATACAAGCAAGCACATATACAAAAGTACATTTAGCCTTTTATCCCATCTTCTTGACTTACACTGTTGAAGTTGACATCATGCAGATGCAGATTCTGGTGGCTTCCAAGTGAAATGTCTAGCATGTCTGAACTTTTTCCTCCTGCTGCTGCTGCTACTCCTGGGCCTGCTCCATACATAGGGATGCGGTAGTCAAGCTCATTGAACTTCTCCTGCTTTATACCCATGCTGTGCAGAAAGCTGCCACCATGTTCAGGAGAATCCCTTTCCTTTTTCAGGACCATCTCTTGGGGAACATCAGCCACCACTGGCTGTGAGGTGAGCCTTGTGAAGCTGGTGACTGGAGGTAAATGGCTGAACATGATCATGCTGGGGGCAAAGTTGGGGTCCATGCTGCCATTGCGCAGAAACTCATTGCCTAGCTTGTCCTGGATAATACTCATGGTCGGGTTCTCAAGAGGGCAACCGTCATTCAGCTCAAAAGGTGAGATACACTGCAAATAAAGAAATAATCATGTAAAGTAACCAAGTACAACACAAAGTATTCTACATTTCATCTTCTGTAGGCTGGTCAGGTAAAATAAAGTGACTCATAACCTATATGCCCCTTCCATCCACACAAATGGTTCCAGTAACTCAGTGTTTGGGTTTCACTGTGATGTGATTAGTGCTGATATTTGAAACTGTTTGCATTTAAACTGTCGCACCTCTGTAACTTAAGACAGGATTTTCCCAACTGAATTACAGTAGTATTTACTTTCCAATTAAAAGGTGAACTGAATTCCACACACTATTTCATCTGCTCACCAAATAAAACTGGCCTAGTAAATATTTCAAAAGTGAACAAAATGTTTTCTAACCTGAATTTAACTTCGCATAGTAATTGGGTGAAATCATTTCGGCATCATCACATAACAGTCTGAATGGCGAGGATTTGATTTTACCACACAGGATCTTTTGTGGTGTGGGTAAGCGTTTAGCTAACACGCGACAGCAAGAAGCTAACGGGGCTAAGTGAGCTAGCAGCTATAAAAGCTAATGTGCTTTACATAAATAATAAATAAAGCAGAGCACGAGCTGCTGCTTTTCATTGTAGCCTAATAAAGAAAGCAGATGAACCCGCAATCTTACCACGGTTACTGGAGCACTAAAGTGAGAAACATTTACCCAGGGCTTATATAATGCAGACATTTAACTCACGTCTCATGCTAATCAACAAATCAATCTCGGTCAAGACATCCAGCTAGCTAAACGACTAGCCATGTAGCTAGCAATCACTTGCTAACAGCTCACCAGCAGTTCAGCCAAGCAGAGTATAGTACTTTAATTATAAACGACGTGAATTTACAGTTTATTTCTGAATAAATTAATATAAACACGTTACTATCATTTAGGCGTTTCCACCAACTCGTCGAGTTCAGGGTTCACTTGAGACGTCGAGAGACATTTATCGATAGCAAATCAGAGTTAGCTATCGAACAACAAAAAAAAACATGGACAACACATTGCTAGCGTTCACCGAGTTACACATCCAATACCCGACTACCCGACAATATAAAACAAACCAATAAACAAACAAACACCACACATACAAGCAGCCAAACATTGCAATATTTAGGTACAGCTCTTTTGTTTTGTTTTTATTAAAAACTTTTGGAGCCTCGATTTACCGTGGCTTTGCTGCTGCTTTAGCTACAACTAGCTAATTATAAAATGTGATGTCGAACAAAAATAATGTTCGCTATTCCAGTTTACACTGTTAAATCAGAAAAGGGTGAATTCGTAGATCTAATGAAAACCAAGGAGAAAAGCTTATCGTTTAATTTTAGAAACAGAAATAAAGCAAAATATGGCTAATGCACGGTTAGCATCAGAGTTCTGTTAAATGGCCCATGATGGCATTGCGCACAGAAACAATGATGCTCGCCAACAACTAACACATCTCTCCGTCCGCACTCAGGCTTTTCACGCTAATACGACACATATTTCGACATATTTTAGCCAAGGAGGTTCGAAGAAATACGCACATCCAAAAACACTCACCCGTGCATGTCAATGTCCGTCTTTTAGCGTTTGAACGAACCCCAAACACACCGTTCTCTGAGTGTTTAATGCCAAAACATTGTTCTCCTGCAGCTGTTGCCCTCTTCCATCTTGTGTCGGCGCGGGGGATTGTGGGTACAGCGGACGGGTCGGCAGAGGAGACAGACGAGTTCCAATACGGGGCAGAGCTGTCTCACGTCCTGCAACATATTTTAATATTTTATTCTTGTTGTTAGTATACTATATGTTTTATTGTCCAGATATATTATAAGCAAATACATATTACATATCCACAAGACTGAGGCAGGTGTGAGAAAAGACTTAAATTAGAGCGATTGAATTAAAATATATGAAGGCCCAGATAGGTGATGAATAATTATAGTGTATTAATTTAAACGACACGGACCAAAGAGAAGATTTATGGATGTGGTGAAGGCGGACATGAATGTCGTTGGAGTAAGAGTAGAAGATGCAGAGGATAGGGAGAGATGGAGGCAGATCATTTGCTGTGGCGACCCCGGCCCCTAAAGGGAACAGCCGAAAGAAGAAGAAGTTTAAACTACACAGGACTGCAGACAAAAACGTATGATTTCGCCTCAGTCTCATATGTCACATAACAGGTCAAAGACTGAAAATCAGGTAAATTCCTTGGACAGTTTTGGGTGTGGTGAACTAAATTAACCTGTTGTGTGACACAGGAGGATGTACTCGTAAAACCACTTGGAGTTTGTGTTTAAAAAAATCCATCCTGGAGGTAAATTTCACCATCAGGTCAATTTCTTAGATTTGTTCTGGATGCCCTACAACATTCTACAATATACATAGAATTTTATACACTTTTTGAATCAACTTCTGGGATCAGAATCCTAGTCCTTTTGTTTACCCTACAGTAAAATTCCTTTTAGGTCCATGTGTATTTTACTTTTTTTTTGGCAGTGTGAAGTTGAGAGCGGCTTGGTGGCATTGTGCTAAGATCATCATCTCCCCCTCCCCCCCAGCAAGAATGCCCTGGGTTCTAGCCTTGGGCCCAGGCGTTGCTCTGTAAAACTTGCATACTTCCCATGTTTGCATGTCTTTCCTTTGGATTTCCTCCAACAGCCCAAAGACATGCACATTAGGCTGACTAGCTGTTTCAAATCGCATCTAGGTGTGAATGCTAACTGTTGTATTGTGCCTTCATGCTGTGTCAGTTGAGCCTCCCTGTGAGCCTAGTACCTTGAAGTAACCCTTTCACAGTTTTTCATAACCCTTTTACAGCGCCAGTGAGCAACTAGCCAGATGGAGTCTAGGCGCTATGGAAATTAATTATTATTATTATTATTATTATTATAATCCAGATAGTCTGCTATAATCTTGGTGACCTTTCCAGGGATGTGATAGTGCTCCAGTGCTTTTTCAATATGTTTGTGTACCACTGTTCCATATGCATTTGCCAAATCTAACCACAAGTCTGTCAGGTCCCCTTTTGTTGCTCTCGCTTCCTTTATGAGTAGGGAAATTACACTTTTGTGTTCTACGCACCCTTGGAATCCAGGAATTCCACCTTTCTGTACAGCTGTGTTAATGTGCTTGTTTTCTGCCATGTACGAGTTCATTAGTCCTGCAAGTATGGCAAAGAAGGTTTACATTGAGAAGAGAGATGGTTCTGAACTGCAAGATTTCTTTGGATTCCTCCTCCTTTGGGACAAAGCATCCTTCAGCCATTTGCCAACATGGTGGTCTAACACTTCCTGAGAAGCTTGGGGCACTTTTGTACACCTTATACATTATTCTATTTGCTCCTGGTGCTGAACTTGATCTTGCCTTCTTGACAACTTCTCTTACTTCTCCCAAGGTAGGTTCTTTCTCTTCTAAGGCTTTCTCAGGTTGTTCCACTGGCTCTATTCTGCTGTTTCTACCTAGTGCTTCATGTTTGATTTTGTCTGAGTGTGTAGCCTTCAAATATGGTTCCACGTCTAGCCTTAGTTTCTAACGTTTCCCTGATCTCCTTTCAAGTACAACTTTTGCTGCAAAGCCATATGGGTTCTTGATAAAGGCTGCCCTTTTCCTGGTCTTATCACGTTTATTCTTCCTGCACTTCTGAGTTCTCTGAGCCTCCTCCTTAAGTCTTTTCTCAGCTGCTTCAGTGCTTCCCTCTCATTTCCACTGCTTTTCATACCTGTTGGACAGTGTTCTGATCTCTTGTCTTAATCTCTCTCTTCTACTAAGCTGGGGAACTCTTTTTTTTTTTTTTCTTTTGGTTCTTTTTTGCTTCCCAAACCAATCTTCTCCAACACAGTATACCAATTGGCACATGATTTCCAGCTTCCTTTCCACAGGTCCTCCTAATGTCACCTCTAGGAGCTTGCCATATCTTCATCAAATTTCTACCACTCACGACTGTTCATTTGGAGGCCAGTTTATCCTCCCTTTCTTCTCTTCTCTATGTCTCTCACTGGTTCTTTTTGATTCATCAGTTGATCTCCTTATACTTTCCTGGTTTGGGGCAGTTAGTTGAAGGTCTTTAGTACTGTGGGTTTGATCCTGACTGTGGTCCTCCACCGTCTCACCAGCTGGCGCTGTGCATTCCAATTGCCTCTCTCCACTTCTACATTTGGATTTTGCCTGATGGATTTTGAGTCCCTTGAGATTCCTCCACAGTTTGCCACAGTGACATCTTGGCTATATTAGGCTTGATTTTACATTTAATGAGGAATTTATAAGATGATTACTTGAACCAAATTTTATTTTACAAAAAAGTATAAAAAAATCACTGTTGTGGTTAGCACTATCTTCTTACAATCGGACTAGTTTTGCTTAAAAGCCTTCAATGTAATTAAATTAAAAAAAAAATCAAATAATCATTCATTACAAGTAAAAGAAATGTTTGTGGGGAAAAAAAAAAACAGATTCAGTTCTGGTTTTAATGGTAGAGGGAAGTGTGGCATGTCATGGTGCTTCCATCCTCAGCATTTCAAAAATGGCAGTTCATACACTACAAAGGCAAGTAGCATTTGGGTCAACAAAGTTACAGACTGGAAGAGGGTAAAAATAACAATAATGACTAAAATAATTGTTGACTTCTTCAAATGTCAATAATCAACCATGGCATGACACCAAGTGACCTGCAAAAATAATGACAAATAGCAGCTGAAGTTAAGTGCATTGGAACTCCTTTTTGAAACAGCTTCCACCAAGAGATGTTGAAGGCATGCTAGAAAAATCTGAAAATTCTGTGAAAAAGAATCTCCCATCATCAATATCAAATACAGTAAAAAAAAAAAAAAATCATAGTTAATCTCAACAGAGGATTTCCCCCTCAAATAAAGACTTATTTTATTATAATTTGACTTGATTATGGAAAAACTTAATTGCACATTTCAGTTGCCAGTGTTCATAATGTTTTCAGTGTTATGACTGATTGGTATATGTATGCATGTAGTAAGTGTGTAAACTATATTCAGCGGGATCCCCATAGTTTCGTAAGTAGGGGTCGCATCTCACATGTTAAACGCCCAATTCATTCCCAGGCTCCAGTCTTTTGGACTGGATAAACCCCATAAACCCTTTAAAAATAATAAAAGTACACAAATTTTGTATGAAATATGTGTGAAAAGTAAAAGAAAATTATAATTAATCCATTTAAACATTTAAATTAACACATTAAACCATTTTATTAAAATATTTATTAATTAAACCATTATTAAACATTTTTTATTAACACACATCTCTATCTCGCTAGTGCACTGTGGGCCACGCCCACAAGACGTGGAATTCAAAGCGCATTCCCTGCTTGACAAACTCAACTTTAATTAGATTCCTTGAGGGATCGGAATTCCAGATGAGCTCAAATGCACCTACATTTATTAAACATTTACTGATTTCAAACAACTTAAAAATCTAAACTAAAAACTAAAGAGTGAAGCTTCCTTCTGTCTCTTATCTGGGAGACCAGCAGGGCGTGATGTTGAGAGACAGCCAATGAGAGAGAGCAACTCCCGTGTCCATTGGCGGAATTTCTTTTCGTAAAAGGGGGTTGCATCGTATCTCGGAGCGGAAACGCAAGGAAATGTTTTTCGTACCCCAGGGATTTTGTGCCCGTGTCTTCGTAAGTTGGGAGCCGATATACACGTATATACATAGTACACGCACACACACACACAAAACCTACTTATGCTAGTTGATGCCACCCTGTGACTGACCCACAATTCGTCCACTCAGGGTCAAATTCAAGTCAGTTTAGATAAAACCAACACAGATCTACAACCAGGTCAACCTGGACCATCAGAAAGATGCCTTCGCACTGTGAAGCGAGCAGTGGAGAAAAATCCCTATTCCAAAACCACAAAATTGCAGAAGACATCCAAACCAGCTCAAAAACTATTAAGCGCCATCGTTATCTAGTAGCAAGTAGCGGAGTAGCAAGATGGAACCCTGTTCTTTGACCAGCAAATATTCATTTGACATGTCTTGTGTTTATATATTTATGTCCAGGCTCTGTATATAAATGCCATGTTCATGATCACTTTACTGTACTCCCAAAGAAAGTACATTATTTAAACAGCAGATGGCAACATGCCATCTTGTTTTATCCCCCTAGAGCACAATGCATTCACTCATCCACATTTTGGGATAAACTAGTGTAACGAGTCTGCATGAATGTACCTTTGTAGCCAGCAGGAAAAAAAAAATGGAAAACACAACCAAAACTCACATTAACTTAGTAAACATCAAAAACTCCACACAGGACCAAAAGCCTGTTTTTATCTACTTATAGCCTCCTGTATGTTCTGTTACTGCTTCTCCCTCAGTCCCTAGTTTGTTAGATTGGCTCCTGATTCATTTCATAGATCATGTATACCACTATATACCACTTATTCTTTCTGGGTTGTGTGTGAGCTGGAACCAATCCTAACTAACTTTGGCAAAGAGAATAACTCAGAGAGAGAGAGAGAGAGAGAGAGGGGAGGGGGGGGATCCTTCATACCAATGAGCAGTTTAGAGTAACCACTTGATGTAATTTGTATATTTTCAGACTGTGGGAAGAAACCAGACCACAAAACCCACAGGAAACCCACAGAGGTACATGGAGAGCAACAAACTCCAAACAATGACCCAGTCAACCAGGAAACCCTCCTTTCTGTGAAGTGAGATGCTCATCCCTGCAACAGTCATGCTATAATTAAGGGTTTATAAGTCGTTTCTCTGTGATGGATTGAGATTTTTTTTTAATCGTGATTAAATGACTTCTTTATTTTAAGCTAACAAGTCTAGATGTAATGCTTGGCTTGTAGAGGACAGCTTGTTAAAAGACAGTATTGTTGTTTTTAGCAGTTAAACTGGACTAATAAATGTCATTGTATATTATCAAGCAGGTGGAGGTTCTAATTAAAAAAAAAAAAAAAAAAAAAAAAAAGCTGTTAACACTAAGTGCATGAAAGAGCCAAAGAGATGAAGTGAGCTGAAACGCCGTTGCTTGATGGCGTTATTCCTCCACAGGCCACGCCCCGCTCCGCCTTCAGGTCCAATCACAGAGCAGGATTCAAACAACAGGGTAAATTTTTGAGCTCGAGCCACGGGGGTACACTGTCACCAATCGCCGCAGTGTGTGTCGTACGGGTCAGTGGAGTGGAGTAGAACTGTGCAGTCAAGGTGCGCAGAGGACAACAGCAGACTGGACCCAAGTCAGGCTACTGCTCATAAATGCAGTAATAATAATAATAATAATAAAAGTTCGTGAAATAAAGAAAACGAGCACGAAGAGGACGCAGTGTAAAGTTATGCAACGGAGATGAGCTTGATCATTGCACTGATCATTACTGAAAGCTGAATTCTGAGTCAGCTGGTTTATTTCTGATGAGGTCTAAGTTGCCCCCCGCGATGAGGCAGCACCGGGGAAAGTACACAGTGCGCGAATAGTCCTGAGAGGGAACTTCAGCGATACTTTCCCCGCGGTACAAATACAAACACACACAAACTGTAAGAGCACACGATGTCAGCGATCAGAAGGAAATTCGGCGAGGAGTACCAGGTTGTGAACACAACAACCCGAGGTGCGTCTTTCCCCGCGCCGGCGAAGCGCAAGCGGCAGCGCTTCGTGGAGAAGAACGGCCGCTGCAACGTGCAGCACGGGAACCTGGGCGGGGAGACGAGCCGTTACCTCTCGGACCTGTTCACCACGCTGGTGGACCTGAAGTGGCGTTGGAACCTGCTCATCTTCCTGCTCACCTACACGGTGGCGTGGCTCGTCATGGCTTCCATGTGGTGGCTGATCGCTTACGCACGTGGAGACCTCGGCCGCGGCCACGACCCCGACTCCGATTACATGCCTTGCGTGGCGAACGTGTACAACTTCCCGTCCGCCTTCCTGTTCTTCATCGAAACCGAGGCCACGATCGGCTACGGTTATCGCTACATCACGGAGAAATGCCCCGAGGGCATCATCCTGTTCCTGTTCCAGTCGCTGCTCGGCTCCATCGTCGACGCGTTCCTCATCGGCTGCATGTTCATTAAGATGTCGCAGCCCAAGAAGCGCGCAGAGACGCTCATGTTCAGCCAGGACGCCGTCATCTCGCAACGGGACGGGAAACTCTGTCTCATGTTCCGTGTTGGGAACCTCAGGAACAGCCACATGGTCTCGGCTCAGATCAGGTGCAAGCTCATCAAGGTAATTCCTGTCTCCATGTGATCTGTCCTCAAAATACCCAACACGACGCAAAGCCACCCATTCAGTATAGTCAAACCCAGCATCTCATTCATTAGCTATGGATATGCATATGATTATGTGGGGAAAATTAAAATGATCAATTAGAACATTTTATTTATGTAGATCTACATCCAGAAGTAATTCGTTGCTACATGTCCATTCCTTCATGCCTTTGGACTCTGTTCTGATGCATATTTATTACAAGTTGGCATGACAAGAGAGTAAAATTACCACCAGGACACCACTGCCTTTCTATCAGGTGTAAGAGTTAAAGGTGCTGGATCACTGATCCTAAGGTTGGGGGTTCAAGCCCCACTCTCCACGGGTTGTCACTGCCCCCCTTTCCCTTCAGTTAATGGGTTATCAAAGGCCCGCCATGTCTCTCACTGTCTATGGTGTGAGGTTCATGTAAAAGAATCATTGCTGACTTTCAACAAGAATAGCTGCATAGCTGTGAGCATATTTCCGCCCTGCACTGACCTGACGAGCTGTCCAGGGTGTACTCTGCCATCGGCTGAGATGGACGCCAGCCTCTCCACGACCCGCCCCTACTTAGGATCAAGGGTTCCAGATGAACGAACGAGCCTGATAGAAAGTTAAAGGAAAGTAGAACACAAGTGTGTGACTTAAAATTATAACCTTTAGCACTAATGCAGGTGTAACTGCATTGCATAAAATGTGGTGTCACATATTTTATCTTCTGTAAATCAGCATCTTGTAATAATTGGAGCATGGGAAGAGAGCGGTTGGAATGATGGATCACATCCCATTTTGTGGGTCAACTGCCTGTTACTGGACACAACACGGTCTGTTTCATCCTGTTCACAGACAAAACAAACCTGAGCAATAACTACAGTCACGGAACAACAGATACAGTACATTGTGTATACAGTAGACACTTCAATGTCAGGTTATTTCTAATATTTAGGCAAGATTAAACAACAGTAATCATATAACATTATTATCCAAATACAAAACAACGTATGTTTCTTTTGTCCCATATATTGTGTCACAGGCCTGATTTTAAATTATTCGCTCATTTTCTGAACTACTTACTCCTAATTATGGTCACTGGGTGGCTGGCGCCCATCTCAGCCAACTCTGGGTGAATGCAAAGTAAGAAAGTTTTGAGCTGTGTAGGACAGAGTTCTGTGAGCACACTAAGTAGTAGTTCTTATGTAAATGCTGAGCAAAAAGGTCATGGAGAATACAAGTGTGCTTCAAATCTGAAATTTTTACTCCATCACTCATCACAGCAAATCCAAACACATAGAGTAATAAAAACACCACCATTCACCGTGTTGCTCACCTAAAAGGCAGCCACATGATTTTAGTTATGTATCCACAATGATTAATATTTATTTAACAGAGATGTTTGATGGATAAGAAACAAATAAGCTGAAAGTAAGAATTATTGATCACCTTATTGATCTTGGTTGATAAGAAGAGCTCCTGCTTGTCTGCAAGCATAAATGAGTGCAACCCAACTGAGTATGCTAATAAGCTGAGTTTAAAAAAGAATGAGGATTTATGGGATCACTTATGTTGGATTCGGTATAGCAGTCCTTAAGGGAAGAGATAAAGTACACAGGCAGACCCAAGGCAGTAATATTCTGAGCATCCATTTCTCCCAAAAGTAGTGCAGTGAAGTCCACACATCATGTCCACACATCCACTCAATTCTTCTCTTCTTGGCAAGCTGTCAGAAAATGCCAGAGCCCTGTACTTTAAAGCTAAGAGGGTTTATACCTTTGAAATATAGCCGAGAGTTACAGCTTGATAGACAGGGAGGTAAAGACATGCCATATCAAGAACTGGGTAGAACTACATCTCAAGGTTACTCAGGCTTATATGAAGTGCATACAAAAAAAACCCCAATAATAATTACTTCACTTCACTTATTCCTTAACATCCGAGGATGTGGTTGGGGCGCTTTCATGGGGAGACTTGGGCTGATTTGGCCTGGTGGAGCCCATCCCTCTCCAGGTCGTAGAAACATGCTGACTTCTTTGCAGCCTACTCTTTATGAAAGTCGGCAATGGTTCTTTTACATGAACCTCTCACCATAGACAATGAGAGACATGGCCTGCCTTTGATAACCCAGTTAGCCGCACACGGACACACACACACACACACACACACACACGACACTGTGACAACCTTGTGGGGACTCGAACGCCCAACCTTAGGATCAGCGATCCTGCGCCCTAACCACTCGACCACCACTGCCCCCCAGTAATAATAAATAATAATAAATACAATCAATTATGAAGACGCAAAAGTTATGGCATATTATTTCCAGGGTCAGTCAGATGTATGCATATACTCTGTCAATGCAGTTGTCTGATACATATGTAACTCTGCATGCAGCTTTCTTTCTGCCATGCTCTGAGATATAGTTTTCATTAGACCAGGCTTTAGTGTGAACACTCACTGTTAAGAAGGACTTCTTTTAAAGAAAGAACACATAACCAGTCTTTCATGACTTTCTAATCCAATTTCCACTGGGGAGAAAGATTGAAAGACCGACAGGGATGAGGGGATTAGAAGAATAGAACAGGAAGTGAAGAAAAAAGATAAGTGCAGGCTGGAAGGACAGATCATGCAGAGTGCAGTGTTCAGAATAGGTGTGTGTGCGCGTGTGTGTGCGCGCGTGTGTGTGTGTGTGTGCACTCTGTGGTCTGGGAAAAGTAGAAAGTGATTGACAGCTGGTTGCTGACAGCAGTGGAAGGTAGATAGATCAGGTTTAGGTGCTTGTAACCCTACTATTGCTCTTGATCTCACACTCTCTTTTATAAGCAGCACAAAACAATAGATTAGAGATCTCAGCATCTGCGGCAATAGCAGCACATCATTGCACCAGATCACCGTGCAAAGTAAGCACTCTGGCCTGTGTCAGAGATTTACACATTCACGCTCATTATACTGTTTTATGTGTGCTTTAAGCTCATATGTTGGCTTGTAACAAATGGCAAAAACAAGGGAGCCAAGTGTGTAATGGATGACTGAACTCATTTAATCTAACTGCAAAGTAGGTTGTGTCTTCATTACATTTGAATGATCTGCGGTATGTGAGACAGATTACATTATGTAGGGTTAGTATTTCATTCATTCATTCATTTTCTGAACAGCTTAACCCTAATTAGGGTTGCAGGGGAGGCTGGTGCCCATCTCATTCGACTCACAGGGTGAAACACACTGACGGCTATGCGGCCTCCTTGATGAAAGTCAGCAATGGCACTTTTACTTACCTCTCACCATAGACAGAGAGACACACATGGCCAGATTTGATATCAATTCTGTGTATCAATACAACTGACATCACTGCTTCATATCTTCCCTTATGCTAGTTGCCAGTTTATTTAATTTTGTTGTTACACTATAAAGTACAGTATGTATAAGACAAATATCTTTACAGTGAACTGATGCATGAACAATGAAAATAAGTTTAGCAACTTTTTGTTTCACAGAAACAATAACAGAAAAGTGCAAAATACATATAGACACATATACATGCATACATACATATATCCCATCTACACCTGTATATCAATTCACATATTTGCACATAGACAGAAGGGTGAATATATCAAAGGTGCATGGTGTACTCAGGGTAAGAGGTAGAGCTTTTAATTATAAGGTGCATGGTGATAAAATGTTATGATGCCCGAGAACTGCTCTAAACATGAGTACTCTGTCCAGGAAGATGGTCTGAATAATGTTTATTGTGTGAGATGGTGGGAGTGGGGTGACATAATTAACAGTTTATGGGTAACAGCTGTTCTTGAGTCTATTAGTTTTTGTTTGTAGCAGTGTTCCCATTGAGCTAAATTGGCAGGACAGTGGCTCAAATAATTTTAGTTTGGCGCACGGAATTATTGGTGCTGCGCCAGTAATTTTTCATCTTTGTTTTCAGTTCCACAATCTACAACTTGTTCGAAAATAATGTTAAAAAGCTGTCAAAATGTTCGTCATCTATGGAAAATAGGCAGACCGGTCCCATACCACCGAGGTCCCACTATGTTATATGCACAATGAATGCATTTTATGAATGTATACAACCATACATGACGATTTTTGAAAAACTGAAACGATTTTTATTACTGATTTTGAATTGATATTAGAACTTGTGTGTTGAGGGCAGTGGAGGCCTGGTAGTAAAAGTGCTGGATAATTGATCCTAAGGTTGGGGGTTCAAGCCCCACTCTCTACAGGTTGTCACTGTCACCACCCCCTCCCCCCAGTGCAGTTAACTGGGTTATCAAAGGCCGGCTGTGTCTCTCACACTCTATGGTGTGAGGCAGGTAAAAGAACCATTGCTGACTTTCGACAAAAGTAGCAGCAAAGCCGTCAGCGTGTTTCCACCCTGTGATGGCCTGGCGAGCTGTCCAGGGTGTACTCTGCTCTTGCCTGGAGTCAGCTGGGATGGGCGCCAGTATCCCCCCTAATTAGGATTAAGCGGTTACAGAAAATGAACGAATAAACTTGTGTGTGTGTCTTGTGTGCGTGTGTCTTGTGTGCCACTGAAATTCTGTCAGTACACGCACAAATTCTTCTTGTTTATAATTTTTTTTTTTAATGAACAATTTTGTCTCCAAATGGCCTCAGATTTCATATTTCAATTGCACATTTTGAAAAAGTTTATGGGGGAGGCCCCCCAGACCGTCCTGCAGGAAGGCATATCCCCCTCCCACACCCTCCCTGCACTTCAGGCAGTCAGGCATCCAAATCATCTGAACAAAATATTAGCAGAAGCTCAATTCTACTTAATGGGAACAGTGGTTTGTAGTCTCCTGTAACTTTTTCCAGAGGGTCCTTGGGCTTTTTACACCCCAGCCCAGTGGCTCATCATGCTGCTGCTTATCCCCAGTTTCCATAGTGTGAAGCGACTAGGAGTATATTTTTGGTTCAGGTTACCTTTCCAGTATATTTTTACTGGTACCCATTTATACTGCTGGGTGAATAGAGGCACACTTGTGGTTGAGACCTTGCCCAGGGGTCTTGGCACAGTGGGGGTCTAACTGGGATTTGAACTCGCAACCTCCCGATCATGAGCCCAGCACCCTAACCGCTACCCCCCTTTCCAGAGGGTAGAGGGGAGAAAAGGAGGTGTGTCCGTAGTGTGGGGTCTCTGATAATGCCACTGGTTCTTCTCTGAACTCTTATACATTCATTCATTTTCTAAACTGCTTAATCATAATTAGGGTTATGGTGAGGTTGGCACCAATTTCAGCCGACTCTGGGTGAGTGCAGAGTACACCCTGGACAGCTCACCAGGCCATCACAGGGCAGAAACATGCTGACCGCTATGAAGCTTGCTCTTGTCTAAAGTCAGCATTTGGTTCTTTTATATGCTTGACACCATAGGCAGTTAGAGACATGGCCGGCCTTTGATAACCCAGTTGGCTGCACTGGGGAGGACATTGAGAACCTGTTGAGAGTGGGGCTTGAACTCCAACTTTGGGTTTAGTGGTCCAGCACCTTACCACTCGGCTACCACTGCCCCGGCCTCTGAAATCTGTCAGTGTAAATGTCACTGAGGAGGGTAGAGTAAATGGAACTACACTACTGCTCTCGATGGCAGAGCAGTAAAATTTCGTCAGCAGGGATTGGGGTTGACGGGCTTGTCGGAGCTTCCTGAGGAAATACATCCTTTGTTGTGCTTTCCCACACCTGGTGGGAGACGTTTGTGGTCCAGGTGAATTCAGCAAAGATGTGGACTCCAAGAAACTTCAAGCACGACACCCTCTCTGCCTCCTCTCCATTAATGTGTATTTTGGGTTTGTTTATAAGTCACATCATCTTCTATGGTTATGGGTATGTTGTAAGATGTAAACTCTAGGGCGGTGGGACGCCAAACAATGGGGAATAGACCAAAAGTCTTCTTGACAGTATTGAGCCATTAAAGAAGCAGTAATGATATGTTTCCTTCTACACTTCTAGACATCTTTTCATCTCTGATGTGTGACTTGAATGCCTATTCTGTTGAGCAATCAAAAACATTCTAAATAAATTGATGTGCATGTACAGTTTGTAAATGAAAACTGTCAATCTTATTTTATTATGATCTTTATATAACATAATAGGATGTTTTCCCCACAGTGCTATTAGGGGGGTAGATTATAAATGTATTCAGACATGAAATAAGTATACAGTACTGTGTACAGTATTAATAAGTGTAGCTTTTTTGTATATCTTCATATTCTGAACTCTAGACATTTCTCTTTTAATAAAATATGAAATTACATTAAATATACACAGGTGTTATTAGTTTTTTTCTTAGAAAATATTTTGGATAGTACCAAAGATGTTATGTTCCCTTTCATGTCTCTAGATTGTAGGGAGCAATTGAAAAATGGAAAAGGAAGCATTTGGAAATACAGTGGTACCTCACCTTACGATAGCCCCAGCAAATGAAAAATCCAGGTTACGAAAAACATTTTCCAAAACTTTTTGTCTCTGTATACGAAACAAGTGCTCCTTACGAAACGCGCCAAGTGCGCCATTCAAACAATGCACGAGTTGCTCTCCATTGACTATCTCCCAACATCCCACCTCCGCTGGCCTCCCATTGGCTAGGAGGGATGACGCAGCTCCCTCCCATTGGCTATCTCCCAAAATCCCACTTGACTGGCCTCTTGGCTAGGAGGGATGACGCAGCTCCCTTGAGCAGAAGCTTGTTTCATGAGTTTTTCGAGTGTGCTCATTGCAACTTTATTTTTTGGCTCAGGCTTTTAACATTGCGTGAACATTTGTAAGATTATAACTCTGAAAAGAAGACATGGTCAACATAAAGTAAGTACCTTAAAAGGTATGCTTTCATAATTTTTAAAGGGTAGTATTGGGGGCCTTGGAACGAATCAAGCGTTTTAAATGTAAAATACGGTTCTACTTACGAAAAATCCAGGTTACAAAAAAGGCTCTGGAACGGATTAATTTTGTAAGGTGGGGTACCGCTGTACTAAGATCATGAGCTTTAGTGGAAAATTTTTTCCGTTAGTTTATTAAGCCATTACAGTGGAAGGACATGAATTAAGTTACCGTATACGACGTGATAAGTGCCCAGGGCGCTTAAAAAAAAATTGGAGTGGGTAGGCGCTTATTAAAATGTTACCTGCGGAGTGGAACGGTAAGTGCTTATTACCATCGAGGTGGAAAACATGAATAATAACAGAACAATAAAAAAGTTTTACTAGTATTTGTGTTATTCATTTTTTGGTATCAACCAAACTACTTACATGAAAGCTGAAAATAAACAGAAAACAACATAATTTTTAAAAAAGAACCCTTACTTTTCCCTCCCGGTCTTCTTCTTTTCCTGTTGGCTGTTCCCTGAAACATTTTCCCGGAAGTAAAATAGAGCCAACCAACACGAATATCAACTTTAGCACATGCCACGTTGAACCAATCAACACAAATATAAACAAATGCACATATCCAGGGATGTCCTTAAATTTATGAAGTTAGTGAGCAGGAGGATCGGGTGAAAAATACTCATCACTTTCTGATGGGTCCATATCTGGCTCATCGCTCTTTTCAATCAGAACATGTGGTAGTTTTGCTGTAGCAGTTTCAAATGGTTCATCGATTGTTGGACATTTACCAAGAGAACACAACAAAATATTTTCCTGTTTTTCAAAGCATGGCGGAACAATTACGTGTGTTGTTACTGATGAACGTTATAGACATTCCCCAGTGGCAGGGGGTCTTGAAATACCATGTAAACTCACTTTTACAGGCAGTGAACACCTCATTTTACGGTTAGAGAGACTGATCAAATAAAATCCACCTCACGCCGGTCCCAAGCCTGGATAAATGCAGAGGGTTGCGACAGGAAGGGCATCCTGCATAAAACCAATGCAAAATAAAATATGCGAGTCAAAACAAAGAATTTCATACCAGATGGGTCGAGGCCCGGGTTAACAACGACCGCCATCAGTGCTGTTAGCCAACAGGGTGCTGGTGGAAATTGGACTACTTTTGGTCAAAGACGTCAAAGAAGGAGAGGTGGGAGGCGTGTCCGTAGGCAGAGAGAGAAGAGGAACGGCATGAGTCTAGGACTGAGAGTAGGGACTTTGAATGTTGGAACTATGACAGGAAAAGGTAGAGAGCTGGCTGACATGATGCAGAGCAGGAAGGTGGACATACTGTGTGTGCAGGAGACCAGGTGGAAAGATAGCAAGGCTAGAAGCTTAGGAGCAGGGTTTAAGCTGTTTTATCTTGGTGTGGATGGGAAGAGAAATAGAGTAGGAGTCATCTTGAAGGAGGAGTTTGTCATGAATGTTCTAGAAGTGAAAAGAGTGTCAGGCAGAGTGATGAGTCTCAAGTTAGAAATTGAAGGTGTGATGTTCAATGTTGTTAGTGCTTATGCCCCACAGGCAGGATGTGAGCTAGAAGAGGAGAGATTCTGGAGTGAGTGAGATGAAGTGATGCAGAGTACCCACAGAGGTAAAAGAGTGGTCATTGTGGCAGACTTCAATGGACATGTCGGTGCAGGAAACAGAAGAGACGAGGAAGTGACGGGCAGGTTTGTTATCCTGGACAAGAATGCAGAAGAACAGATGTTGATAGATTTTGCAAAAAAGATGGAAATGGCTCTGGTGAATACTTTCTTCCAGAAGAGACAGGAGCATAGGGTGACGTATAAAAGCGGAGATAGGAGCACACAGGTAGACTACATCCTGTGTAGGCGATGTAATTTGAAGGAATAGTGAGTATATTGGTAGTAGGATGCTGAAGTTGGAACTACCAGGCAGAAGGCCTAGAGGAAGACCAAAGAGACGATTTATGGATGTGGTGAAGCAGACATGAAGGCAGTTGGTGTAAGAGAAGAAGATGCAGAGGATAGGGTGAGATGGAGGCAGATGATTCACTGTGGTGACTGAAGGGAACAGCCAAAAGGAAAAGAAGAAGAAGAAATAAGATGAGTGGTTAGCAATGTCACCTTGTCGTTAAAGAGCTTTTTTGTGTGGAGCTTGCATGGTCTTCCTCAAGGTAATCCAGTTTCCTCCCAGAGTGCAAAAATACAGTATGCATATTGGGTAAAATGATTACCCTAAAATGAATGTTTGCATGAATGCTTGCTTGTGGCTGTGTTATTCTTGTTGGTTAGGTTGTACCCCATCCTTTGCACAAAGTCACCTGAGATTGGCTCCAATTTCTTCTGGGACTCTGGCACATAAGCAGTACAGATAATGGATATATAATCAATCATTTTTATTTATTTTATTCAATAAAGTTTAATAAATATTAAGATCGACAATTATTTCATATAACACTGTTCCAGCCATTGAACAGTACTGTATAATGAAAATATTGGAAGAGTTGAAGACTTTGAGACAGCTTGTACTTTATTTGCTACTGGTAGGAAAATTTTCAGAGCCCATCCAATCATTACAAAATTGTAACATATAAATCCTATAAGATGCACTGCAGAAAATGTAGAAATTGTGTCCAGAATTTTGTCCTCTTGCATTATGTCTGAAATGTTATCTCTTTATTTTTGCAACCCATTGTAACACATTGTCGTTACAATGGCTGTCTTGTGCTCCTGTGGCAAATTGTACCACAATAATAACTTTCCACCACAATGACTCAAACTCATAATTAATTTAGACAATGTCTTATTGACAGACTGAGTCAGATATCTATCCAGAAATGGCACAATACCCACAATGTACTGCTGGTTGTGACCCAGTGTGAGGTTTTTCTTCGGATCCCCTAAACTAAAACCCTGTCAGAATGGTTGACTAACACCAATGATCAAAATAAAACCAACTTTGATTTTTTAAAATTATAAAATCTACATTAATTATAAATTATTACTGATATGAGCAAGTACAAAGTACCTCAGTCTCAGTCAGATGTGAAAGATGCTAATGCGTCACATTATTGTTTCCACTCTTACAGTATGAATGTTTCTCAAAGCTCTGTCTTGCTTCAAGGACTCTGAGTAATGTAGTACCTAACCTGAATTAAAAATTACTGTAGCATGTCTGGACAAGGAATTCAACAATTCCATAGTTTGTACCTTTCATGTAATTTTTTTTAGCAGTTTGACATGTTACATCATCAAATTAAATTCACTCACTTTGCTGGAGACCTTCAATTCCAGGTCAGTGATGAAAAACATTTCCACTGCAGCAACTGCTCCAGAGGTTTCACTTCAGTTAAAATAAACCTAAACAAGCTTTTCCATTAATAATAAAAAAAATCAGATTTTAAATATGATAAACAGTCTGAATTTAAATAAATAATTACCACTAATATTTATACTCGTATAAGTTAAAATTATAACTGCCGTTCTGTCAGTAATAATTGTTGTTTTAATAGCAATTTAAGGAGGAGAAAGGTCAAAAGAAAATTATTATTTGAGCATAAGGAACATTAAATCGTAGCAATACAGAAAAGTTATAAAGGAAAGTAACACTGGCATACACTCACTGCCCTCTTTGTTAGGAACACTATATGAATACTTGGTAGGTTTTCCCTTTTCTCTCAAAACAGCCTCAATTATTTATGCCATGGATATCACATGATGTTGGAAACATTCCACTGAGATTTTGGTCCATGTTGAGAGACTACTTAATGCAAGTCTTGCTTATTCTCTCTCTTGCAGGAAGTCTTTTGTTCTATTACATCTCCAGTAGGTTCTATTGAATTCAACTTTGGTTACTGGGAAGGTCAATGAAGAAGACCGAACTCATTATTGTGTTCATGAAACCAGTTCTCAAATTTTACTCTGTGACATGGTGAATTATTGGTGTAGCTATTACAAGATGGATAAATTGTGTCTTAAAAGAGATGCATAGTATTAGCAACAATATTCAAAGCGATTGTGGCATTTAAGCAATGATTAATTTGCATTAATTGATTTTGTACCCCAAAATGTGTCGAGAAAACATTCCTCATGCAATTACACAACCTCCACCAGCCTGGACCATTTCCTGAAACAAAGAAATCTGTATTCGTGGATTTGTGCCAACCATAAAATCCTGAGGCTGTCATCTCTGCACCTCAGCAGAAGTCAACATTCAATACACTATGCTACATTTTTTTTTTTCAGTATTCAGTCGTTCAGTTTTGTTGATCTCTGTACCCACTGCAACCTTAGATGTTGGTTCTCAGCTGACCACAGCTCAAACAAATCAGGCTATTCAGTGTTGAACTCTTTCATAATCAGTGGCATTTCAATCTGAAGACTGGTCACTGGATGGTTTTTCTTCATTGCACAATTCTGAGAAAATCCCAGTAGACCGGCAGTTATAGAAATTGCAAACTGACTGGAACCAACAATAATGAAATGGTCAAAATCGATGATGTGAATTAAAAGAGCTGCTGGCCTAGATCTGCATAATTTTATAGATTTCACTGTCGCCACAGGATTGGCTGATTGGAGAATTGCAGTGAATAAATAGGTGTTTATAATTACATTCTCACAGAGTGTAGCTCATTGCAAACCCCCCCCCCCAAAAAAAAAAAAAAAAACTATGATTGTTGATGCCGAATATTGGCTGCAAAAATTAGTAAGGAATTGATTCTGTGACATATCCTTGCTATATAGTGACTTGAATATATGTAACAGTTATTCTGGAAAATCAAGTCATACATGAGCACGGTCATTATCATTCATTTTCTGGACTACGTAATGCTAATTAGGGTAGTGGGGAGACTGGTGCCCATATCAGCCGACTGAATGAATGACTGACAAAACATGCTGCTTATGGTTCTTTTACATACCTCTCACCACAGACAGAAAGACATGGCCAGCCTTTGATAATCTAGTTAGCTGCACTGTGGGGACAACAGTGACAAATGTTGACAGTGGGGCGTGAACCACCAACTTTGGGAATCGGTAATCTTGCTTCTTACCACTGGGCCACCTCACATTCACTATGATATATATTATTTTTCATTCTCTATTCTATTCTGTATAATCACTTAATATTTGCAATTGAATGCTCTGATTGGCTCTACTCTTGCCAGTCTACTCTTAGGACTCTTAGCTCATATACTGTGACCTGAAATATCACTGCAAAAAAAAAAACTCGGAATCTATCCATCGTGACTCATTTTCAAAAGTCAATACCAGCCTTTTTTTTTTTAATTATTAATTCAAGATTAATTCAATTCGGGGGGCAGTGGTGGTTTAATGGTATAAGGCGCTGGATCGCTGATCCAAAGGTTGGGGGATCGAGTCCCACTCTCCACAAGGTTGTCACTGTTCCCCCCAGTGCAGCTAACTGGGTTATCAAAGGCCGGCCATGTCTCTCACTGTCTATGGTGTGAGGCATGTAAAAGAACCATTGCTGATTTTCAACAAGAGTAGGCTGCAAAGCAGTCAGCATGTTTACGCCCTGCGATGGCCTGGCGAGCTGTCCAGGGTGTACACTGCCCTCGCCCTGAGAATTAGGATGAAGCGGTTACAGAAAATGAATATTAATTTTTTGAAAAAGAACATGTGCAGTGAAAATATTTGATGGTGATAGCTTAATACTGATGTTCAGACCCAAACACTTGCTGCTAACCGCTTAAAATGCTCTTCATTCGAGGCTAATAAGTGCCCCAAATGCAATTTGTTCAGCTTGCTGCAAGAACACGTCCAGCTAAGCAGTGAGCTCTGTGCTAACTGGCTCTGTGCTATAGAATTTTATGGTAAGAAAGCAGATATTTACTGATTTTCAAGAATACAGTTATAAAAATGCTTATTGTTACCATCATCATCAAATACAGCGGTTTATTTTTTGGAGTATTATTTTCAAGTAGAGTAGTTTCATTAATTTTGGTCTGCCATTTTATTTTTCTTGTACTCACATTGCATGAATTGATTTCCTAATAATAAGCTAAAGAGAATCATTGGTTGCTCATATTCAGTGGATGTAAAAAAAAATAATAAAAATTTTGTAATGCAAGAAGGAATGCGTTTGGGTCCCGGCATTGTTATTCTCTCTGTTCTTGCTTGGGTTTGCTCCGGGTAACCCCACGCCCTCCCAAAATCTAAAGAATTGTACATTTGGTTAATTGACTCTTCCAAATGCCCTTAGGGGTGTGTGTGTGTGTGTGCGCGTGCGTGTGTGCGCGTGCGTGCGTGTGATTTTTTGGACTGATACTGTTTATTCTTCATCTTGTTTTTGGTTTTTGTCTCAGGTTCTACAGTAAAAGTTGCTACAATATTTGTATCTCTGAAATTTGGGAGACACCCTGATCTATTCAATTCAATTCAGTTTTACTTGTATCATGCTTTTTAAACTTGCATTGTCCCAAAGCAGCTTTACATAGTCAAAACAAATTTGATAAAGTATTTAAAGTTTTCATTATAAGTGCTAGCCCTGCGATGGTCTGGCAAGTTGTCCAGGGTGTACTCTGCCCTCGCCCGGAGTTGGCTGGGATGGCCCCAGCCTCTCCGCAACCCTAATTAGGATTAAGTGGTTTCATAAAATGAACTATAAGTGCTACACATCCACAATGAGCAACAGGCGACAGTAGCACGAAAAAAAAAAGATCGTTCGAAGATGACACGAAGAAGAAATATTGAGAGAAACCAGACTTAAAAGGGAAACCCATCCTCATTTGGGTGAAAGAAGATAAAAATGCAAACAATCCAGCAGAACCTTCACTCCAGTTTAACTTGTATGTATAACTGAGCAGTTGAGGGTTAAGGACCTTGCTAAAGGGCCCAGTAGAGGCAGCTTGGGGGTACTGTGACTTGAACCCCCAACCTTCTGATCAGTAATCTAAAGCCCTATCTACTAAGCTACAACTGTCCACATTATTGGAAATTGGTACAACACTACTTCCTCTTCTTCTTTTCCTTTCGGCTGTTCCCTTCAGGGGCCGCCACAGCAAATCATCTGCCTCCATCTCACCCTATCCTCTGCATCTTCTACTCTTACTCCAACTACCTTCATGCCCTCCTTAACCACATCCATAAATCTTCTGTTTGGTCTTCCTCTAGGTCTTCTGCCTGGTAGTTCCAATCTCAGCATCCTGCTACCAATATACTCACTATCCCTCCTCTGTATATGTCCAAACCATCTCAATCTAGCCTCTCTGACTTTGTCCCCAAAACACCTTACATGTGCTGTCCCTCTGATGAACTCATTCCTGATCCTATCCATCCTAGTTACTCCCAAAGAGAACCTCAACATTTTCATCTCTGCTACTTCCAGCTCTGTCTCCCCAGTGCCACTGTTTCTAAACCATACAACATCGCTGGCCTCATCACCGTCTTGTACACTTTTCCTTTCATTCTTACTGATACCTTCCTATCACACATCACACTGGACACTTTTCTCCAACCATTCCAGCCTGCCTGCACACGCTTCTTCACCTCTTTTCCACACTCTCCATTGCTCTGGATTGTTGAGCCTAAGTACTTAAAATCCTCCACGTTCTTTATCTCTGCTCCCTGTAACTCACCATTCCTCTTGGGTCCTTGTCGTTCACACATGTATTCTGTCTTACTGAGACTAACCCTCATTCCTCTCCTTTCCAGGGCATACCTCCACCTCTCTTGAATTTTCTCCACTTGTTCTCTGCTCTCACTACAGATCACAATGTCATCTGCAAACATTATAGTCCATGGAGATTCTTGTCTAACCTCGTCTGTCAGCCTGTCCATCACCACAGCAAACAAGAAGGGGCTGAGAGCTGACCCTTGATGCAGTTCCACCTTGAACTCTTCTGTCACACCGACAGCTCACCTCACCAGTCTTACATCTCTCATACATGTCCTGCACCACTCTAACATACTTCTCTGCCATTCCAGACTTCCTCGTGCAATACCCTGTCATATGCTTTCTCCAAATCCACAAACGCACAATGCAGCTCCCTCTGACCTTCTCTGTACTTCTCTCTTAACATCCTCAAAGCAAACACTGCATCTGTGGTGCTCTTTCTTGGCATGAAACCAAACTGTTGTTCACAAATGCTGACCTCTGCCCTTTGTCTCACTTCCACTATTCTTTAACATAACTTCATCATATGGCTCATCAACTTTATCCCTCTGTAGTTGCAACAACTCTGCACATCTCCCTTGTTCTTAAAAATGGGCACCAGCACACTTCTCCTCCATTCCGCCGGCATCCTCTTACTCTCTAATACCTTGCTGAATGTTCTTGCCATAAAATCTACTGCTACCTCTCCTAGACACTTCCATACCTCCACCGGTATGTCATCAGGACCAACTGCCGTTCCACTCTTCATCCTCTTCAATGCCTTCCTCACTTCACCCTTCCTAATCTTTGCTACTTCCTGGTCCTCAATGGTCACCTCTTCTACTTCTTCTCTAATTTTCCTCATTCATCAGGTCTTCAAAGTACTCTTTCCATCTTCCCAGCGCACTTCTGTGATCAGTCAATACATTTCCCACTCTGTCCTTAATCACTATAACTTGCTGCATGTCCTTCCCATCTCTATTTATCTGCTGTGCCAACCTCTATAAATAATTTTCTCCCACCTTATTGTCTAACCTATCATACAAGTCATCATATGTCCTCTGTTTGGCCTTTGACACCACTACCTTCGCCTTATGCTGTGTCTCCCTGTACCCCTGTTTACTCTCTTCGGTCTTCTCAATGTCCCACTTCTTTTTAGCTAACCTCTTCCTTTGTACACACTCCTGCACTTCCTCATTCCACCACCAAGTCTCCTTATCTACCGTCCTTCCAGATGACACACCAAGTACTCTCCTACCTGTCTCCCTGATCACATTACCTGCAGTTGTCCAGTCATCTGGAAGCACTTCCTGACCACCCAAAGCCTGTTTCAACTCCTCCTTGAAGACAACATGACACTCTTCCTTTTTCAGCTTCCACCACTTCTGCTCTGCCTTTGCCTTCTTCACCTTCCTCACCATCAGCGTCATCCTGCTCACCACCATCCTATTCTGTCTGGCAACATTCTCACCCACTACTACTTTGCGGTCACTGACTTCCTTTAAATTACATCTTCTACACAAGATGTAGTCTACCTGTGTGCTCCTACCTCCACTTTTATGTCACCCTATTCTCCTGTTTCTTCTGGAAGAAAGTATTCACCACAGCCATTTCCATCCTTTTTGCAAAATCTATCAACATCAGTCCTTCTGTGTTCCTGTCCTGAATACCAAATCTGCCCTCGTCCCCTCTGTTTCCTGTACCAACATGTCCATTGAAGTCTGCCCCAATGACCACTCTTTCACCTCTGGAGGTACTCTGCATCACTTCATCTAACTCTCTCCAGAATCTCTCCTTCTCTTCTAGCTCACATCCTGACTGTGGGGCATAAGCAGTAACAACATTGAACACCACACCTTCGGTTTCTAACCTGAGACTCATCACTCTGTCTGACACTCTTTTCACTTCTAGAACATTCATGGCGCTGACCCGGCAGCAGAGGGAGTACCGGGACTGCAGCCTCATGTGTTTCTCAGAGACGTGGCTGAATGAACTCACACCGGACTCTGTGGTTTCTCTTAACGGATTCACACTCGCGCGTGCAGATCAGAGCGTGGCAGAGAGTGGTAAGAAGAAAGGAGGGGGTGTGGCGGTCTATGTGAATGAACGATGGTGCAATCCGGCCAATGTGCACGTGAAGGAGCAGCTATGCACGCGGGACCTGGAGCTGCTCGCGGTGAGCGCGCGGCCATATTATCTACCGAGGTAGTTTTCAAACGTGACTGTGTTTTGCGTGTACATTCCGCTCTCGGCTGATGCGGCGGCCGCGTGTGAGCGTATCCACAGCGCTGTCAGCCAGACACAGACTCGTCACCCCCGCGCCATGATTCTGATCAGCGGGGACTTTAATCACGCCCCTCTCTCCGCCTCTCTCCCAACGTTCACGCAATACGTGAAGTGCACCACAAGAGACAATAAAACTCTGGACTTGCTGTATGCTAATGTAATGGACGCTTACAGCTCCCCCCCCTCCCCCCACTGGGACTCTCAGACCACAACCTGGTCTACCTGCTCCCCCAATACACACCCAGGGTGCGAAAGGAACCTGCGCAGAAGAGGTCTGTGAAAGTGTGGACCGAGTAGACCAATGAGAGGCTTAGGGACTGTTTCCAGACCACAGACTGGAGCATGCTCTGTGACTCCTTTGGTGATGACATCGACGGCCTCACACACTGTAGCACTGATTATATGAACTTCTGCGTGGACAGCACTGTGCCAACACGGAGGGTACGGTGCTTCTCCAACAATCACCCGTGGGTCACCTCTGAGCTTAAAGTCCTCCTGAACCAAAAAAAGAGGGCTTTCATCTCGGGGGATAGAGAGGAGCAGAAGAAGGTCCAGCGTGAGCTCCAGTGGAGGATCAGGAGGGCAAAGAAGGACTATGGGAAGAAGCTGGCTTAGAACAACGTGCGGGACGTCTGGAGAGGACTAAAAACCATGTCTAGATTTGGGCAGGGTGTCAGAGGGACAGCTGATGGTGACCAGCGCTGGGCGGATGAATTAAACTGTTACTTCAACAGGTTTGATTCTCCCCCTCTGCCCCCCCCCCCCCCCTTCACACGTCTCCAGACCAGCAGACACCTCCCCCCTCCCCAGGCCAACTTCACTTGACTGCTACAACCCGACAGACACATCACCCTCCCTCTGCAGCCCCCCCTCTCCCTCACATCAGACCAGGTGAGGAGACAGCTGAGGCGACTAAATCAGAGGAAATCTGAAGGACCAGATGGCATCAGTCCCAGGCTGCTGAAGACCTGCGCAGACCAGCTCTGTGAGGTACTATGCTACCTGTACAACCTGAGCCTCAGCCTGGAGAAGGTTCCCGTCCTGTGGAAGACCTCCTGTGTGGTTCCGGTTCCCAAAACAGCTCAAGCAAAGGAACCAGCACACTACAGACCTGTCGCCCTAACCTCCCACCTTATGAAGACCATGGAAAGGCTCCTCCTCGTACACCTCCACTCTATGGTGAGCCCCACCCTAGATCCGCTGCAGTTTGCCTACAGGCCCAACATCGGGGTAGAAGATGCTGTCATCTACCTTCTGCAGCGGGCACTCGCCCACCTGGAGATCGCTGGCAGCTCTGTGAGGGTCATGTTCTTTGACTTCTCCAGCGCCTTCAACACCATCAGGCCAGCGCTTCTGCGGGGGAAGCTGGAGGACGTGGGAGTGGACGGGCATCTTGCTGCCTGGAGACATCGACTACCTTACTAACCGTCCACAGTACGTGTGGCTGCACGGCTGTAAGTCAAAGTTGGCAGTCTGCAGCATGGGGGCATCGCAGGGCACCGTCCTCTCACCCTTCTTTTTCAACATTTATACCTCGGACTTCAGCTATAGCACAGACAGCTGCCACCTCCAGAAGTTCTCGGACGACTCAGCCATCGTGGGCCGTGTGTCAGAGGGGAACGAGCTGGAGTACCGGTCGGTCATCGTTGACTTCGTGGACTGGTGTGAGCGCAACCACTTGTGCTTGAACACTAGGAAGACGAAGGAGATGGTGGTCGACTTCAGAAGAAGCACACTAACACACACACACACACACACACACACACACACACACACACACACACACACTCACTAGTGAACATCCAGGGACAGAACATTGAGATAGTGAACAGTTTCAAATACCTGGGCGTTCACCTTAACAATAAACTGGACTGGTCCCACAACACCAACGCCCTGTACAAGAAGGGTCAGAGTCGCCTCCACCTTCTGAGGAGACTCAGGTCCTTCGGAGTATGCAGACCTCTGCTCAGGACATTTTATGACTCTGTGGTAGCCTCTGCAATCCTCTACGCTGCCATCTGCTGGGCCCCGGACAGCACAGAGCGGGAGAGAAAGAGACTGAACAAGCTGGTCAGGAGGGCCAGCTCTGTCCTCGGCTGCCCACTGGACTCTGTGGAGGAGGTGAGTGAGAGGAGGATGGTAGCAAAGCTCACATCCATCTCGGTCAACAGCTCTCACCCACTGCACCAGACTGTAGAGAAGCTGAGTAGCTCCTTCAGTGGACGACTGAGACATCCTCAGTGCAGGAAGGAGCGCTACCGCAGGTCGTTCATTCCCACTGCTGTCAGACTGTACAACGCCACTTTGTAACTGTCTGTGAAAATACCGGTTATGTGCAATAAAAACCCTGTGCACTTTAATCAACCACATCTACCCCACTGACTATGAACCATATCAACCCATCTACTCTGCCCTCAGATACATATACACTTTAATATAGGCCAGTCTACAAAGTCGTTCCCTTCTTTTCTTTTATTGTTTATTAATTTATACTATTTATGTAACTATTTATTTATTTACTTATATATGTATGTGTGTATGTTTGTATTTGTATCTATTTTTGCACCCCCTATTGATGGTACCTCAAGAGCCTGTAACAGTGAATTTCTCCATTGTGAGATTAATAAAGCTGTATCTTATCTTATCTTAAACTCCTCCTTCAAAATGATTCCTACTCCATTTCTCTTCCCATCCACACCATGATAAAACAGCTTAAACCCTGCTCCTAAGCTTCTAGCCTTGCTACCTTTCCACCTGGTCGACTGAGCACAGAGTATGTCCACCTTCCTCTTCTGCATTGTCAGTCAGCTGTCTAGCTTTTCCTGTCATAGTTCCAATATGCCTCCTGCCTCTCCTTCTTTGACCAACAGTAGTCCAATTTCCACCAGCACCCTGTTGGCTAACAGCACTGATGGCGGTCGTTGTTAACCCGGGCCTCGACCAATCCGGTCTGAAATTCGGTTTGATGATTCGCATCTGCCACAATTTTTACGCCGAATGCCCTTCCTGTCGTAACCCTCTTCATTTATTTTGGGAGTTTGGGACCAGCATGAGGATGAACACTAGCTTATGCCCCCCTCACGGCTGCATGGTACTACACTATATGAAAGACAATTTAAATCCTAGGAATTGTATGTGTAACTAGACAATCTAGCATATGGTTTAGAGCAGATGAAAGATTCAGGGCTTGCACAGCAGGGTTTTCATGTGGCCTCTCCTGGGTGCTTGAAAACAGTAGAGAATGCCTTGTATAGCACATTATGAAGTATTACCTGCGACAGATGCCACACTGTGCACTGGGATTTCATCCCGTTCATTAGTATTACTGCTACCCCTCAGTGCTCCTCACATTAGCTCAGCATGCTGGAAGCACGTTAAGAACCTTGAGGGCAAGTGAACTTCTGATACATGTTTCTGCTTTCAAGTATAATGGGCTTTGGTTCCATTTCCAGAATTCGAATGAAAGTTCAGTACACACAAATGATCAAAATATTTACTGCATAAATATTAAGTGAGCAGTATTTCAGCTATGCACCAGTCTTCTGCGGAGTTAACTTTGATTAACAGGTGTATGACCACAGGAGTGCAATTACTTTGATAGAAATAATAACAGCTGGTATTTGCTGGAACTATTATTTGAAAATGATGACATTCTTTTTGTTTCTGTGTGGGTACTGAAGTGTTAGTGTTTTTTGTTTATGCTTCAGTTATCTGTAGAAAGCAGTGCATGTGCGTGCGTGCGTGCGTGTGCATGAGCATCCATTGCATACTTGTCTGCATAAGTATGTATATCTGGTTGTACTGGAGCAATTTCTTTTACAGCACCCAGGACGAATGTGTGGGTACTGTGTCTATCCTGTGAAAAGTCTCACCCCTTGGTCTGGGTACACCACCACGAGTGCAGCTCAGTCTGTTCACCATCTGGAGCGGCAAGTGCTTACAGCCAGTTCTGTCCCACCCTGCTGCCAGTCCCTTATGCTCACTGCAAAGACACAACTTAAAGAATGCATCATGTAATGATTTAAACTTGGATTCCATCAATTTTTCTTCAGACTAACAGATGTATGTGTAATACAAAAATACGTGTTTGTTTTTAACTCATCATTACCAGTAAAAATCCTAATAGTAAAATGAGTACACTGCTTAATATAAGCAATCAGGTGCATTATGGAACAGTGTATTTAGCTCTGTTGGTGTTGGTTGCCACCAGTGAGCTCATCATATTGAGTTTCATGTTTAAAAAGTGCAGCACAGAATATTATAAATCCATTCTGCACACCACCAAGGTGTTTTTTTTGTTTTGTTTTTTTGTTTTGTTTGTTTTCTTGTTAGCCCCTGGCTAATAATTCAGTTCAGATGTATTATATTTTGTTTCTATTTGTCCTTATTACCCCTTTTAGAAATACAAACCTTTTTTGAAATAGATTTTATAAGTACAGTCGGCCCTCTACTTACGAAATTAATCCGTTCCAGAGCCTTTTTCGTAGCCTGCAGGTTTCGTAAGTAGAGGCGCATTTTACATGTAAAATGCGTAATTTGTTCCAAGGCTCCCAAGACTACCCCATAAACCCTTTAAAAATGATAAACGTACACAAATTTTGTATGAAATATGTGTTAAAAGTAAAAGAAAATTATTTATTAACATTTATTAATTAAACCATTATTAAACATTTTTATTAACACACACACACACACATAAAACACTCTCTCTCACTCACTCTCTCTCTCTCTCTCTGTCTCTTTCTCACACATACACAATACACATGGCGCCCTCCACTGAATGCAGGCTCCGCCTACACGCAGGACGCTGAAGCAATTTAAGACGGGGAATTCAAAGCGCATTCCCTGCATGACAGATCGGAGGTCCAAACTCAACTTTAACTTGATTCCTTGAAGGATCGGCGGTCCAGATGAGCTGCGTTTTGCGCCACATTTATTAAACATTTACTGACTCGGTAGACAGTCTCATTCTCTCTCTCTCTCTCTCTCTCTCTCTCTCTCACACACACACGCGCGCGCAGCTGACGGAACAATTGTATTTAAATGTTTCAATGGATGGGAGGCTGTATTTAAAGCGGAATGACAGTACCCGTTTGAAAGATCAGAGGTCCTGATTCAATATTAACTCTTCCTTGCAAGATCGGAGGTCTTATCCACTCTGCTCATGCTCCTTCTGCTTCAATATCGTGCCGAAATAATCGCAGCAGTCACTGTATTTCCGCTTCAAGGTCTCTTTCTGCTTCAATATCTTTCCGATTGTAGAAAGGTTTCGGCGATAACGAAATATAACGCTGCATGATCAATCTCAAAACAAGCCAACAGTCCTGTTCAACTCTCCTTCATCTGTGTGACAAACAGGAAGTATGGGTACAGGTCAGCCCCCTCCTAGCCAATGGAGGCCTCCTGGCCAAGTTTGGGATGTTGGGAGACAGCCAATGAGAGAGCGACTCACGCATGGCTTGAATTTTGAATGGCGCATTTGAATTTTTGAATGGCACGTTTGACGCGTTTCGTAAAAAGTGTGTGTTTTCGTAAAAAGAGGACGAAAATTTAGGAAAATGTTTTTCGTAACCTGGAGTTTTCGTCTCCAGAGGGTTTCGTAAGTAGGGGGCCGACTGTATATATTTTTAATGTAATCATTATTCATTTGTGCTGTTCAACATGTCTGAATAAAAATTAATCATTGCTTCACTGCTTTGCGTTCATGATCATCCTTACCGATGCTGCTCTGCATGTCCAAGTGAGCAGAGATATTATATTGTTTACTTGTCTTGTAGATCCTGTAGAGGTCCTGATATTTACACAGGATGCAGCGTGCTTTTTTGTCTGAATGATTAAATACATCCAGATTGCTGTTATTTTATGTTGTCCATTTCACTTGCCCAACATATCACATGGTACTAGATTTTACTATCAGAGCATTTTTACATGAAAGAGTTGAATACCAATACCAATACCAAAATAAATATTAAAGCATTGCTAATTTTATACAAAAGACTATAATTTTTACACAATAGTCATTGCAGATAGCCAGAGGTATCCAGCCATCCATTATCTGTACTTTTTATCTGTTTAATGGAAATTCAATCCCAGCTGACTTTGTCTGAGATGTGGGATACATCCTGAACAGGTCAGCAATCCATCACAGGGTTAACTCAGAGATGAACAAGGATTCAGACTCCTCTTTACATCCATAGGAAGCTTGGAGTAGCCAAGTTAACTTGATGGGAATAATGTTGGATTGTGTGAATAAACACATGAATACCACACACAAACGCTCCAGACGGCTGCAAGATTTTGGACCCAGAACCTTCTCACTGCAAGACAATAGGGCTACCCTATGAGCTACCATGCCGCCCAGATCTAAAAGTGTCTTCTATTTTAGTACCATGCAGATTTTGTATTGTATTGTTATTCAGACTGATTATTGAGCTTGGTACTGTACGTGGGCTGTACATTCCTGCAAACTAATGGAAGGAAGAGTGTGTTGAGTACATGTACAAATGCACTCTTATACAATATGAGTGGAACATGCTTGGTATTTTAGTGCAGGATTATTTTACTTCTTTTTAGCTGCTGAAAATTTTAAATTATAATCAGCACCTATGCAATCCTTAACCACAAATGATTAAATCCGTGGATTGATATACAAACATACAACAATAAATCATATTTCATTTTTGAGTTTTATGAGAATATAAAAAATGTGTATCGCTCATTCTCTGATTCATCAAAAAAAATATTGAAAATGTTCTAAATGTGGTAATTACTGGTATGTAACATACTGGACTCTCCTTTCAGCTGCCCAAGAACTTTTACAGTGCTACAATAGAATGTATTTTCTGTCTCTGTTCCGCTAAGCACAGAAAGGACTTGGCCCGGGTGGTGAGAACTGCCCAGAAGAAGGCCAGCGGTATAGCGACAGATCCCACACCGGGAATTTGGGACACATTCGGGGAAATGGACTATTTGTACCGCTTTCTTCAGGAAAGCGGTACAGAAACATCAAAACCAGCAAAACCAGACTCAATAACAGCTTTTATCCCTGAGCAGTTAACGCCATCACCCTCCACTCCTCACCCTGTTGCAGTCACACACACTCTTGCACAGACATCAGTTCTTTGTAAAAGGACATTGAGTCGACAAACTCTACAACTGTATTGCACTGCCACAATTTACCTCGTTTACATTCTAGTTTACACACTTTTACATTTCAGTCTATCCTCCTTCTGCTGCTACTGTTTATTTATTTATTTATTCTATTCCACAATGGCTCAATGTACATATTGTATATCTGAATGTTCAGTTCACATTCATAGGTGCAGAGTTTACATGATTTTATATTTTTACTTAAAGTTTAGTGTACAGAATTATTTGTGTTTTGTGTTTATATTCTACTCTTGACAGCATTAATTGCACTTTATTGTTTCGTTTGTACTTTTTAAATTGTTTGAACCTTTTAATGCTGAGAGCCTCATATGAAATTTTGTTTTGTGTGAACATAAAGAATGTTGAATCTAAATGTACAGTAAATCTATTTAAAATTCTATCAGGAAGTCTCCATGATGACTGAGCTTGGCATGAATGTAGATGTTTTCTTTTATATCATTCATTCACTCCTTTGCCGAACATCTTAAATTCTATTAGGGCTGCAGGGTCTCAGCTTATAGGCGGGGTACGCTCTGAACAGCCTCCCAAGCCATTGAAGGGCCAACACACACAAACCCATTCACACTCACACCTTGGGATCATTTAGAACAGAGTTTGCCTAATGTGCATGTCTTTGGACTATGGGGGGGAAACAGGAGCATTCAGAGGAAACCCACACAAGCACAGGGAGAACATACAAGCACCTTGCTGTAAGGTGGATGTGCTAAACTCTGTGCCACCTCAAACTGATTTATGACCTTAAATCTAACTTACAAATTTTCAGTATTTTAGACAGGATCTTTATGATTAATTGTAAAAATCACAAACACTTGTTCAAAGTAGTCTTTTGCTTTTGCTCAACTCCGGAGGGTTTCATTATCCTTTTTTGTCTTCCCACTGGAGTTAATGTATTACTCTGAAACAGCACATTAAGCTCGCCATTGACTTCTTTCACACTTTAATCAAAGTGATTGTTCTTTACATTCCAAGCCATCTTGGATGAGAATGAAAAGAGAACAGGATCAGTCACATGGCACCCATGTTCATGAAGGAAGTCTGGCACTTATCCAGATATCAGGGGAAAAGCACTTTTGAAAAGGGCATTACCTGAGCAGCATTTTTTATTCTGTCTCCTCTGCTGCAGTCTCGTCAGACACCTGAAGGGGAGTTTCTGCCCTTGGACCAAAGAGAGCTGGACGTTGGGTTTGGGACGGGCGCCGACCAACTCTTCCTCGTCTCTCCTCTCACCATCTGCCATGAGATTAATCCCAAGAGCCCGTTCTTCGACCTCTCTCAGCGCTCACTCATGAGTGAGCAGTTTGAGATTGTTGTTATCCTTGAAGGGATAGTGGAGACCACAGGTTAGCATCATACCAAGATCACTAGACAAACAAAATGGATTGGGGTCTAAATGATTGATGTCAAACCATTATGTGGTCAGAGAAAACCATGATAAATATAGATGCACTCAAAGGTAAAAGCAGTGAAGCACTACTTGTCTGTTGTGCACTATCTTTTTCCATGCTGGATTGATTGTCGCCCCCCCCCCTCCTCTCTCTCTCTCTCTCTCTCTCTCTCTCTCTCTCTCTCTCTCTCTCTGTCAGGTATGACATGCCAGGCTCGAACGTCTTACACAGAGGATGAGGTGTTGTGGGGACACCGTTTCCTTCCTGTTATGTCTTTGGAGGAAGGTTTCTTCCGAGTGGACTATTCACAGTTCCACAGCACTTTTGAGGTGCCTACACCTCCTTACAGTGTGAAAGAACAGGAGGAATCTTCTTGTCTGCCCTCCCCTGCTCCTCCTCTCACCCCGATTCCGGGAGATCCTCGAAGTCGTAGAGAGCGCATTTTTTCCCTCGATGGTGCATCCAACACTGAAGGAACGGCTTCTAGGTTGCCCAGCAAGCTTCAACGTATGAGCGCTAGAAATGGTAAAGAGGCTGGAAAAGGCACACAAGCAGGTGAAAAATCATCCAATGCAGGCGACCCCCTACGCTCATCAACCAGGCTGGAGGAGTCCAATAACCAGATGAAGGCAGAGCCACATGTCCTGTCAGCAGGAGAGGTGGAGCATCATAGACTGCCTCTAATGCCTACTCCAGTGCCAGGATCCAACCTCAAAGAGCTGCCAGTAGCTGGCGGCCGGCCTGAGGACAACCTGCCTGAGAAACTACGCAGGATGAATGTAGACCGCTGAGCCATGAGCTAAAGTGCTGTCCATTTCTTCCATGACTCAGACCCAAACTAATGAACAGAAAGGCTTTGGGAAGGGAAAGCTAAAATTGAAACAAAAATTCAGTAAAGACTTTAGTTGGGCTATACTGTGATTCTTATAAATAATTACACAAAGGAAACAGCCATGTCTGTCATTGTCGAACTGATTACATTTTCATCTGCCACCATTCTATTGTATTTAGATTCATATACACTTGATGGACTGCCTGGCCAAAAAACGTTGTGCAATTTAATTTTGTTGGTGCGCCCTTAGTTTTAATTACAGCACATATTCTCCATGGCATTTTGGCTTCAATTGGTCAGGTTGAGGCTCAGCAACATGATGTGGCAATAAAATGTCAGCTGATGACCTGAATGTACTGAATGACCAGGTTATCACATCAATGGACTTTTTCATACCTGATGGCAGGGGTATAAAATGAACTATAATAATAACAATAGTGTAGTTTAGGAAGCATGAGGAATCATTTTCACACATGAACTGGGACCACAGAATCCTGAACTTAACCCTACTGAAAGTCTTTGGGATTTAATGGAAAAGACGAGTGGTTCAATTTTCCAGTCATCAATTCAAGATATCGGTAAAAAATGAACCCAAATGCTGTATATGTAGTGGTGCTGCATAAGTTTATTGACATAATGCCATGCTGATTGCATGCTGTATTTAAGGCTAAAGATGGTCCAATGAAATATTAGAGTATATAAATATTCATAACTAACATGCTACTCTATTTATTAATGTATGCTTGACAAATCAAACTGAATCATGTTCTTGTTTTAGCTCTGACTAGGCATGCACTGATAATCAGCTATATTATATGGCAATGAATATACATACACACAGTGGTACCTCACTTTACGAAAGTCTCACCAAACAAAAAAAATGCAGGTTACGAAACGCATTTTCCTAAAAATTTTGTCTCTGTATACAAAACAAGTTCACGTTACAAAAGCGCCATCTTCAAAATTCAAAATCGCCATTCAAACATTAAAACGCACCATTCAAACAATGCACAAGCTGCTCTCCCATCAATGACGTTCAAACATCCCGCCCCGATGGCCTCCCATTGGCTAACAACTGAGCTGTCGTTAATGTCGCCTTCACTCGAGCGCCATCTTGGACAGGTCCACCTGACACCATCTTGGATAGGAATCCCATTGGCTCGGAGGGATGACGCCGCTACCTCCCATTGCCTATTATGGAGCTGAATCTACCATGATGGTTTTCGTGTAAAGGACAGAATTACTGCTTTATTTCTTGACTCAGGCCTTTAACCTTCCACGAACATTTGTAAGATTATGACTCTGCTAAGAAAACATGGTCAACACATGCGCGCGCACACACACACACACACACACACACACACACACACACACACACACGTGCGTGTGATTTCTGATGTGAGTGAGAAGAAGAAACGAGTTCGAGTGATATCACAAAGGAATATGGTCAAACCCGTCTACCATTAGTACAATATTGAAGCAGAAGTAGGTCTTAAAAGGTATGCTTTGAAATTTTTAAAGGGTTCAGGGGGTATTATTGGGAGCCTTGGAACGAATCACGCATTTTACATGTAAAATGCGGTTCAATTTATGAAAAATGCAGGTTACAAAAAAGGCTCTGGAACGGATTAATTTCGTAAAGTGAGGTACCACTGTGTATGTATGAATGTATATATGTATATATATATATATATATATATATATATATATATATATATATATATATATATATATGTATATATATATATATATATATATATATATATATATATATATATATATACACACACACACACACACACACACACACACACACCACCCTATATAGCACAATCTTGTGAGGTAGGTTAAAAAAGGTGTGTCTTATTTAAAAGGCAGCATAAGCTTGCACAATTTATCTAGAGGCAGTATTGCATGTGCATTTCGTCACAGTAGCAATTGCTGAATCGGTGTTTACACTGGGGCCACGATGTCCATGATCCCCAAGATTTAAGAGAATCGTGATGAGCATAAGGTGTTTTGGAATCAAATCTTATGTGAACTTTGTGGAATCCTGATTATCTTGAGGGGACTTGGAGTAATCCTTGTGATCTTGTGTGAACTTGGAGGAATTCTAACGATCTTGAGGGAACTTGGAGGAATCTCGATGATTGTGACAAAATGTTTGACTGTCAAATTTTTGCATGAATATTACAATTTATTATGATTTGACACTGATTGTGATCAAACATTGGAATCGTAGTAGAACACAGTAGAACTTAACAGACCATAACAGTGCATTACAGACTTTGATGCACCATCACATGGGGATTTTGATGAACTGGGAAAGTACGATTCCTTCAAGCTTCATGTCTGCCTTCTACATACTGCCTCCTTTAAATCCCCCGTTAGGGTCGTGGTCCAGGTGTAGCAATCTTTCTCACGTCGTGGGACTCTTCTTCTTCTTCTTTTACTTTCGGCTGCTTCCTTCAGGGGTCGCCACAGCAAATCATCCGCCTCCACCTCACCCTGTCCTCCGCATCTTCTTTTCTGACTCCAACGACCTTCATGTCTTCCTTCACCACATCCATAAATCTCTTCTTCGGTCTTCCTCGAGGCCTTCTGCCTGGTAGTTCCAACCTCAGCATCCTACTGCCAATATACTCACTATCCCTCCTCTGTACATGTCCAAACCATCTCAATCTAGCCTCTCTGACTTTGTCTCCAAAACATCTTACGTGGGCTGTCCCTCTGATATACTCATTTCTGATCCTATCCATCCTCGTTACTCCCAGAGAGAACCTCAACATTTTCATCTCCGCTACCTCCAGCTCTGCCTCCTGCCTTTTCCTCAGCGCCACTGTTTCTAAGCCATACAACATCGCTGGCCTCACCACCATCTTGTACACTTTTTCCTTCATTCTTGCTGACACTCTCCTATCGCACATCACACCGGATACTTTTCTCCAACCATTCCAGCCTGCCTGCACACGCTTCTTCACCTCTTTTCCACACTCTCCATTGCTCTGGATTGTTGAGCCTAAGTACTTAAAATCCTCCACCTTCGTTATCTCTGCTCCCTGTAACATCACCGTTCCCCCTGGGTCCTTCTCATTCACACACATGTATTCTGATTTTCTGAGGCTAACCTTCATTCCTCTCCTTTCCAGGGCATACCTCCACCTCTCTAGATTTTCCTGCACTTGTTCTCTGCTCTCACTACAGATCACGATCTTCTTCTTCTTCTTCTTTTCCTTTCGGCTTTTCCCTTCAGGGGTCGCCACAGCGAATCATCTGCCTCCATCTCACCCTATCCTTTGCATCTTCTTCTCTTACACCAACGACCTTCATGTCCTCCTTGACCACATCCATGAATCGTCTCTTTGGTCTTCCTCTAGGCCTTTTGCCTGGTAGTTCCAGCCTCAGCATCCTATTACCAATATACTCACTGTCCCTCCTCTGTACATGTCCAAACCATCTCAATCTAGCCTCTCTGACTTTGTCTCCAAAACGTCTTACATGTGCTGTCCCTCTGACGTGCTCATTCCTAATCCTATCCATCCTCGTTACTCCCAAAGAGAACCTCAACATTTTCATCTCTGCTACCTCCAACTCTGCCTCCTGTCTTTTCCCCAGGGCCACTGTTTCTAACCCATACAGCACCGTTGGCCTCAACACCGTCTTGTACACTTTTCCTTTCATTTTTGCCGATAGCCTCCTATCACACATCACACCGGACACTTTTCTCCACGATGTCATCTGCAAACATCATAGTCCATGGAGATTCTTGTCTCACCTCGTCTGTCAGCCTGTCCATCACCATAGCAAACAAGAAGGGGCTCAGAGCTGACCCTTGATGCAGTCCCACCTCCACCTTGAATTCGTCGGTCACACCGACAGCACACCTCACCACTGTCTTACATCTCTCATACATGTCCTGCACCACTCTAACATACTTCTCTGCCACTCCAGACTTCCTCATGCAATACCACAGTTCTTCTCTTGGCACCCTGTCATATGCTTTTTCCAGATCCACAAAGGCACAATGTAGCTCCCTCTGACCTTCTCTGTACTTCTCTATTAACATCCTCAAGGCAAACATTGCATCTGTGGTGCTCTTTCTTGGCATGAAACCAAACTGTTGTTCACAAATGCTGACCTCTGCCCTTAGTCTAGCTTCCACTATTCTTTCCCATAACTTCATCGTATGGCTCATCAACTTTATCCCTCTGTAGTTGCTGCAACTCTGCACGTCTCCCTTGTTCTTGAAAATGGGCACCAGCACACTTCTCCTCCACTCCTCCGGCATTTGCTCACTCTCTAGTACCTTGTTGAATGTTCTTGTCAGAAAATCTACTGCTACCTCTCCTAGACACTTCCATACCTCCACAGGTATATCATCAGGACCAACTGCCTTTCCATTCTTCATCCTCTTCAATGCCCTTCTCACTTCACCCTTACTGATCTTTGCTGCATCCTGCTCCTCAATGGTTACCTCTTCTACTCTTTTTTCTCTCTCATTTTCCTCATTCATCAGCTCTTCAAAGTACTCTTTCCATCTTCCCAGCACACTTCTGTCATTAGTCAATACAGTTCCCTCTCTGTCCTTTATCAATCTAACTTGCTGCACATCCTTCCCATCTCTATTTCTCTGCTGTACCAACCTGTATAGATCATTTTCTCCCTCTTTACTATCCAACCTATCATACAAGTCATCATACGCCCTCTGTTTGGCCTTAACCACTGCTACTTTCGCCTTACGCTGTGTCTCCCTGTACTCCTGTTTACTCTCTTCGGTCCTCTCAATGTCCCACTTCTTCTTGGCTAACCTTTTCCTTTGTACACACTCCTGCACTTCCTCATTCCACCACCAAGTCTCCTTATCTACTTTCCTTCCAGAGGACACACCAAGTACTCTCCTACCTGTGTCCCTGATCACATTTGCTGTGGTTGTCCAGTCATTTGGAAGCACTTCCTGGCCACCCAACAGTGGACATAGTGGCCACAGTGTAAACCCAAGGTTAAAAAAAAGTGTGTGCTGACTAGCCATCTCACTTTTCAATCTCTAGCTCTCTTTACAATTCCTAGTTGTGTTGTTATCCAACCCAGGAAGTTAGCAAGTTCAACAGAAGTCACACACACACAGCTTGTTTAACGTGACATACACATAACGGCACTGAGCTGAATGCTGTGCCTTTGGAGGTTTGTTTAAAGTGCTGCCAGTAAAACAGGTAAGGATCATTCACTGAAATACGATATAGTTATAATATTAAGTAAGATAAAAGCTTAAGCAAATCATGTGACTTTATTATTTCATATCTCCACATATCTATTTCTGATAAATCTATATTTTCAATAAGATGGTTAGAAATGACTGATTTAGGATGCTGCATTATTGGTACAGTGTAAAAGGTTAGTGTTATGTTGAATTGTAATTTAGGAATCCTAAACTGCCATTTAAGTATTCTCTTTAGATATATTTGTCTGAATATGTGCATTGTACTCATTAGACTTCCTAAGCCATATACTATAGTGAGTTTTAAAACGCTTCTCCTGTCAATGCTATAAACAGATGGGTGACAAATTAAAAGAAAATTCAGTGGTGCTGTTATCTCATGAAAGTCGTTTATTTTGCTGTCATGGTTTGGGTCCACTTGGCCTCCTTATGAGGAACGATCGCTGCAAATCAATGGAGTTCTTCTGACTAATCACCTTTATCCCATAATGAAAATTTTTGGACCTAGCCGAAATGATCTTCCCCATGACAATACTCCATCAACACATCATGAGGACTCACTAAAGATGAAAATGATTAAATTATATGCTCTGACCTTCACTGTCACCATATTTTAACTCGGCTGAAGACACATGAGAGAGTTAAATGTATTTGACAGTGCACTTTAACACTATCATATCAAAATATGATTGGGGGAATATCCTTTGGGAAAATGTGTTCATCTGTTTAATAGATTTCTGGAGATGTAGAAATTAAGTGCTCCAAAGCAGCTCTTAGTGACCGAACACCTTATTAATACATTTTATTTTGTTTTTTCCTTAAATTTGTCACCCATTTGCCATAAATATTGCGCTGTGTATTTATAATGGACAATTAACACATGCATTTGTTTTCTCCATGCATATCATAAAATCATATCCCATTTTTACAATAAACAATTGAAGTGCCGGTTTGATGAATAGTATACTGATTTCCACACTCTACCATACAGTGCATTTATACCCTCAAACATGCAGCTATAACAAAGACGACAGGGCCCAAGGAAAAATCAAGGTTAAATAATGTCCATGCTTGACGACGGGAAAAAGACACCAAGGCATCAGCGAGCTATTTGTAATTATCATTTCTACAGCAACCTTCCAGCTCTCACCTTAGGCTGTGGGAGGAAGTGAAAGTAATTCAGTTAGTCCTCAGCAGCCCATCAATCACAGATATTTACCATGCAGCATGCACCCACTACCACAATTTCATTACTGTTAACTGTACCCAAAAAGAAGGAACTACTATGATTTCTTATTTTTTACTACCATATACACACACAATCCTGATATACATACAATAACAGCTGATCCTGCAGTACATGTATGGAGCAGTGCACATAATGCCATTAAATATACACTGAGGATTATAGTGCTTGATTCAAGTATAGGAGGAAACCATATCGAAAAAGACATAACAACCAGTATTGCCAAAAAATCTGTTTAATGTGCCTTTCCAGGAATTTCATTATCCATTTACAAGATTGTGGCACAATTGAGAATATGGCAACTGCACTGAAAGCAACCATAAATCATGAGCACAATGACCTGCAATGTGTAGAGCTGCAAACGAAATACAGAGTGCATTCTCTTTAGAGAGGGGGTGTAGCTAACCCTGGCATGGAGGACAAGGTTATTTCCCCTAATTCAAAGACCCTTCTGAGACACTGTATTGATTGCCCAGTGCTGCCATATGAGCCTGGACAAATGTTACATCTGAATAATCGTCGCATCACTACTGCATTGCTGTAGCAAAGCACCATCACAGAATTGTGCTCAGACAGAACCGTGTGCAGAAAATGTGAATCAGTATCTTTAGGAAAATTGGGGGGGTAATGAAGGTAAAGCTATCTGTTTTAGGAGACTGCAATATCTGTCATTGATTTGTGCAGTTGAAAACCTCTGGATTAAACGACGCTTTCACTGATCAACTGCACTACATAGTCAAGATGCCTCCAGGATATGAAAAAGACAGTACGTGAATCCAAAATGCTCACAATCACACTCACCGTGCTGCCCAGATGCTCATAAATATCTAATGAACTCCGAATAAACAGGATCTCAAATAAGCATGCTTGCTTCCAAACTCTACCCACTGTTTCTGTACAGTACTAGCCTGGGATTATCCAGTGGAATAAGAAACTTTGTTCTCCTGCATGCTTCATTTTCACTCCAGGCACCACAGATGTTAAGGGAAAATGTGACACACATATTGTACCACTGTTTCCCACATCGAGAGTCAAACATCAGGAAGACTGCAATAACAACTCTCAGTTTACAAAAAAAAAAAAAAGACCATGTGAAGACTGTGTGATCTAATTCAGATCATGTAGTCTAATAAGTTAGGGGAGTGGTGAGCATATCCATCTCACAGCAACACAGTCCCAGGCTCAGCAAGGGTGTTTACAGAATCAGAATATTTTATTGATACAGAGGAAATTCTGTGTACACAGTTGCTCTGTACAAGTAATAATGAGATAAAGATAGTTTTCCGAAAGAAAATTTAAGAAAAAGACCCAGTTAATCTTCTCTGGAAGAGACCAATTGCTACACTACCCTACGGGGATAAGATATGATGATATATACTGTATATATATTATATATACTGTGTGTGTGTGTATATATATATATATATATATATATATATATATATATATATATATATATATATATATATATATATATATATATATATATATATATATATATATATATATTTAATGCAGCCGTGAGGGAGGGGCACAAGCCAGTGTCTCTGCCTCATGCCGGTCCCAAGCCCGGATAAATGCAAAGGGTTGCATCAAGAAGCGCATCCAGCGTAAAACAAATGCCAAATAAAACATGCAAGTCGTATCAAGAAAATTCATACCGGATCGTTCGAGGCCCGGGTTAACAACGACCGCCATCATTGCTGTTAAACAACAGGGTGCTGGTGGAAATTGGACTACTGTTGGTCGAAGAAGGAGAGGCGGGAGGCGTGTCCGTAGGCAGAGAGAGAAGGGGAAAGGCAGGAGTCTAGAACTGAAAGTGGACATACTGTGTGTTCAGGAGACTAGGTGGAAAGGTAGCAAGGCTAGAAGCTTAGGAGCAGGGTTTAAGCTGTTTTTTTCATGGTGTGGATGAGAAGAGAAATGGAGTAGGAGTCATCTTGAAGGCGGAGTTTGTCAGGAATGTTCTAGAAGTGAAAAGAGTGTCAGACAGAGTGATGAGTCTCAAGTTAGAAATTGAAGGCGTGATGTTCAATGTTGTTAGTGCTTATGCCCCACAGGCAGGATGTGAGCTAGAAGAGAAGGAGAAATTCTGGAGTGAGTTAGATGAAGTGATGCAGAATACTCCCAAAGATGAAAGAGTAGTCATTGGGGCAGACTTCAATGGACATGTTGGTGCAGGAAACAGAGGGGACGAGGAAGTGATGGGCAGGTTTGGTATCCAGGACAGGAACGCAGAAGGACAGCTGTTGGTAGATTTTGCAAAAAGGATGGAAATGGCTGTGGTAAATACTTTCTTCCAGAAGAAAGAGGAGCATAGGGTGACTTATAAAAGCAGAGATAAAAGCACACAGGTAGACTACATCTTGTGTAGGCAATGTAATTTGAAGGAAGTCAGTGACTGCAAAGTAGTAGCGGGTGAGAGTGTTGCCAAACAGCATAGGATGGTGGTGTGCAGGATGACGCTGATGATGAGGAAGGTGAAGAAGGCAAAGGCAGAGCAGAAGACAAAGTGGTGGAAGCTGAAAAAGGAGGAGTGTTGTGTTGTCTTCAAGGAGGAGTTGAAACAGGCTTTGGGTGGTCAGGAAGTGCTTCCAGATGACTGGACAACTACAGCTAATGTGATCAGTGAGACAGGTAGGAGAATACTTGGTGTGTCATCTGGAAGGAGAGTAGATAAGGAGACTTGGTGGTGGAATGAGGAAGTGCAGGAGTGTGTACAAAGGCATATGATGACTTGTATGCTCGGTTGGAAAGTAAAGCGGGAGAAAATGATTTATACAGGTTGGCACAGCAGAGAAATAGAGATGGGAAGGATGTGCAGCAAGTTACAGTGATTGAGGACAGATAGGGAAATGTATTGACTGATGACAGAAGTGTGCTGGGAAGATGGAAAGAGTACTTTGAAGAGCTGATGAATGAGGAAAATGAGAGAGAAAAAAAGTAGAAGAGGTGACTGTTGAGGACCAGGAAGTAGCAAAGATTAGTAAGGGTGAAGTGAGGAGGGCATTGAAGAGGATGAAGAATGGAAAGGCAGTTGGCCCTGATGACATACCTGTGGAGGTATGGAAGTGTCTAGGAGAGGAAGCAGTAGATTTCCGGACAAGAACATTCAACAAGGTTTTAGAGAGTGAGAGGATGCCAGAGGAATGGAGGAGAAGTGTACTGGTTCCCATTTTTAAAAACAAGGGAGATGTGCAGAGTTGTGGCAACTACAGAGGGATAAAGTTGATGAGCCATATGATGAAGTTATGGGAAAGAATAGTGGAAGCAAGACTAAGGGCAGAGGTCAGCATTTGTGAACAACAGTTTGGTTTCATGCCAAGAAAGAGCACCACAGATGCAGTGGTTGCCTTGAGGATGTTAATAGAGAAGTACAGAGAAGGTCAGAAGGAGCTGCATTGTGCCTTTGTGGACCTGGAGAAAGCATATGACAGGGTGCCGAGAGAGGAACTGTGGTATTGCATGAAAAAGTATGGAGTGGCAGAGAAGTATGTTAGAGTGGTGCAGGACATGTATGAGAGATGTAAGACAGTGGTGAGGTGTGCTGTCGGTGTGACAGAAGCGTTCAAGGTGGAGGTGGGACTGCATCAAGGGTCAGCTCTGAGCCCCTTCTTTTTTGCTATGGTGATGGACAGGCTGACAGATGAGGTTAGGCAAGAATCTCCATGGACTATGATGTTTGCAGATGACATTGTAATCTGCAGTGAGAGCAGAGAACAAGTGCAGAAAAACCTAGAGAGGTGGAGGTATGCCCTGGAAAGGAGGGGAATGAAGGTTAGCCTCACTAAGACAGAATACATGTGTATGAATGCCAAGGACCCAACAGGAACGGTGAGGTTACAAGGAGCAGAGATAAGGAAGGTGGAGGATTTTAAGTACTGAGGCTCAACAATCCAGAGCAATGGAGAGTGTGGAAAAGAGGTGAAGAAGCGTGTGCAGGCTGGTTGGAATGGTTGGAGAAAAGTGTCCGGTGTGATGTGTGATAGGAAGGTATCTGCAAAAATGAAAGGAAAAGTGTACAAGACGGTGTTGAGGCCAGCGATGTTGTATGGGTTAGAAACAGTGGCCCTGGGGAAAAGACAGGAGGCAGAGCTGGAGGTAGCAGAGATGAAAATGTTGAGGTTCTCTTTGGGAGTAACGAGGATGGATAGGATCAGGAATGAGCACATCAGAGGGACAGCACATGTAAGACGTTTTGGAGACAAAGTCAGAGAGGCTAGATTGAGATGGTTTGGACATGTACAGAGCAGGGATAGTGAGTATATTGGTAGTAGGATGTTGAGGTTGGAACTACTAGGCAGAAGGACTAGAGGAAGACCAAAGAGACGATTCATGGATGTGGTGAAGGAGGACATGAAGGCAGTAGGTGTAAGAGAAAAAGATGCAGAGGATAGGGTGAGATGGAGGCAGATGATTCGCTGTGGCGACCCCTGAAGGGAAAAGCTGAAAGGACAAGAAGAAGATATATATATATATATGACAAACAGTAGAATGTGACAGTGGATGTTGTTGCTGATGAAGTTGTACAGTTTAATGGTGACAGGTAGGAATGATATCCTGTTTGCATCAGTATTGTATTTCGGTGGTATCAGTCTCTCACTGTATTTGCTCATGTGACTGATTCACAGGTTGTGCTGCAGGTAGAAGGTATTGCGCAATATTGTCTTTATTTTTGACAACATTTGCCTCACCGACACTACATTTAGAGAGTCCAGTTCCATCCCCACAATGTTACTGGCCTTGTGGAACAGTTTGTTCAGTCTGTTAGCGTCTGCAACTCTCAGCCTGCTGCAACGTAAAGGATAGCGTTGGCCACAACAGACACATAAAACATCATGAGTAGTGTCTGACAGATGTTAAATGACCTTAACCTCCTCAAAAAATAGAGACGGCTCTGGTCCTTCTTTTAAAGTGCAGCAGTGTTCTTAACCCAGTCCAATTCATTATGAATAAGTTTATGAGTGGAGTTTGCATGCTCTTCTTGTGCTGGTATGGGTTTCTGCTGGGTACACCGGTTTCCTCCCAGTGACCAAAAGACATGCCTATTACACTAATTAACTAGTACAAATTGCCCCTAGGGGTGAATGTAAATGGTTGTGTGTATTGTCCCTGCCATGAACAGGTGAGCTGTGAAATGTGTACCCTCATTCTGAACCCTGAGCTCAGGATTGACCTGAGTACCCTGCAGCTGTGAAGAATAATATAAATCCCATTGGTTTAAAATTTTTATTTATTTATTTATTTATTTATGTTCATATGCATGCAGTTTTGTGGAGTCTGTAATTATTTGTATTTTTTTTCTTTGTTTATTTTTTTGTGAACATTTTTATATTCACATATTTAATTTATTTCATTTTCCATCTGTCTTGTCCTTTATTAGAGTTGCAGGGAAGCTGGAGCCCATTCCAGCCAACAACTGAAACACCTTGCCAGAACATCATAAGCCAACACCACATGGGAAGAACTTCACACAGACACACACTTTTCGAGTACAGAGTTTAAAGCCAATACCTTCTTGCTGTAACACAGATGTGCTCATATTTGACCCTGTTTACTTCACATCCTCATCCTGGCAGCATTTTTTTGTACCCCAAGCCCTGTAAATGGCAGGGGGAGGATTTATATATATATATATACACACACACACACACACACATACACACACACACACACACACACACACACTATACACATACATCCCAGCAGTCAAGACTCCATAGCTAGGTGTCTATAAATTCGTCTGCATTTTGTCATTCAAGTCTTAAGACAAAATAAAGAATTGTAATGCTGTAGCTTTACTTTAGGAGTATGGGAACAGGCCTTAATTTTGTTGTGTCAAAGAATATAGTTATTTGTAACATTTCAGCACCACTATGAAAATGCACTGTCAGCTTTTGTGCTGCATACTACTAGGTGTGAGCTGTCCTTGTATAGCCTTCTGTAACTGTATACAAGTGTGAATTGTGTAGTGAAAAGTGTAAATGAGGTAGCGTGTACTGCAGATATTGCAGTTTACATATTTTTCTGGCAGAGGTTTGTGCCGCCTTTAGATGGTAATTTTGTAAAGCAGTAGGGCTTAGAGCTAATGTCTAGAGAATAAAAATTATATAATTATCAGTAATGCATCTTTTATTGCCTAAATATCTGATGCACACTGCCAGTGTACAGCATAATGCAAGGATGAATTTTATAGATAAAGCTTTTTATACGAGCAGAGCAGCCTCACTGTGTCAGCACAGAACCATCAACATGTACTAATCTCATTTCAGGGGATTTTTTGAAAGGAAGTTTGTAAATCATAAACATTCAGCTGATCCTCTGTGCCAAAGACCAGACCTACAGAAAAGCCTAATTATACAGGACGCTACCATTGTTTAATGAATGCTTGTTGTCATGTTCACTAGATTAAATTCTAGAGTAATAAATCGGTCATTACAGCCTGAATCCAATTTTATAACCAATATAAAGAACTAACTTATACAGTACGTAGTACTAATGAAAATATTAGTGCACACTGAGGACATACATGCTTCACATCAAAATATGAACAAGTTAATACTACAGAATTTTAGCCTTCATTTACTGATATGTGCTTACCAACTGGGATCGTGGCAACTTTTTCTTGATCCCACCTGTTTTGGAAGCAAGTTAAAATATTGGAAAATATGACTGTTGTGTTCCTCTTTAGAGTAACTAATCAATGGTGATGAATAGCACGTACGTTTGATATGAACCATGGGCTTCACTTGATGATACACCAACATGAAGACCAGCAAGCTGTCTGTAGAAGAAACACAAGCCATTGTAATGCTGACAAAAAAAGTGAAATTGATCATATCATATCGATGACGAGCTGAAGCAGTGGTTCCAGAGTGTGCGGATGAGGCAGGGAAAACTAAGATGTTGGAAGTCGGCGCAAGCTGACATGAACATGTTTCAGAGGGACCAGTGGATCTAAGACAGCTTTAGCTTCCTATGGCCACACATTGTCAAGGTACAGAGGAGGAACGTTGTTTCTCTGAAGGCCAAGATTGCTGCTGCAGCTGGCTCCGGCTATTTCACGTCCACGACCACTAGAGAATCTCCACTTCCATCAACATCAGAGGGGGCAGAGGACATTGCAGCTATCAACCTCCAGCAGGCAGAAGAGGCAACACCCATCATCCCCCTCGCCACAATGCCTGTTACAACAGCATCCTGCTTGAAGGCAAAGTCTGTATCTGAAATGTCCACCCTTGATGACAGAGCAAACAGGATTCTAATAGCAGCTGAACAACTGGTGAACCAGAGAAGGAAATTGATGACGGCCAATGAATCCGAGAGGACGAGTTTCACCAGTTGGGCGACAGCTGTCCTGAGGAATCTCCCAAAACCTGTGTACAGGCATGCAAAGCTTAAGATACAAGAACTGCTGAAAGACTGCTTGGACAGAGCGGAAGCCTTGGAGGTGCAGCAGCAGGAGCAACCATCTCTTACGCAGCAGCAGTCACAGCAGCTCCAGCCTCAGCAGTATTCACAGCAACTCCACCAGCAGCAGTCGCAGCATCATCAACCACCACCTCTGCACCACCAGTGGCATCAGCAGCATTACTGGCAGTCCCCACCGACGCAGTGGACCACACAGCTGTCTGGTCCACCCATGTCTGTTTGGGACCTCAAGACAAGAGGGGGCAACACAACAGAGCCCACAACAACCCAGCAGACCAGTCAGTTGCCCTCCAGTCACATGTACATCGACACCTGCAACCATCCCTGCGGCTAGAGACACAAGTGGAAGTGAACCCAGCCTGTCAAACATTTTCAGTGTGCTCAGACAGTGTTGTGATGACTTGGAGGACTCAAACTCCAACAGTGAACTGTGAGACTGTTGTAATTTTTTATTTCTATTTATTTTTTCTGTTTGTTAATGTTCATGTAATAAAAGTTTGAAATTATAATCACTGTGATTTTGACTTCTGTGCAGTTTTTGTAGTTAGGAATGATTTATTGAAGGTGCAAATAATCGGAACATATTGACACTAGGCAGTAATAAAACAAAGTTAAAAATTTTAAAAGACTTTAATATAAACAAGAGCCAATAAGAACACACAATTACACCAACAACAGAAACCAGCATATACATAGGTAGTTCAATGAAGGACCCATTGTTCATTGTCACACTTTCTCCTGCCTGGTGGCATACGGCTGATAAGAGAATTTTCCAACTTCACTGTTGAAGTAGAGCTTCAGGTACTCTCTCTGTTTCTTGGTCTCTATAGTGTCTCTACTGGGACCCACCTTATGTTCCAAGTCATGCATATTAGCCGTTTCACGCCACTGGCCTGAAATAATGTTGTGGTCATCATCTTCTCGGTCCAAAACTGCATCCTGGGTGACAGTGTATCTCATCCTCATGATGTTATGAAGACAGACAGCAGTTTCAACCATAAGTCTGACGACAACTGGTCCTTGTTGTAGTGTAGACAGTAGGAACTGCCAACAATGGGCCAAGATGCCAAACACATTTTCCACAACTCGACGTGCTCTGGATACCCTGCAACTGTACGCCAGTTCTTCCTCTGTAAGGGCTTGCCTGGAATATGGCTTCATAAGGTACTTTCTGAGAACAAAAGCATGTCAGTGTCGTCTTGAGGTAGAGGCTCTGGTGTGGGGAAGTTGATGGTACCATCTTTGATGCATTCTTTAAGCTCCGAGGTGTTAAATATCTGGGCATCAGACATGTGGCCCATGCTACCGACGTCTATCCATAGGAACCTGTAGTTGGCATCTACCAGTGTTAGCAGTTGTGGTAAAAGGTTCCAGAAGATGGTGGTTTTCTAATGGCTACGTGTTTCCCATCCAAGGCTCCAACGGAATGAGGCAGGTTCCATTTATACTGGAAATCCCAGCTGAGTGATTTTCATTCCTGCACAGTATGTGGACACTGTATGACCTTGTATTTGTCGTGATCGATGATGGCCTGACAGACCTCTAGTAGGAAACGAGCAATGATGTGACAAGATACCCTGAAGTTGAAGGCCAGAGTTGGATACTTATCGCCCGAAGCCAGATGATGCATGGTGACAGCTGGTTTCAGACCAGGACTGAGTGCTCTTCTGAAGTTAGTATCCTTCTTTGTTAGTCGAGGAGCCAAAACCATCAGCAACTTGTCGAACAGCTCAGGTGGGACCCGGAGATAATTGAAGGACTGCTTGTCTTCGAAATGGAGCTCTTCCATAAGGTTGTCATAGTTCCCAAGACCAATTCTTAATTCCACCCTCAGCCATGGAGGCACCCAGAAGCGTTTGGGTGTGTATCTCCTTCTTTTCTCTCGTCTTCTGCGGTCGATGTCAATGTCTCATTGCATTTCGGTGTATTGGTGAAGCAACAGCAGCACGTGGAGCAGTTACAAGTCAGCCATTTCTCTGTCCTTGTCCATTTTGGGAGAGTTTCTTGGTGTTTCCAGTACGTGTTCACTTGGCAGAATGAGATTCCTTGGTCGACTCCGTGAATTTATAGGCAGAATCAGGAGCAAATCCTTTGATCTTTGCCAATTTTCCTGTATTGAAACGTGGTTACACCGGGTATTCCTCAGTCATTCCATGTTGAATGTAAATATTCCACTTTCATTCCGCGTGTTTCCGCAATCATTCCAAAGGTCTTCCCTCTCAAATGGAGTAATGCCGTAGTTATTCCTCGAGTGTTCTGTGCTTTCAGTGAATGATCTGTGAATTATCCGAAAGTCTTCCTTTGCAATCCGTAGCTATTCACAGTTGTTCCGCAGTTAAACCGTGTGCTTTTTCGTATGTCTTCCTAAATTGTACCATAGTCTTTCCGTGCCTGTTCTGCACATGCCGTGAACGTTCCGAAAATGTTCCAAATATACAATTTTCCGTAGGATTTTGACCCATTTTCCGTAGACTGCATTCCGTGCCTTTTCGCCATGATTATTGCATTCCGTGCTCCAATGAAATGGGGGTGTAAGATCCTTTTTTTTGTTTGAACCTCGTTGCTGACTGTTGAGTTTACATGCTCTCCCCATGCCTGCATACAATTCCTCCAGCTGCTCTAATATTCATCACACTCACAGTCCTCCATTAATTCATATGTTTATAATTCATATCCAGCAAATATTAACTGGTGTAACAGTGATATAAAATTTTATCCTATTCATCTGCGATATCTTGCCTTAAAAGTCTACAGCATATTTCAGTCTGTTAAGGTGATAGCTTTGTGTCTCATGACCATGTGCATGAAAAGGAACAGTGCTGAAGTGTGACTAGAGAAGGGAATCATGGGTAAGCTGAGCCAAAATCCCCCATACTGAGAGATCCAGTGAGGGTTCCCTGGCGAGTGAGAAAAAGAGAGCAGCTGATGTGCCAAAATTTATAGAAGCCCACTCAGTCAGGCAAGATTTGGACCAATTACTTTGACTTGGCACTGGCAGTGCTATTAGCCGCTCACAGTAAAAAATGTGAAGAAGAAAGCACAATACAGCATACCTGGCAAGGTTCCACATTTCTGATCACAAGAAATAAGCTGAAACTATGTGTACAATTCATCACAACACAATGGAGAAAAAACTCAAAAATATTGAATGTGTGTCACTAGAAGACACTAGAATTTGTTAAACCTCTTTGGGGACACTTATTCTGCACATGCTCAATAACATCTTTGGCCTGCTTACAAAAATATAATACAGTAGTATATTTTCGTGAGGTCTGTAATTATCCTCATGTGAAGAACATTTCTAAATTATGTGGTTCAATATGTTTTGATCCTTATCTGTTTTTATTTATCAGTTAGACTGATTCACAGAATACAATAATAAATTGAGATCTGGAAGCTGAGTTGCCATTGTATAGCGCAGCCACCTCAAGTTTCTGTACGTTGTGTCTTTTGTGATGCTTTTCTGCTCACTATGGATGTAAAGAATGGTTATTCAAGTTACTTTTGCCTCCCTGTAAGCCTGAACCAGTCTTTTCATCCTCTATACTCGCAAATAAACAAGGCATTTCTACTAACGGATTACCATCTTGAGCAAATGTATTTGGCCGAAGAGTGTTGATATTTCCTTGCCATGTTCACCCTCCACTTTCAGCTGTGCGGGTAATCTATAATTAACGAGTTAAGGGAATAATGTGTGCTATTTTGCTTTGTTGTTTCTTACTTGTTATTACACTAAATAATACAGGTGTGTAATAATAAATCAGAGCTAAATCATTTTAAACAGATGGAAGACACATTAAACTTTTAACAATATAAACTAGCCATGTATATTTGCTAAATAAATTTCCAAATTAGGGGCAGTGGTGGTCTAGTGGTATAAGGTGCCGGATCGCTGATCCAAAGGTTGGGGTTCGAGTCCCACTCTCCACAGGGTTGTCACTGTCCCCCCCAGTGCAGCTAACTGGGTTATCAATGGCCGGCCATGTCTCTCACTGTCTATGGTGTGAGGCATGTAAAAGAACCATTGCTGACTTTCGACAAGAGTAGGCTGCAAAGCCGTCAGTGTGTTTCCGCCCTGTGATGGCCTGGCGAGCTGTCCAGGGTGTACTCTGCCCTCGCCCTGAGTTGGCTGGGATGGGCACCAGCCTCCCCGCGACCCTAATTAGGATGAAGTGGTTACAGAAAATGAAATGAATGAAATTTCCAAATTGAGCTAAAGTTATTTATCTATTCAAAGGCACAAACAAATATTAATACATATTCACAGAACAAAGACATACTATTAATTTTATAAAAGTATCATCACCCATAACAGAGTTACCCCACAACACAGTTAGGAAGAAGTCATCACTAAATATTGTAAATGTAAATTTCCAGAGTATCAGGGCAAAGTGAGAACAGTTCAACATCATGACAAACAGACTGAAGCTGTATGTGATCATTGGCACTGAATCGTGGCTCCACAGTGACATCAAAGACAGTGAATGTTTCCCTGTAGTCTGTCTGTCTTCCTTTCGGCTTTTTCCCTTTTACTCGGGAGTCGCCACAGCGAATCATCTGATTCGCACGTTTGATTTGGCAGAGGTTTTTACGTCGGATGAACTTCCTGTCACAACCCTTTTTAGCAAGGGACAGAAACACGCTGACGACTTTGCAGCTACTCTTTACAAAAGTCAGCAATGGTTCTTTTACATGCCTCACACCATAGACAGTAAGAGACATGGCCCGCCTTTGATAACCCAATTAGCTGCACTGGGGGGGGACAGTGATAACCTTGTGGAGAGTGGGACTCGAACCCCCAACCTTTGGATCAGCGATCCAGCACCCTATACCACTAGACCACCACTGCCCAGTGAATGTTTCCCTGTAGAGGAGTATGATATCCTGAGACAAGACAGAAAGGATGATGCTCACGGCGGAGTCTTTTTAGCAGCCAAAAAGGACATCATGGAATGTGAATCAGAATTAGAAACTAACTGTGAGATCCTATGGAGTAATTAAATCTCAAAGGCAGCAAAGCCTTACGCATTGGAGCATACTATCGATCCAAGGAAGGCGACAAAGAAAGCATTGACCACCTAGAACAATCACTCAACTGGAATGGCAATAAAGGCCAATCTATCATCCTCGTTAGAGATTTCAATTTTCCAGGTTGGAACTGGGAAGACCGTCACATCAAACCATGTAACTATCCAGGTCTACACCATAGGTTTGGCGATATACTTGATTATAGAGGGATTGAACAAATTGTCACACAACCAACAAGAAGGAAGAATATCTTAGACCTGATAATCACCAACATACCCTCAAAAGTCAACAGTGTTGATGTTGTGCCAGGTATATCAGACCACAACTGTCCCATTGCAGAATTCAACACCAACCGATCAGAAGAACACAAAAGCCAAGAAAAGTGCCCATATACAAGAAGACTAGATGGGCTAGCTTAGTCAAAGAAATTGAAGAAGAAGGGAGGAAGATTCTGGAGAAAGCATGAGGCACTCCTGTCAACACACTCTGGGAGATGTTTAAAAGAAGTATAACAGAAGGCATACAGAAACACATACCTTGGAAGAACCTAAACCACAAGGAAAGCCTTCCCTACTTAACACCAGAAATACTCCGCCTACTGAAGAAAAGAGATAGGTTGTACAAGAAAAGGAAGAAGGGACAAAAGAATTTTGAACACTCAGCTGACAAATACCAGAACATTGACACCAAACTAAAAGACATACAAAGAGAGATACAGAGAAAGACCCAGCAAGCATTTTAGCATCATATCGAGTCCATCATTACACCTCCAGAAGATGAAGAACAACACTCTAGTATGAAAAGATTCTGGTCTTTCATTAAACAGCAAAGGAAAGACTATTCCGGTATATCCCCACTCAAAGACCAAGGTGTAACACACTCTGATACAAAGAAGAAAGCAGACATCCTAAATGCACAATTTGAATCTGTATTCAACACTGACCCCACATGTCACACAGACAACAAGAAAAACACACCAGCTTTCCCCGAGATGGATGATATCAACATAATAGAGCCAGGAGTCAAGAAACTATTACTCAACCTGAAGACACAGAAGGCAGCAGGACCAGACCAAATTGGCTCAAGAGTGCTTAAAGAGCTAGCCTCTACTATCTCACCAATCCTAACTGCTATCTACAGAAGATCATATGAGACAGGTGAAGTACCACAAGACTGGAAAAGAGCTATTGTTACTCCAATCTACAAGAAGGACAAGAAGAACGCTGCCGAGAATTACAGACCTATCTCGCTGACATGCATTGCTTGTAAGCTCATGGAGTACATTGTCACCAGGCATATAATGAGACATGCCAATAGAAATAACATCTTCTATAAACTCCAACATGGCTTCAGATATATGAGATCCTGTGAGACTCAACTCTTAGAGTTTATTGCTGACATCGTCAACACCCTGCAGCAGGGTACACAGACAGACGCATTATTAATGGATTTTTCGAAAGCTTTCGATAAAGTGTCACATCAATTCCTGATCCGTAAGCTCCATCACTACGGAATAACCGGCAAGACTAACAGCTGGATCGAAAGCTTTCTTACCAACAGAAGCCAGAGAGTAGTGGTCGAAGGAGAGAGCTCATACGAGGTGCCAGTAACATCAGGTGTGCCCCAGGGATCAGTGCTTGGTCCCTGCCTGTCCTTATATTACATCAACAACATGCCAGATTCCATCCAAGGCAAAGTCAGAGTTTTTGCAAACGACACCATATTTTACTTAGCTGTCAAATCCATCAAAGACGCTAAAACCCTCCAAGAAGGCTTGAACAACCTAGGAAGATGGGAGAAAGAGTGGAAAATGGAATTTCACCCCCAAAAGTGTCAAGTCCTCAGTCTGACAAGGAACAAGAACATCATAAGACACCCATATACCCTACACGGCCACCAGCTTGAGCAAGTAGACACTGCCAAGTACCTTGGAGTCACCATATCACATGATCTGCGCTGGAACACCCACATCATAGATGTTACATCAAAAGCCAATAGAACCCTTGCATTCCTTCGCCGAAACCTCCAGATCTCTAACACCAAGCTCAAAGAAACAGCATACAAGACCCTACTCAGACCAACCAAAGAATATGCTACCACAGTGTGGGACCCTTATACCAAAACCAACATCAATAAACTGGAAATGGTCCAAAGAAGAGCCGCAAGATTCACACTGAATAGATACCGTAATACATCTAGTGTAAGCAGCATGCTTGAAGAACTTGGATGGCAGAGCCTGCAAGAAAGAAGGAAAGACTGTGTATGCTATATAAGATCCGGAATGGCCTTGTAGCTGTGGATGGCACTGCACACCTCACATCGGCAACCAGAAGAACCCGAAGAAACAACAGCCAGAGTTACATCATACCATCATCCATGGCTGAATACCATCAGTACTCCTTCTTCCCAAGAACATCAAGGGAATGGAACATCTTGCCCAAATCGACAGTCACCGCAACCTCGCTGGAAGCATTCCACTCCCAACTGAGAAGAGCAGACTAGTCGTCGACTTCAACTGAACACACCTCACACACACCACACAGACAACTATACAATCTACACAGTTATAGATACTGCATACAGACACTGCTAATAGAAGAAATGCACAGAAGACATAACCATGCGCACACCACACACACCGACATCAGTCTTCAGTATTGAAGTTGCTCGGTTTACCACGAAGAAGTACTGTCTGAGAATTTCATGTATTCTTTTGACCAGTGAGCTATGAAAGTTGTCTGACTTAATTAAAGCACAAATTCAAAGCACCATTATAACATGAAACTAGTCAGATGAGGAAAAATGTAGCTTTCTTTACTTAGAGATATCATTGCAGTGATACAGAATTCTTTTCATTTTTATTCAGCAATACTGTAATAAAATGAACAAAATATAATAAAACAACCTATAGATTCTCAAAAAGGTTTTTATTATCATATATTTGTATGGAATGGCATGTAATTAGCAGAAATGTGCATGTTATCTCGAGAGTCATACTTACGGTACACACACTTAATGGAAAACTTTGGATAAAAATAGCTAATCATTATGTTGTCCAGGCTGGACCAGTCTGACTACACTTGCCTCTCTGTGCCAAATTTCCTTGTTAGAACAGCTTGGCCTTGAGATTCCTGCTGACTGCAAGGATGGCAGTGTAATGTAGGAGAGGACATCAAGTAGAGACCCTGGAAGACTTCCGCCAGCCTCCCTTACTGCTTCTTTAAAGACCAGCCAGCCTATTAGAATACAGTCCAGAGAGTTAATGTGCTACTCAAACTACTCCGAAACAGCTCCTGACACCAAAAATATTGTTTCGGAAAGTTCTCTCACTGCTTACCTAAAACTAAAATTTCTTATCTTACTACAGTTACCATGTTTCAAGGGGTATATGAAATCATTTCATAAAATAATTCATGGTTTGTAATGAAATCTAGAGCAGATCTCAAGCATCTCTCTGCATAATAAAGAGCCATTATCAGCCAAGCTGTCACTAATTCAGTGACTGTCAAAGCTCAATCGCAAACCCTCTCTCTTAGAATCATGAGTCACCCCATGTCCTGCTTGCTCGGTGATTCTGTTCCTGTTTTACTGCATGTACCGTTTGCATTTGATTAGATTAAAGCTCCATCTCTGTTCGTGTCTATCTGAGTTGTGGACATGCCCTTCAAAGGAACCAGAGCTGTGGTCACGAATGGAAAACCTGCCGCGTGTGAGAAGTACAAGACAGTTCCAGGAACACACAGCCAGAGTCGCATTAATCCTGGCAGTCGGACTTGGCCATTGAATCCAATCTGTATCCAGGACGCAGAGAGCTCCTACAAGCTATCAGTGTGTTACCAGAGAGAGAAGGTGAACAAGACAGAATTGAAGATACCTCAGCGATTAAATCCACATTCGGGGAAGAAAAACTCAGAAGAAAAGCTTCCGCTGCTACAGAATGCAGTGTTTTTAATCACCATCATCATCATGATTATTGTTGTTGTTGTTGTTGTTATTACTATTATTATTACTATTATTAATCCTCTTGCATTAAGTGGACATGGATAGAAAATAGTGGGCATGGACAGGAAAGAAAACAATGCCTCTATAAAGTTTTGAGGAATATGTAGAACAATTAAAAGTGCCAGAAATATTAGTTTTTCCCCGAGATTATGTCCCATTTATGAAATCAGTGCACCCCAGTTCATTTGTAAAACCTAATTAGGTCACATATAATAATTTGTTAAATAGCTTCAAGCACTGTCCCCTACCCAAATAAAATAAAACAAAAGTTTCTGTTATTGAGGACAGATCAGATGACTTTCTCTTTTCTGCTCAGCTAATGAAAAGTTCAAGCCCTGATTAGACGTCTTACCATTTCATACAGTCTATTAAATAAATAATTCATAGTTCCATTAGAGCAGCTTCAAATCTGACAAGGCCGGCAGAGTCCATCACTACAGAAATGAGAGATATCTTACAGCAGTTTGAATGAGAGAACTATTGTGATAGGGGGGGACAAAAAAAGGGACCTTATTATGTAAGTAGCTAAAATTAGGGTCATGCAGGTTCAGAAATGCATGAATCAAGCGGCGTCTTGGCTATACTAAATTTACTGCTATACCCTAATTTATGATGAGCTATAGTCATAAATTGGACAGCAAATGCACTGGCCTAAGATGACTTTGTGCAAAAATAAAACACATTTTTATTACTACAATGTGATACAAATTAAACTATTTCTGTTTGACAGAAATTTTATATGGACAGCAAGACTAGATCAGTTTAAGAACACTGAATGTAAAACAGAATATAGTAAGTTCATATGGTCTGTGTGTGTGTGTGTGTGTGTGTGTGTGTGTGCGCATGTGTGTGTGTGTGTGTGTGTGTGAGTGTAATTTAGTGAGTTGTCTGGCATTATTTCATTCACTATGAAGGTTAGGAAGGCCCCCACCACTATCACTACACCTCAACTCACCAACTGACACACACACGTTCACACACAGTTAGCCTTCACCAAAAGCTATGTAATGTCTCGCATTACAAGGCTTGTGAAACCTCTTTAAATGTTACATAGCTTCACTCTAGCCACATGAAATATCTCAGGAGCAGCTTTCACATTTAGTGGTGCATGCTTGCCATGAGGGAGTATTCGATCATTTGAAGACAGAGACAGTAGAAAGGAGAAATAAAGGACTTAAACCCTGGATTCTGTTCTATCAACAGTGTGTGTTGTATAGTATATATATAGATCTTTTTCTTTTCCTTTCGGCTGTTCCCTTCAGGGGTCGCCACAGCAATCTGCCTCCATCTCACTCAATTCGCTGCATCTTCTACTCTTACTCCAACGACCTTCATGTCCTCCTTCACCACATCCATAAATCTCTTTGGTCTTCCTCTAGACCTTCTGCCTGGTAGTTCCAACCTCAGCATCCTACGACCAATATATTCACTATCTCTCCTCTGTACATGTCCAAACCATTTCAATCTAGCCTCTCTGACTTTTGCTCCAATACCTCTAACATGTGCTGTCCCTCTGATGTACTCATTCTTGATCCTATCCATCCTTGTTACTCCCAAACAGAAACTCAACATTTTCATCTCTGCTACCTCCAGCTCTGCCTCCTGTCTTTTCCTTCTTCACCTCGTTTCCACACTCTCCATTGCTCTGGATTGTTGAGCCTAGATACTTAAAATCCTCCACCTTCTTTATCTCTGCTCCCTGTAACATCACCGTTCCGCTTGGGTTCTTCTCATTCACACACATGTATTCTGTCTTATTGAGGCTAACTTTCATTCCTCTTCTTTCCAGGGCATACCGCCACCTCTCTAGGTTTTCCTACACTTGTTCTCTGCTCTCACTGCAGATCACAATGTCATCCACAAACATCATAGGCCATGGAGATTCTTTCTAACCTCATCTGTCAGCCTGTCCATCGAACAAGATGTGGCACAGAGCTGATCCGTGATGCAGTCCCAGCTCCACCTTGAATTCTTTGGTCACGCCGACAGCACACCTCACCACTGTCTTACATCTCTCATACATGTCCTGCACCACTCTAACATACTTCACTGTCACTCCAGACTTCCTCATGCAATACTACTGTTCCTCTCTCGGCACCCTGTCATATGCTTTCTCCAGATCCACAAAGGCACAATGCAGCTCCCTCTGGCCTTCTCTGTACTTCTCTATTAACATCCTCAAGGCAAACATTGCATCTGTGGTGCTCTTTCTTGGCATGAAACCAAACTACTGTTCACAAATGCTGACCTTTGCCCTTAGTCTAGCTTTTACTATTCTTTTCCATAAAATCATCGTATGGCTCATCAACTTTATCCCTCTGTAGTTGCCACAACTCTGCACGTCTCTGTTGTTCTTAAAAATCAGCACCAGCACACTTCTCCTCCATTCCTCCGGTATCCGCTCACTCTCTAAGATCTTGTTGAATGTTTTTCTCAGAAAATCTACTGCTACCTCACCGAGACACTTCCACACCTCCACAGGTATGTCATCAGGACCAACTGCCTTTCCACTCTTCATCCTCTTCAATGCCCTCTTCACTTCACCCTTACTAATCTTTGCTACTTCCTGGTCCTCAACGGTCACCTCTGCTACTCTTTTTTCTCTCTCATTTTCCTCATTCATCAGCTCTTCAAAGTACTCTTTCCATCTTTCCAGTACACTTCTGTCATCAGTCAATACATTTTCCTCTCTGTCCTTAATCACCCTAACTTGCTGCACATCCTTCCCATCTCTATTTCTCCGCCGTGCCACCCTGTATAAATAATTTTCTCCCTCCTTAAAGTCCAACCTAGCATGCAAGTCATCATATGCTCTGTTTGGCCTTTGACACCGCTACCTTTGCTTTACACTGCATCTCCCTGTACTCCTGTTTCCTCTCTTTGGTCCTCTCAATGTCCCACTTCTTCTTCGCTAACCTCTTCTTTTGTATACACTCCTGCACTTCCTCATTCCACCACCAAGTCTCCTTATCTACTTTCCTTCCAGAGGACACATCAAGTGCTCTCCGACCTGTCTCCCTAATCACATTTGCTGTGGTTGTCCAGTTATCTAGAAGCACTTCCTAACCACCCAAAGCCTGTTTCAACTCCTTGAAGACAACATGAATCTCTTCCTTTTTCAGCTTCCACCACTTTGTCTTCTGCTCTGCCTTTACCTTCTTCACTATCAGCGTTATCCTGCACACCACCATCTTATGCTGATTGGTAACATTCTCACCCACTACTACTTTGCAGTCACTGATTTCCTTCAAATTGCATCGTCTACACAAGAAGTAGTCTACCTGTGTGCTCCTACCTCCGCTTTTACATGTCCATGAAGTCTGCTCCAATGACCACTCTTTCACCTCTGGGGGTACTCTGCATCACTTCATCTAACTCACTCCAGAATCTCTCCTTCTGTTCTAGCTCATATCCTGCCTGTGGGGCATAAGCACTAACAACATTGACCATCACGCCTTCAATTTCTAACTTGAGACTCATCACTCTGTCTGACACTCTTTTCACTTCTAGAACATTCCTGACAAACCCCTATTTCAAGATGACTCCTACTCCATTTCTCTTCCATCCACACCATGATAAAACAGCTTAAACCCTGCTACTAAGCTTTTAGCTTTGCTACCTTTCCACCTGGTCTCCTCAACACACAGTATGTCCACCTTCCTCCTCTGCATCATGTCAGCCAGCTGTCTACCTTTTTCTGTCATAGTTCCTACATTCATAGTCCTTACTCTCAGTCCTAGACTCATGCCTTTACTCTTCCCTCTCCACCTACGGACACACCTCCCACCTCTCCTTCTTCGACCAACAGTAGTCCAATTTCCACTAGCACCCTGTTGGTTAACAGCACTGATGGCGGTCATTGTTAACCAGGGCCTCGAACGATCCGGTATGGAGATAATATTTCTGATTTGCATATTTGACCTGGCTCAGGTTTTACATCGGATGCCCTTCCTGTCGCAACCCTCTGCATTTATTTATTCGGGCTTGGGACAGGCATGAGTGAGAGCACTGGCTTGTGCCCCCTCATGGCTGCATTTTATATATAATGAAGAGTGAAAGGAAAAGTGTACAAGACGGTGTTGAGGCCAGCGATGTTGTATGGTTTAGAAACAGTGGCGCTGAGGAAAAGACAGGAGGCAGAGCTGGAGGTAGCAGAGATGAAAATGTTGAGGTTCTCTTTGGGAGTAACGAGGATGGATAGGATCAGGAATGAGTAAATCAGAGGGACAGCACATGAAGAAAGATGTTTTGGAGACAAAGTCTGAGAGGCTAGATTGAGATGGTTTGGACATGTACAGAGGAGGGATAGTGAATATATTGGTAGTAGGATGCTGAGGTTGGAACTACCAGGCAGAAGGCCTAGAGGAAGATCAAATTTACGGATGTGGTGAAGGTACTTGGTGCAAAAAGGTGCAGAGGATAGGGGGAGATGGAGACAGATGATTTGCTGTGGCAACCCCTGAAGATAGCAACTGAAAGGAAAAGAAGCAGAAGACTTTTTGACCCGATACAGTACAAGTAGCCATCAATCAGTCCTGCACAATTGTTTGGAGGAATTTTATCCTATTCTTACATACAAAACAGCTTAAACTCTATGATAATTCTGGGCTTCCTCACATCTACTTCCACACATAATTTCTATTGGATTTAGATCAGGACTTTACCTTGGCATTTCATAACATTTACAGTACTTTTTATTTTACCATTCTTTGGTGGAACAACTTGAGTGCTTCGAGTCTTGATACATGACCCACTTTCTCTTCAGAGCTCAGTTGTGTTACAGTGGATCCTCGGAATTCGAGCTCTCTAGAGTCCAAAAAAAAATCGAAATCTGAAAATCCGTGAGTTCTTCCATCTGGGAAACAGAACAAAAACTGGAAGTCGAACTCGAGAAATGCGCAAGAAAAAACGAGACCAAGAGGGAGGAAAAGTGCGTGACTTCCGGAAGTTGTTGACACTATGTGTGTTCTGGGGAAGTGTATTCTATGTATTAACTATAACTATAAATGTAACTATGTATTACCCTAAAAGCTGTACTGGGGAAGTCCGGAAGTTGTTACTATGTATCACCCTGATAAAGCTGTCCTGGAGAAGTTCGAAGTTGTTGATACAGTACTATGTACATATCACAAGCACCAAAGCTAAAGCTAGTGCTAAAGCACTAAAGCTATCTAATCCCTTCTGCCATATACCACCTCCAGTGATAAATACAATTTAGAGTACCGAACACAAAACCCACAAATCAGCTTATAGGCATAACTGCCTAAACGAAGCTGAAAAGGATGTATATATGTATGTATGTATGTAAGTATGTAAGCTAAGCTAAAGTGCTTGCAGCACTGTGAACACCTTTAATGATGAGGTCATGAGCCACTTCTGTAAGGTTTTAAAAGAAGGCAGAAACAAGCTACGTTAGAAATTTTCTTGAAGAAAAGAGGACCATCCTGAAGAAGAGTCATCCATGCAAAACAGTAGCAAGAGAAAAACACCTTTGGCTGAGTTACCTGAAGCTGTTATGGAAGGGAATGCACTTCTCTTCCTCTCCAAAATTTATGTATGCCAACTGCTCACCATCACAAAGGTTAAAATTCTTATCTTTATTGTTCTTATACTTTAACATTTCTGTGGTTTTAATTTTAGTGTGTTATGGTCTCTCTCTCAAAAAAGTTAGCGTTGAATTGGATGTTGGAGAGGGGCGTGGCCCTCACACGCCCATTGAGTGCTCAACACACACACACCTAATTCCATTTAATCATGGGCTATAAAGACTTGCAGCGCCCTTCCTGGTGCTAGAAGACCAGGTCCCTAGAAGTAAAGCTAGAAGTCCCTATCTAGCTCGCAGCTCCACCAGTTCCCACTTTAGTTTGATTTCTGTGTTTCTCTGCATCTCTATTACAGTGACTACGATTTCCCCATTTCATCTATGTAAACGGTTGCGTTTATTGTTCACAAGGAAGGCACTAGATAAAAACGGGTGCGTTTTATTGAAAACTGGTGTGTTTTTAAAAACAGGTGTGTTTTTAAAACGAGTGCATTTTTTTAAAACGGGTGTACTTCATTGTTCACAGGGAAGGCACTAGAGCAGTAGAAACACAGAAATCAAACTAAAGCGGGAACCGCTGGAGCACACAGCTGAAAGCCAGATAGGGACAGTCATCTAGCACCGGGAAGGGTGCTGCTCATCTTTTAGTTCGTGATTAAATGGAATTAGGAGTGTGTGTGCGTTTAGCACTCCACTGGGATGTGAGAGCCACGCCCCTCTCCAACGTGCATTTCAACGCACAACTCTTTTGAGATAGACCACAACACACTAAAATTAAAACCACAGAAAAGTTAAAGAGTCTCTCACAACATAAACCATAACAAAGTCTACTGTATGCAATAATTTTTTTCACTTAATTTGAGGACTTATGCTCTGAGTTACGGTACTGTTAACTTCTGTTCAAAAGATGACGGAACGGATTAAGACCATTTACATTATTTGTAATGGGAAAAGCAGATTGGGAATCCAAACAAATCGGAATCTGAACAGCCGTCTGGAACGGATTAAGTTTGAGTACCGAGGCTCCACTATATTCGGAATTCATTTTTCAGGCAATGAGTGAAGGCATCCCAACCAAAATGCAGCAGAACTGGTTCAAACCATGATACTATTACTTCCTTGTCTCATAAATGTGATAAGATTCTTCAGTTGAGGGTTTTCTGTTTACGAAACATTCATTCATTTTCTGAACTACATAATCCTAATTAGGGTCATGGGGAGACTAACTCAGCTGACTCTGGGTGAGAGTAGAGTACACCCTGGAGCGCTCATCAGACTATCGCAGGGTGGAAACATGTTTGTGGCAATGCAGCCTACTATTGATGAAAGTCATGTCAAAAAATGTGAAAGTCAGCAATGGTTCTTTTACATGCCTCTAATCATAGATAGTTAGAAACATAGCCGGCCTTTGATAACCCAGTTAGCTGTACTGGGCGGGGGACAGCAGTGACAACCTGGCGATAGTGGGGCTCAAACACCCAACCTTTGGCTCAGTAATCCAGCACCCTATCACTGGGCCAACACTGCCCCCTCACCAAACATTAAACATTCAACCAAAAATGTTATCTGTCTACAAAAGTTTTCCAGTAGTATTTCGGATTGTTCAAGAGATCTTTAGATAGGTGTAGATGAGCAGCAATTGTAGAAAGCAGTGGCCCCTTTTTTTTTTTTGCAACTTTGCCATGCACACCAATTTTGTTCAGAATTCTTTCGAAGATGGGCTCAGGAACATTACCATTAGCTATGGAAAAGTGATGTTTATTTGCTTTGGCAGTTGTATGGGCTCCTTTTTAGACCATTTTAATACATTTGTACAAGTTTTGCACAACTGCTCTTGATGGTTGTTGGCTGATCATTCCTTCATTTGTCTGACTTTGAATTGGTGAGTCCACACTCCGTAGAGACTCTTTTCCAGTTCGATAAGCAACTATTTAGCTGAGGGGCTTAAAAACTGTTCTTTGTTTATGCAATGATATACTTTCACAAAATCCTGTTCTTTAAATAAAACATGATGCCAACTAAGCAGCTCATTTTCATCCCATTGATTGAAAGTACCTAACTCCAAACTTTACCTTTAAATTATCTTGTAAATATTGGCAACTTGCAGATATGTAATATTTGGTTATTTTCCTCAGTAATTGATAAAATGTGTTACTGTAGGTCATTTGCTTTATGTGATTCACTTCATCAACTTCTAGAGCTATAGTGTGAAAATCTCCTGATGTTTTATTTAACACTTATTCATAAATATAGACAATTTGAAAGTGTTTGTAAGTACCACATGAATGGTGACTCAAAGTCACTAGTCCATCTACAGACATATATGATGAACCCATACCAGAAACAAAATAGGGACCCCAGAGTTGTGAGGCATCAATGTCACCCATTGTGCCTCCATGTTTAAATGTGTAAAAATCACACTCTCATAAATGCCTGGTCATTAGTTTATATTAGTACAGGTATTAGTGAACAAAATTTGGATGTATGAATCTGATAACTGATATATTTTCATTTGTAAAACGAATAATATGTGTCTTATTTGGCAGAATTTTAATAAAACACTGTACTGTATATCTTGCGATATCATCCATGGATGATAATGTCATTAATCATAAAAGCATACGTGATATCATTTTATTCTAAAACAGAGATGGGAATATAACCCAAGAAATAATTAAAAAAAAAAAATTTTGAGAACACAGTCAAACATTTTTAAATCCAGACCATGTCACAAAGCATTGCTTTCTCCCTTATCCACTTCATTAAATATATTATATTATTTGCATATTTATCAATAATTAGATCTATTTTAGAGTTATAGCTGTTCAGTTACCTGAAAATTAAGTACCTCTCTAGTAAACCAAATCTCAACATGCATCATTGTCTTTAATGATCAAAGCTTCATTAAAGATGTTGTAGAAAAATAGTTCATATTAGGCTTTCGTAGTAAAACAAGGAATCTTCATTCTCAGCGAATGAACCGATCTGCAAACAACCACAACACAGACAAACACCATCTGTTCAGGAGCAACAGCAATGAATAAAAAGAACCCTTCGATACTCTAGACCTCAATGTCTAAAGGTCAGTGAGGGGCACAAGACTTTGGCACACTGAAAGCAGGTGATACTCATGGTTTTGTATTGGTGCATTAATCACTCCGCAGATTCCCTGGACACAAAAGAAAGAACCAAAAGCATTGTGTTTGTATTCACTTCCATTTTACTTTCTTTTTATTCCTTTTATTGTACTTTTCATTGCTTTAATATTTTAAAAAGAGAGAAATTAGATCTGCAATGGCCTGGTGAGCTGTCCAGGGAGTACTCTGCCCTCACCCAGAGTCAGCTAAGATGGGCACCAGCCTCCATGTGACCCTAATTAGAATTAAGCATTCCAGAAAATGAATGCATGAAATAAAAATTACTCATACAATATTAACACTCATGCAATACACAATGTAGCATCTCTCTCCCACTCATTTTCAGAGCAGTTTAACTAGGGCCAGGAGTAGGCTGGAGCCTATCTCAATTGACTCAGGGTGAAGCTGGGTTGCATAGCTTGGTGGACCATCCCAAGGCCAACACAAACACTACCATTCGCATTCAAACCTCAGAGCAGTTTTGAATAGCCAATTAGCCTAAAGTGCATGTATTTGGACTTTGGGAGAAAACCGGAGTATCCAGAAAAAAACCTATGCAAGCATGGGAACAACATGCAAACTGCACACAAAAATATTGCTGCCGTGCACAGGACACGAACCCAAGACCTATTTGCACTGAGCTGGTCGTGCTAACTACAGTGCTCCCGTGCCTCCCTGTTAGATTTCAGTGAGCACAATATATGATTATTCAACTCTTTTCATAAATAATTTCAACATTAAGGTAATCTTGTTCCACTGGCAGCTTGCTGTCCAGTTTTTTGCATTCTCTGTGGAAAAAGAAGCAAAATGATCTGGCAGGAGAATAAAGAACATATAAAGCTCAAAGATTAAATCATCGTAAATCAGGTTGGATGATCTTATCTCATAAATTTGCCACATTCAAATATTTTTACCTGCTACAATATTTTTAGTAGAGAGTAAAATTTCAAAAAGATGAAATTCACAGGTAAACAAAACATATGTATTCTGAAGAAAAGAACAAATTCATATATTTTAACAATTTAACACAATAAAAAACATTTGCACTGTGTATCCTAAACTGGTTCAATCAATACAGTACCTGCGAAAGAAAGTTAACTTTTTTTTTGGAAAGTAAAAGTAGGTTGAGCATGATGTGTTCCCTGACAGCAACTGATTCTCAAGTCACTTTTTCAGAGGTGAAGCCGACCTGAGTCTCTGGTTTGTTTAGTTGTCTCTTCCCAATAGGGAAAGCTCAGTTTACCCTGAACCCAGGCTCTGATGAACTCATGGAAACATTTATACAATATATTCTTTTGGTTTAATTTAATTTATCCTAATAATTTAACCATTTAATTCATGCTACTGTCTGAGCTAGAAATAAATCAGACATAGCACCACTGGGGGTTCTGGTGCAACTGGCTCTGAAGTAATCTTCCTTTTTATTGAAAACAAATAACCTGATGTGATTTTTTTCTTTGATATACAAATGGTTGTATTCCTACTCGCTTGGCCATTTGTGTCAGATATATTCAGACATGCTTAGAATTGGTGGTTACACATATACTTTATGTTTCAGCTCCAAACCCCCCCACCAGCAATACACAAACGAAAATAAATAGATCAGGCCTTGAAATATAATTTACTGGATTGAATGGTTCCCTTTGGTTTTAAACTTGGTAGCAGGATATCATGAGGAGATGTCTAAGCTCTGCTCTGTTGCTCAGTGGCAGGATTTCCTTAAGAACAAACTTTTTGTGTTAGTGTTCTCTCAGTATCAGCATGCAGAAGGAGTATTGCACCAGGAAAAAACAAAAAAAAAAAACAAAAAAAAAAACAACAAAAAAAACACTGATAAGACCAGCAATGTCCCAAAGCAATTCAATTCAAGGAATCATAGCTTCTCAGTGCTCGTGCAGGGCTGATCAGTCACCCATTCCACTGGGAGCTAGTCTCAATTGCTTCCTTTCCCTTCTCATGGTCTCTTGATAAAATGACACCCTAGACTTCATATGATCGATACAGTTAGACTTAATTACTTGAGTATCTAAGGAAGGACAAATGGACAAAAGCATAAACTTATTACATTTGGAAGGCTCTGACCTTTACTATAAATGCTTGTCTTCTATTGACTGTAAATCAGATGACTAATATCCTACTTGGTTGCTATGTACTCTGACGCAGGCTCAAACGGCTATAGCTGAACTTTCTGATAAAATGCTTATTTCACTGGTTCTAAAAGGCTTAATTTTTCAGTTAATTCCTCTAAAGCGTCAGGTCACAAAATATAGTACATGATTTGGTCTATTGGTCAAGTTTTTTTGTGCTGTGGCACTGGACCGCACTCATTATTTGACTCTTGTTCTAATATCTCCTTCTCTGACAGAGTACTGTCTGTCTTCCTTTCGGCTTTTTCCTTTTTACACGGGAGTCGCCACAGCGAATCATCTGATTCGTACGTTTGATTTGGCAGAGGTTTTACGTCGGATGCAATTCCTGTCACAACCCTTTTTAGCAAGGGACAGAAACACGCTGACGACTTTGCAGCTACTCTTTACGAAAGTCAGCAATGGTTCTTTTACATGCCTCTCACCATAGACAGTGACAGACATGGCCCGCCTTTGATAACCCAGTTAGCTGCACTGGGGGGACAGTGACAACCTTGTGGAGAGTGGGACTCGAACCCCCAACCTTTGGATCAGCGATCCAGCACCCTATACCACTAGACCACCACTGCCCCTTTCTCTGACAGAGTACAATGACAAAAAATGAAGGTGTCTTATCTGGTCATGAATTCAATACTCCTAGATATCATGTCATGCTTGTAACTTAAGCTTCACAGTTTCCTGACTAACAGTAAGGCATTGCTTTAATGATGTTTTATTCTCATTGATTATTCATTCAGTGGAAGCCTTAATGACTAAAGCAGAGAAAACACTTTGCTAGGGGTCTATGCTCTTATAGTCATGACTCTCTTGTAACTCACTTGGGAAACCAACATAATTGTGAAAGGTTATTTGTGTTTTATTCCCAAACACCCACCCACACACACACACACACACACACACACACACACACACACAAACAAACACTCACACACACAAACACACACACACACACACACACACACACACACACACAAACACCCACACACACACCCACACACACACACCCACAAACCCACACACAAACACCCACACACACACACCCACACACACAAACACCCACACACACACCCACACACACAAACACACACACACACAAACACCCACACACACACACACACACACACACACACACACACACGCTGCACGCACGCCCCCCACACACACACACACACACCCACACACACAAAAGCATCCTCAGTTTAATGCATATAATCAGTGCACAGTTCCACAACATGCACTGATGCAAGTTTATTGACACACCCAGAGTCTCACTGGGTAGAAGAAAAACATGAACATCTGTTTTTGTCTTCAGGAAAGAAAGCACTACAGTATTACTTGCTGAGTTTGAGTACATAATCACTGGAAAAATATTTTTAGTTGCATTATGAGTCTGAACATCATGCCACACCATGACAGAAACAGAAAAATGAATGGCACGTGCGCACACACACACACACACACACACACACACACACACAAAGAGAGCGAGAGAGAGAGAGAGAGAGAGAGAGAGAGAGAGATTCTACAGCAGGATGCTCTTTGTTTAGAGAGGGAAATTGGTATTGCACATGCTCACATTGAACTAATTCATAATTGTGTGGAGCTACCGTGGTTCTGATATACATGAATATAAGTGAATACAAAAGATGGCATTTCACGTAGCAATGACCGCAATTGTTTTGAAAGCAAGTTTTGCTATGACGATTATAGATTACAGGTTTGGTCTCTGCCCTGTTCTGCCACTACAAACACGGCTAGATTGTTGTTGGAATCAGACCAGGGTGGGAATCGGTGAATGGGTCAGAGTAGCTTGTTGTATTTTAGGCTGAGAATGTGCACCAGGCCCATTCTAAGATTCTAAAGAACTCAGAGGAGATCGATGTAGTAATATCTGTGCATACACCTCATAATATTTCTATGACCCCATTCCTTTGCAGTCGTATGCTTTGTAAATAGCCTATCACGATCATATTTTGTTCAAACTGATCACTTCTGTGTGGCCCATGAGTATCTGTGTATAAAAACCCTGAAATGTTTTTTTTTTAAAAAGAAGTGAATGTTGCTGAAGAAGTCAGTGTCTTGCATCAGTGGTGTTTACACCGAGGCACAGGAAAAAAGGTAATCTCTGAGTGTTCACAGAAGGGTGTCGCTATTCGAGCATGGTTGTCTGCACGTAATTGTTTTTCCCTTTTCTAGATATTCAAAGTACACAAAATGAAAGTAGAAATTAAACTGAAAGAGGAAAACCTAAAACCAGACTTGATCTAAAGATGACAGTAGATGAACTCTCACAGAGTTTAATAGAGATCTTGTTAGGCATGGGCAGAGGTTCAGTAACAATTATATTTCAGTATCGAACTGTTGACCATTTTTGGGTTATGCTCCTGTCACATATGTCACATAAAAGGTATACTAGTACAACAAAAAAAACAGTTGTAGGTCTAAAACACAAGAGTCACCTTTTGTGTGATGGAAAATTCTGTTATAAACTCTTGTCGTGGAGTTTTAAACATGTACAGTGATACCTCTGCTCACGAACATAATTGGTTCCTAGAAAGTGTGTGTGAGGCGAAAAGTTCGTCTTCCGAACATTTATTTCCCATAAGAAACCATTAAAATGAGAATAATTCGTTCCCAGGTCCCCATAAAACATAATTTTCTACTAAATAAGCCTTAAAACTACACAAAAATATACCTTATTTTATGTATAATAAATGTGCTATTGTATTGTAATTAAAGAAATAAACTGTACTGTATAATAAAGTGGTTTTATTTACCTTTGTGATGGTAGTTGACGGCTTGATGGAATGGAGTGGGAGGAGGAGGGAGGGAGGGACTTACTGTTTGGAAGGAGTGTTTGGAAACGCCTACTGTTTGGAAACACGCATAGCCACACACGCACCCTTAATAGCTTCCTTGTTCTTAAGGATGGGAGCAATGGTAGACTTAGCGTACTGGTACTGGGACGCTGAGTCACACAAACGCACACCTCGTTCGTGTTTTTCAATGATCTCCGCCTGTGGTGGGGTCTTTTTCGGTCCCATAATAGCAAAAGTACACTCAATATGGTCCAAAATGTCTATCAAACACAAACCACTTCCGCACTCAAAGAAAGGGGGTGACGAACTGTGACGCCGTGAGCGCGCGTCAGCTTCTCGTGGCCGCCACCGTGGCGCTGTTCGACCGCGTGGTTTGGTTCGTCCGCCGAAAAGTAGTTCGTCAGCCGAGACTATATTTTCGCGAATTTAAAGTTCTTGAGGCGAAAAGTTCGTGAGCTTAAGCGTTCGTCAGCGGAGGTTTTACTGTAAATGTTTTCCATCTTGTAGGTACTTCTGCATGTCACATCCCTTTCCCAAGGCTGTTTTGACATGCCCTATAACAATCTATGAGACATAAAAATATCATATGCTTCTTGGGTCATGTTATGAACTCAGTATTACACATTTTTCCTACAACAGTCCTATGATTGAACAACATTTAACCCATGGGACCTTTTTATATACCTATGTGTATTGCATGACAGGGCGCAGTGGTGGCCTGGTGGTAAAGAGCACTGGATTTCTGATCCTAATGCTGGGGGTTCGAGTCACACTCTCCACAGGGTTGTCACTACCCCCCCAGTGCAGCTAACTGGGTTATCAAAGGCTGGCCATGTGTCTCACGGTCTATGGTGAGAGGTTCATGCAAAAGAACCATTGCTGACTTTCGTAAAGAGTAGCTGCAAAGCCGTCAGCGTGTTTCTGTCCCTTGCGAAAGGGTTGTGTCAGGAAGGGCATCCGACATAAAAACTTATGCCAAATCAAATGTGCGAATTATTCGCTGTGGCCATCCCTGAAAAAAGGGGAAAAGCCAAAAGGAATAGTAATAGTAGTAGTAGTAGTAGATGTGTATTGTATGACATTTTTATGACAGTGGTAAGTTGAGGTCTTAGTTAAAACCAATAGTCATGAGAATCACAATCATATCTTCTTCATTTGAATTAAATGACAGATAGATCTTGTTAATTCTCGGTTGACGTAATGTTGATACTATGTTGGATACGACATTCAGAAGCGACTATAATTAAAATACTGCATTTGTCATGCTCATTCATGCAAACCCCCCCCCCCCTTTCTTTTTTTGATAGTTGGTTGTTCATTTGTTTTTTTCCTACTTTGGGTGTCCCTGTGCCAGTTACAGTGTCAGACTCCTATTCTTGGCTGACCGGCTGTTGTAGCTCCTCCATCTTACGATACTTTTTCCCTCTCTCCCTTCTTCTTTCATCAACAAAGCATTTCTTCCCACACAACTCTCATTCACTGCATTTCTTCCCTAACATTTGGTTTTATCTCTCTTGTATGAAAATCTCAGGAGATCAGCAGTTTCTAAAATACTCTAGCCAGCCCATCTGTCACCTACAACTGTGCCATGCTACAGAGATCCCATTTTTCCCATACTGATGTTTGATGTGAACATTAAGTGAAGCTCTTGACATATATCTGTAAGAATTTATGCATTGTTTTTCTTCCATTTGTTCAACTGATTGGATAATTGCTCTGTGAGGGCATATACAAATGTTGAGGCTATAAAATTTTGACTGCACAAGCGATAGCACTTTGAGTGGTGTATGCCTCATTATACAGGGACAGATTAAACATGGGCTCCCACATTTCACCTTAATAAATTTTACAACTACACAGAAACTGCATGAGGATAAAGCAAAAATCAGAATAATATTGGATTGAAAGATACATTAACCTTTGAAGTATGCATGCTTTTTGTGTAAAATATATTGCAAGGCATTAATAATAGATTAATTTTGAAGAGGGTTCGCTATTTAAAGGATAGGTTATAGTAATAAAGTTGGTTTTAAATCCAGTGACAGATTTTAAAAAGGACTTTTCCATATCCTTTGGGAGGATGTTTAGACCAGCATGCAAATGCTTAGTGACCAAATAACTGCTTCATTCATGTGTCATAAAAATACAATTTTCATCCAGCTGAGCCTTATTTTATTAGATCACTGGCTTTACATCCCACTTGGTGTGATATATGTACTTAATAAGAAAGTGTATCATATAATAAAATGACAAAAAACAGTAAATGTAGAAATATGTCTGTCAAGAAATATTGTATGAATACTTTAATGGGTTGTGCTGGCCTACTTTACATCAGTAAACAGTCCTGTGTTGAATTACCTGAGCAGGCAGCTGTTTAAGATGAGCTTGAATAACTGAGAGTGAATTTAACTCAATCTACAGTACTGTATATATGAGCATGGCAGGCAGGTTGGAATGGATGGAGAAAAGTGTCCGGTGTGATGTGTGATAGGAGAGTATCGGCAAGAATGAAGGGAAAAGTGTACAAGACGGTGATGAGGCCAGTAATGTTGCATGGTTTAGAGACAGTGGCCCTGGGGAAAAGACAGGAGGCAGAGTTGGAGGTAGCAGAGATGAAAATGTTGAGGTTCTCTTTGGGAGTAACGAGGATGGATAGGATCAGGAATGAGTACATCAGAGGGACAGCACATGTTAGATGTTTTGGAGACAAAGTCAGAGAGGCTAGATTGAGATGGTTTGGACATGTACAGAGGAGGGATAGAGAGTATATTGGTAGTAGGATGCTGAGGTTGGAACTACCAGGCAAAAGGCCCAGAGGAAGACCAAAGAGAAGATTTATGGATGCGGTGAAGGCGGACATGAAGGTCGTTGGAGTAAGAGTAGAAGATGCAGAGGATAGGGAGAGATGGAGGCAGATCATTTGCTGTGGCGACTCCTGAAGGGAACAGCCGAAAGGAAAAGAAGAAGACATGCACAAAACACATTAGTTATATACTGTACCTATATAAGCAGACTTAGCAGATATTCATCTGGCAATCAGATACCCTACTATATTACTGTACACATTACCATGTCCTGCTCGAAGTACCATCTCACAACTCCAGCGTCCATAGTTATGCAGTGTTTAAGGACGGTATGGAATCATATGCAAGCTTGTGCAAGATAGAGCAGTTAGTGGAGCTGAACATAAGAATCGGTGTATGACTAAGCAGTCATACAGAGATAATTACTTTCATTCAGTCGTTTTCCGAACCACTTAATCTGGTGCCCACTCTCGGCGAGGGCAGAGTACATCATGATCAGCTTGCTAGGCCATCGCAGGGTAGAAACACGCGGACAGCTGAAAAAAGACAACTGGTTCTTTCACAGTCTCTCACCACAGACAATCAGAGACATGTCCAGCCTTTGATTACACAGTTAGCTGAACTGGGGGAACAGCATGGACAACCATTGACAGTGGGACCTGAACTGACAACCTTAGCATCGGCACTACAACACCTTACCATCAGGCCACCACTGCCCTTGAGATAATTACTTATTATCCAAATTATTACATATCAACTCTTTGCATGCCCACAATTACACACAAACACACACACACACACACACACACACACACACACACACACACACACACACACAAATCAAAACACGGGCAGATGTAAGTAATTGGGCACCCATGGGTGCCTTGGGCACCGATGACACTCTTATAAGGTCACTGGTTGTCTTTCCTTGGACCACCTTCTTAGGTACTTCCCAGTGCATACCAGGAACATCTGGCAAGACCTGCTGTTTTGTATATAAATATATCCAATTATGTAGCCATCACAATTTGGCACTTGTTCAGTTCACTCAGATCCTTAAATTTACTCATTGGTCCTGCATAATCAAGGTGTTACCCTTCATGACAGGTTGCCAAGAGTTGTCCTACAACTCGGAAGGTACCAGACCAGACCTGTTTCGGGCACAACAACTGACAGTTCCCTTTGTGCTTAATACATCACACTTCTTGGCATGTGCCACTGTAATAAGATCAATGTAACTCACATCATATCATATCATGGTCATATTGTTTGTAATATTATGGCTGGTTGGTGTATTAATTACTGCAGTAATTATTCAATCAAAATTAGGTGCTTCTTACTTATCACCCACTTACTAATTTGCCAAAACACACAATCCTACAAGAATAAGGGGGAGGCTGGTAACTATCTCAGTCAACCCCGGGCAAAGGTGGGGTACATGCTGAACAACCCAGAGTTTCACAGGGCCAACACACACACACACACACACACACACACACACACACACACACACACACACACACACACACACACACACACACACACAAAAAAATAAATAAATAAATAAAACCATTCATACTCACACTGAGGTTAATTTGGAACAACCAATTTACCCAATACTCCATGTCTTTGGACTGCGTGAGGAAGTCTGAGTCTAGGAGGGACCCATACTAGCACAGGAACAGCACACAAACTCCACACAAAAATGCCCTCTCTGAGCCCGGGACTCTTCTTGCTGTGATGTGCTAGCCACTACAACATCATATTGTTCTGGAATTAGGTATTTGCTTATTTAAATCCATTTTGGGGACCAGGCACTAGACCTGCAAATACATAAGCCTTACACTACCTCCCCAGAGAATTAATTCATGCAGACTGAAAAACTGAATAAGAAAGAAGTTATGATAGATAATCCATGTTATTCTTCCCTCTGAACCTTACAAATCATAAGTTAGAGAGCCACCCTTACTATCCGCAAAATTCAAAACAAAATTTCTTTTACACACCTCCAGGCACCCGTTCCCTATCCATTCCACGCATTCGTTCATTACAATTTAATTCACATTTCCATTTTTTCACTCTTTTTTTCCAGACTTTCCTTTTATTCCCCCTCACTCTTACCCTTTTTTGCTCTAAAATAGTTTACTCAAACATTTAATTATTAATGTCATACACATTCCAGCTGGTTGGAGGAGAGGTCTGTGAACACATGAGGGCCGTGAGGACACACTAGCACAATCTAAGGATTAGAAAACATTTCAAATATTTATGGAAATCCTAAGAAGGTACTTTTGAGTACTTATATCTTCCAATTTTCAGAATAATCTGCACGATTTATAGAGATTTTTGCAAAGATGCTGAAAAGACGAATATGCATAAATACTCGATTTTCAAAGAAACTTGAAATTTTCAAATGGAAATCAAGTATTATGAATTTGACATTGGAAGTTGGTAAAATTTATACACAACACAGATTTATTTCAAGCATTGACAGACATTGGCGATAGGCAATTATAAAACATGGAGCATGGACACTAGGATGTGACTGATGCTTCCTGTCTGGTAATTTAGAAAATAATCACTAGATTTTGTCCACCCCCCCCCCCCCACCACCATCTGAGCTGACTCTGGGAGAGGGCAAAGTACACGCCAGGCCATCACAGGTCAGAAACACGCTGACGGATATACAGCCTACTGTTGACAAAAAGTCAGCAATGGATTTTTCCCATGCCTCCCACCATAGACAGTCAGAGATATGGCTGACCTTGGATAACGCAGGTTTTTTTTTTTTTTTTTACATATTTTCTCCTTAATTTAATTGTATCCAATTCCCACCCATCAGGTATTGCCTTCCGTATCACACACCCCCTCTGTGACATGCAATGCTAGCCATCCACCTCTTTTCGAACTGCGACGAATTCGCATTTGGGGGCGGTCTAACACTCTCAGAAAGAAAGCGCTGTTTGCCCCCCTCATACAAATGAGAACACAGATGCCCATGATTGGCTGGCAATTGCTGTAAGTGACAGGGAAGTGAGTATATGCCCCTCCCCCGTGAGAGCTCTTCCAATTAGCTACCATGGACTTCTGGCCATGGATAGCTGTGTCAAATGATGACCTATTGATGGTAGGGCTTGAACCCTTGACCTTGGGATCAGTAATCCAGCACCATACCATCGGGCCATCACTACCCCAGTTTCAGGTTATTCTGGAATAAATTTAGGCCACAACCCTAACTCTAACCCGACTGACATTCGATAGCAACAAGGCCCGCGGCGGATAGCAACAAGGCCCTTTGTTTGGAAAAAAAAAACGCGGCCATTTTGTTTACCCGCAACTTCAAAGTAAGATGTTCCACATTCTCAGAACAAGTTTTAGAGCTAATCTACAGTCAGTACACCAGGTTTATTTAACGAAATCCGCCGTTCTGCCTGCCACGTCTCCGCCTGGGCTTATTGTTAGCTAGGTTATGGCTAGCATTGAGCTACCATAGCATATTAGCTCAGGATAGGAGTTGGGCATGCTCAGTTCTAAACCTCGGAAAAGACTGCGCTCTCATAGTTGTAGTAGGGTCACTTGGTCATAGACAAGCATAGTGCAAAAAACAATGAAACAAGATACAAAACAAATTAAAACGATCAAAGAAACAATTTGACTCTGAGAACTCCATGATGTCGCCCTCTAGGCACCGCCATCTTGGAGACGTCACGTCCAATGTAAAAAGACATGAAGCGTAATTATTCAAGTTTATCCTTTTGGTATCGTTTGTTAAACATGCTACAGAACATAAAATCTCACACTCAAACATTCTAAACATTAACTTCAGTACTCTACTGGAATAATAATTGAAAAAGACTTTAATACTAGTGCTTTACAAAAGTCCAAATGATTATTCCTCTTCAGGCACTTCAGAGGAAACTGTCGTTTCTTCAGGAGAAAGTCTTATTTTTTCAGAAGAGACATCCAACGTCATTACCTTTTCTCGCGCTTAGCCAGAGAAGACGCACAGCGTTTGAGTGGCATCATAGAGCTTAACTGGGAATTAAAACATTAAAAAAAGGCTTATTGACAACTTGTACGCGAATGAGGAAAAAGGGGCGTTACATAATCTCAACCAATCAGCAGGAAGGAGGACAGCCATTGGCTGAATATGAATCATGTGACAGTTGCTTGGCAATCCGTGAATATGCAAACCGCAAGTGCAAAAAAGCGAAGAGTCAAGGGCCTACTGTATATGAGAGTATTTATGAATTCCTTTGGTAAATCCGTAACACTAATTTTTCCTTACTATCCTTATCACATTTTTTATATTTACATAAACAAAGAAGAAATTAATGCCGCCCCATGTCTAAATTTAATTCATATAGAAGCAGCATTGTGGGGGTAGCCAGCTAAATGTTCACAGAAGGTCAAAAACTATTAGATATACTGTAACCCTTTCCACACAGACACACAGAGAGAGAGGACGGGGAGGGAGGGAGAGTGAGAGAGAGAGAGAAAGCGAGAGAGAGAGAGAGAAAGGGGGGGGGGGGAACGATGAGAAATATCTCAAAATGAACAGGAAAGCAGGGTGCAGAGAAGAATCATAACATTATTTCTAGAAAAAAAAAATCAGGGGGTTCATTATGAACGCTCCATCAGCAGACCCGCAATAACAACCCTAACAAAGGAATAAAATTCCGTCCCCCCCCCCCCCCCCCCGCACATATCAACACACATCATTTATCACTGAATGTGAAGATCCACTCTATCACACTCACCCTGACACATTGTTAACTTCCTGTTTGTCATACATGGTTTTTGTTAGGTGTCTAAAACAGTCAGGCCACTTGTCACCTACATAGTTCAGAGCAGAGCAGCTCTCATAATGAAGTCAATTAATTCCATCAAAGTTAGCCCAGGCTTTCAGGCAGCAAATAAAAACAGATAACTTCATTACCCTGTGCACTCCTGTGCAACACACACACACACACACACACACACACACACACACACACACACACACACACACACACACACACACACACACACACACACACAGGTTAATAGACTTACCCTCCAAATGGAAACAGATTCACAACACAAGCTCAATTAATTTGTCTTTACATCCCATCTCTCACTGCATCTCTTCAGCGGATGCCCCCAAATCCAGTATTGGAAAACATCAAATATGCCTGTTCATCCTTTTGAATCAACACATTATAAATTACCTATAGATAAACTGGATTCACAGGAAATCATCTCTGTCTGTATGCAATACTCAACACAATGGTCTTCAGTTATCGGTCTTTCTTCATATTCACATGCACATGTTTAAGCTCTTAAAAAGTGTGTTATATATTTAGTGACATCCACCAAATTCCACTCATTAATTTTCTAAGCCACTTAATCCTAATGAGGGTTGCAGGGAGGTTGGCAATTATCTCAGCTCTCTCTGTGTGAAAACGGGGTACACCCTGAATTGCTTGTTACTGCCAACGCACATACAACCATTCACACTCACAACTTCTTCCTCTTCTTCCCTTATTATTATTATTATTATTATTATTATTATTATTATTGTCATCAGTTGGTGATGCAGCACTATTTATGAGTAATGCACTACTCATCTTAATAAATGGGTTTTGTGTTGGTTCAATTTAATCAATGCCAATTATACATAAATTACCGTTTTTCACAAAATATTTTTTAATAATATTATTAGTCCTATACAGTACCTTCTGAACCAGCATGAAAATGGGAAGGGGTTATAGAAATGTCAAAGTATTTACTTGTTTCTGGCTAAATAGTATAAAGGTAACATTTTAAACTGAGCAGTATATTCCAGATTTAAAAGTGCAGCCAACCATCCATGCAAAATGCACAATGTTGACATATTCTCCTGCTCACTAACTTCATATAGTTAAGGATGTTCCTGAACATGTGCTTTTGTTTGTGTTTGTGCTGATTGGTTCTACGTGCCATGTGCTAAAGTTGACATTTGTGTTGATTGGCTCCATATTACTTTACGTAAAATGTTTAAAGGAACAGCACCGGGAGGGAAAAGTAAGGGGTCTTTTATTAAAAATTTATGCTGTTTTCTGTTTATTTTCAGCTTTCATGTAAGTAGTTTGGTCGATACCACAAAATGAATAACTCAAATACCAGTAAAACTCTTTTATTGTTCTGTTATTATTCATGTTTTCCACCTCGATGGTAATAAGCACTTACCGTTCCACTCTGCTGGTAACATTTTAATAAGTGCCCACCCACTACAATTTTTTAAGCGCTTTGTGTACTTATCACGTCGAATACGGTAGACGGAATGCAGTTTTTGAAATATTAAAGGCAATATAGGCTTTCCAACTGTGAAAAGATTTGTTTTAAATTCATATTGATTTTTTTAAAGTTAAACTTCTATCACTGACTTCGGTCTATTTACACTTTCGTCTATTTTTCTCTGTGAGTAATGGTTTCCTATATTACCCACAATACTCGTCTGCACCTGTGTGATTCATCTCTAAATAGACTTATGCATCAGGACTTCAATCATGAATTTTTAAAGCTCTTTTCCTCATATGTACATCCTCCTCAAACAAGGTAATACTGCTATTAAATGTCATCATGCACATTCTCTTGTAGATTGCTAACTAGCCGAGCCAAGTCTCTGCTATTATTCAGCACTGTACAGCTACTTTGGATTCTGGAGCATGGGCTTCAATATTTGTTTCTCAAACTCCAAATCTCAAGAGTGCAGCACATCAAAAATCCTCTCATGAATTTGTATTCACCCCAAGTCCGTTAACTGTTCATTCTCGGCTTCTTTTTTCTTTCTTCCTTGTCTTTTCATCTTCTTTTAAATCACGGATAATCCATTATTTGTTTTGGTGCCTGCCTGTGCTCTCCTCTTGGATTTCCCACAAAGATTACTGGATTAGTTTTCACACTTGTGTTCAGCTTCTGCTAATTGATTGTTACAGGTTTATGCCTGCAAGGGTTCTATGTTGGATTAAGCATTAATATGATGTAACTTTGTTGAAAAATGGCAAATGACAAATTAAAAAAGTAATAAAATACATTTTTGCTGTTATAAAGGGGTTTCTGTTATAGTGGTGTTTCAAATTTTGTGAGCCCTTCAGAGCTTTCTATATTTCTCCATAAATATGACTTAAAACAACATTGAATTTTCACATAAGTCCTAAAAGTAGATAAAGATAACCAAATCCTCCCTTCTTTTTTTCTTCAGGGGTCACCATAGCAAATCCTCTGATTTGCATGTTTGATTTGGCATAGGTTTTTACGTTGGATGCCCTTCCTGACACAACCTTTTAGCATGAGGCAGAAACACGCTGACGGCCATGCACCCTACCCTTTGCAAAAGTCAGCAATGGTTCTTTTACATGCCTTGTACCATAGACAGTGAGAGACATGGCTGGCCTTTAATAACCCAGTTAGCTGCACTGTGGGGACAGTAACAACCCTGTGGAGAGTGGGACTCGAACCCCCAACCTTAGGATCAGCAAGCCAGCACCCTTTACCCCCAGGCCACCACTGCCTGTATAAAGATAACAAAATGAGATATACATATTATACATGACAGTTTCTTGTTCTGGAAAATTATTAATTATCACAGTATATATTTGTGAGTGGCAAAAGTTTCAGAACCTTTGCTTGCAGTATCTGTTGTGATGCATCATTTCTGGTATTTGTTGATCAGGCCTGCACATCTATTCAGAGGAATTTCAGCCCATTCCTCTGTACAGAACATCTTCAGCTCTGGGAGGTTGTTGGATTTCCTCACATAAACTGCTTGATTCTCTTCCTGTAACATTTCGACTGGATTTAGTTCAAGACTTTGACTGAAAATGGCATGGTTAGTTTGTTGAGCTTTTTACACCTGAGCCTAGTGGCTCATCACAACTGGAGGGTTTTTTTTTCATGATTTTTGTAGCAACTAGGAATTTCACTCTTTGTAACGGGATGCTAATATATTGCAGGTTACCTCTCTGATATTTTTATTGGTTACCATTTATATTGTGGGACGAACAAAGGCACACTTTTGGTTCAGCCCTTGCCCAGGAGTCTTAGCACAGTTGGGGTCGAATGGGATATGAACTCACAACCTTTCAATCATGAGCCCAGCATCCTAACCACTACATCACTGTCCCCATTTGACTAAAAACATTAACTTGATTTTTTTTTTTTTTTGTTTAACCATTCCTTGGTCGAATAACTAAAAGGCTTAGGGTTATTGTCTTTATAGATGAATGTCCTGATCTTTTTCTACAGAACTCAATGGTCTAATTCAAAATTCATTGTTTCATTAATGATGGCAAGCTGCATTGACCCAGATGTAGCTCAAAGATGGGATATGGTTTTTATACCGGAAAGCAGTGCTCTTTTTCTTTTAAACAGAAAGTGTATTCTTGGTTTTATCCACCCACAAAATATGTTCTCGTAAACTTCTCTCTTGTCTGCAATGCATACCACTGTCATTCATTTGTTTCTTAAAGGTGGACGAACATTAATATTAGTCAACGTGAGAGAGGCCATTAGTTGATCAGAGGTTACCCAGGGTTCCGTTGTGACCTCACCAACTGTTACATGCATTGTTCTTGGAGTGACCTTTGTTGATTGAGCACTCCTGGGGAGGATGACAGTGATCATGAATTTCTTCCATTTGTATATAATGTGTCTGACTGTGGATTGGTGAAGTCCAAAATTTTTAAAGGTGGCTTTGTAAATTTTTTTCTATGCCAAGATACACCTCCAAACACGTGTTGTCAAGATCAGTTCTTTAAATAACACAGTACACCCATTCACACCTGATTGTCAACCAGCTGACTGAAAACACCTCAATCTATTTACACTTTCAGATTACAGCATCTGCTAATCCTAAATGTTTGCATTTACCCTTATAACATTTGTCAGACACCCTTATCCAGAATAACTTATATTTTTATCTCATTTATAAAACTTAACAATCGAGGGTTAAGGGCCTTGCTCAACAGTGGCATCTTGGTATTGGGGCTTGAACCACCTACCTTCAGCTCAGTAGCCTAGAGCGTTAACCACTGAGCCAGCACTGCCCACTACACATACTTTTGCTCCTCAGAGGCATCAAATATACAACTGATCAAGTAATCAAGTATTATATTTTGGTTTCCTTTGTCTAATTGGGTTCTTTTTTCATAATTTTTGACCGGTGTGAAAGCCTGAGGATGTTCCCGATCATATTTCTACAGAACTATAGAAAGTCTAAAGTGTTCACAAACTTTCAAGCAGCACTGGAGTCAGTCTAGTGGAAGCTTTCTCATGTGTATGAGGGTTTGCTCCTATTAAACAGTACAGTATTATAACCAAGGTACCAAAGTATCCCCGTAACATCAGCGTAGTAGACAACTGCTAGCTTCTCACAGGAACACAAACATACAACACTGAAAAATCAGCAAAGTACTTATTAGAATTGCTAAGCACATCAATGTACAGTCGGCCCCCTTCTTACAAAAACCCCTGAATGTGAAAAATCCAGTATACGAAAAAAATTTTCCTAAATTTTTGTCCTCTGTATACGAAACAACCTCTTCTTACGAAAAGCGCCAAACGCGTCATTCAAACATTCAAACATTGCGCGAGTTGCTCTCTCATTGGCTGTCTCCCAACGTCCCTCCCCGCTGGCCTCCCATTGGCTAGGAGGTTTGACGCAGCTCCCTCCCATTGGCTATCTGTCAACATCCCGCTCTGTCGGCCTTCCATTGCCTAGGAGGGATGACGCTGTCGTTCCAACTTTGTTCAAGTTGGTGTGAACAGTGTTGATGTTTGTGTGTCAATCCAACTGTATTTTATGGCTCAGGCTTTTAACCTTCCGTAAACATTTATAAGATTATAACTCTGCTAAGAAGACATGGTCAACACACGTGCGCGCATACACACACACACACCCACATGCACACACACACCCAAGCGTGCGCACACACACACCCACACGCAAGCGCACACACACATACACACACACCCACACACACACACACACACACACACACACAGTGATTCCCGGTGAAAGTGATTCCCGGTGCCATGGTCATTGTAAGATTATAACTCTGTTGAGAAGACATGGTCAACACGAAGTAAGTACCTTAAAAGTTATGCTTTTATAATTTTTAAAAGGGTAGTCTTGGGAGCCTTGGAACGAATCACGCGTTTTACATGTAAAATGCACCTCTACTTACTAAAAATTCCAGGTTCCGGAGTTCTGGAACGGATTAATTTCGTAAGAAGGGGGACGACTGTATTTCAATTAAATATATTTAGCGAGCATCAAAGTGAAATTTTAATTAAAAAAAATTGTGTGCAGACATGATTGCAATTTAAAGTGACATATGTAGTTTTACATAATAATAACGTGAACTGGGCAGTGGTGGCCTGGTGGTAAAGGGCACTGGATCACTGATACTAAGGTTGGGGGTTCAAGCCCCACTCTTCCCCCAGCCCAGCTAACTGGGTTATCAAAGGCCAGCCATGTCTCTCACTGTCTATGGTGTGAGGCATGTAAAAGAACCACTGCTGACTTTTGACAAGAGTAGCTACATAACCATCAGTGTGTTTCTGCCCTGTGATGACCTGGGGAGCTGTCCAGGGTGTACTCTACCCTCGCCTGGAGTTGGCTGGGATGGGTGTCAGCCTCCCTGCAACCCTAATTTAGGATTAAACGGTTACAGAAAATGATCATGAAGAGAACTGGATTCCACTGAGTCAGTACTGTAATGTTATTAAAGAGCACGTGACAGAGGCCAAAGGATAATGTGCAATGAAATTAACATGTTCTTTCATTGTTTGATAAACATACAGCAACCATTTCAGTCAGAGATCTGAATGTATCTGATGCCAAATTTTTGTGCGTTTGTGGTTGTATAATAATCCGGGGTCTGAAGGTTAATGATTTGTTTGGAGATACTCCCGCTGAAGGGCACCTTGTGTGTGCATGGCAGTCACCAGGCTGACAGGGTCATTTGTCATACGGATGGAAATGAATTTAGTCTGTGGAACCCACCAAGCACTCTCCGGCAGCTTAACCCACACGCTCCCATACTTTCTAAGCTCAGGCTGAACCAAGCCTGCTGGCAAAATCATAGTAATGTAATTTTAGAGAGGCCAGCTCTTTATCAGTTAGAAAATATTACTATGTATGCATGCTTCTGCTTATGAGAAAAAAAATGTTCCAACAAATATATAAATATGCAACAAACAGGAATTTGCGAATAAATAATGGGTGAAGAAAAGTCACAAAAAAGCCGATTTTTTTTTTCTTCAAATACTAAGACAGCTTCCTTTTGTGCACCAGAATTTAGTTGAGGTTCGGGGTAGGTGTAGGCATGGCATTATTTAAATACAGCTATTTCTTCAAAGTAAACATCAAGGAAGTAACACTGTGTCCACCTGTACAGGTGTGTTTTTCCTTTTCTCTTTGAAATGTCTTTGCACTTAATGGAATTGTAATTTGTTGCGATGAAAGTCCACTTGGAGGTCGCCCTGTATGACAGAGTCCAAGACAAATGCTTTAGGAACGCAACATCAGTTACAGACAGTGGCGGGCTTCTGAGAGCTGTCGAATTTAAAATGTTCTGGTTCTTTATATCTTTATGAAACCCACTTTGGTAGTACAATTTAAGCCTTTTCCTCTGCCCACAATATCAGACCTCTTTAAAACCAAAAACTAGAACTGCATCTTTCCAACTGGAATATTGGGGAAAAGAATCAGGTTAGGTGAAAAAAATAAGTACTGTATATCCAACGGAAATTGTTGTTTTGTTTATATGAATATGTGAAAATTTCACCTTCTTTGCAACAGTGCCTAATGATAAAGGTGCATACATTGTCAAATAGCACACAACAAATATATTTTGTAGTCATTTTCATCATTTATATGAAAAATGAATTATAAAAAAACACATCACTCACCTGGAAAAACTAAGTAGTCCTACAGTTTACATGCATTACACTTTCAAATTCATACATTTATAATCAGGTGTTCCAGATTAGGTGTCATTGCTTAGAACCTTCTTCGAGTGAGATATGTTTTATTTAAACTTAACATTCAGGGTCTGGTGTTCTCTTTGCTATTCAAGTGTGTGGTGACATCATGCCAAAGTCTAAAGAGATCTCTAATACCTTGAGGAAAACGACTGTGAATGCCTATCAATTTGGCAATGGATTTAAAAAAGTTTTTCAATTATTATTCAGTGTAATGAAAATGCATTGGTTAGCACAGTGGTTAGCACGTCTGCCTCACAGCAAGAAGGTAAAAGGTAAAGTTCATTGGGCTTTTTACACCCGAGCCTACTGGCTCATCGGACTGGTGCATATCCCTGGATATAGCGTGAAGCGACTAGGAGTACAACTCCTCCTGGATGGGACGCTAGTCCATCACAGGTTAAATTCCCGGTACATTTTTTACTGGTACCCATTTATACTGCTGGGTGAACAGAGGCACACTTGGGTTTAAGACCTTGCCCAGGGGTCTTAGCACAGTGGGGGGTCTAACTGGATTTGAACACACAACCTCCCAATCATGAGCCCAGCCCCCTAACCACTACACCACCGGTCCCACTCACAGCAAGAAAGCTTGGGTTCAATTCCCAGCTTTGGCATTTCTGTGTGGAGATTGCATGCTCTCCTCGTGCTCGCTTGGGCTTAGTTTACTTTAGGCTAGTTGTCTGTTTCAAATCGCCTCTAGATATGGATAGGATCAGAAATGAGTATATCAGAGGGACAGCCCATGTAAGATGTTTTGGAGACAAAGTCAGAGAGGCTAGATTGAGATGGTTTGGACATGTACGGAGGAGGGATAGTGAGTATATAGGCAGTAGGATGCTGAGGTTGGAACTACCAGGCAGAAGGCCTCGAGGAAGACCAAAGAAGAGATTTATGGATGTGGTGAAGGAAGACATGAAGGTCGTTGGAGTCAGAAAAGAAGATGCAGAGGACACGGTGAGATGGAGGCGGATGATTTGCTGTGGCGACCCCTGAAGGGAGCAGCTGCAAGTAAAAGAAGAAGAAATCGCCTCTAGATGTGAGTATGAATAGTGGTATTGGCCCTGGCAAGGGTCTGAAAGGCTGTTGCCCATAGTTAGCTGCGATAGGGGCAAGACTCCTTGCAACCCTAATTATGATTAAACAGCTTAGAAAATAAATGAATTAATGTATGAATGAATGAAAATCAGATCCAAGTTGCCTAAAATTCAGGCGATTAGTAGTTTGTTTAAGATGTGAATTCTTTCACCTATTAATGTGAGAAAAATCTCCAAGAGCCTTAAAATTTCATCACAGGATCTTTAAATAACTCTTGCAATTATTCGTTTGAAAGTCATCTATATTTAATACAGAATTATGTGCACCGATGGGGGATGGTGGTGTAATCGTTAGCACTGGCACCTCACAGCAAGAGGGTTTTGGATTTGACCCTTGCAACCAACTGGGACATTTCTGTGCAGAGGTTTCATGTTTTTCCTCTTCCTGCATGAATTTGATTTTCTATGAGTGTTACCATGTCCTTCTGCAATCCAAAGGCATGCAGATTAGCTCACCTATCTACTCTAAATTGCCTAAATCATTCTTTTGTTAGCCCTGTAATAAACTTGTGACCCGTCCAGGATGTCTCTGCCTCACTTTCCTACAGTATTTACTGTTTTAGTCGCCGTTTAGTGAAATTCAACCAGTTTAAAAGCTACACAAGGACAATCACCTTTTTGCACTTGAGCCACTGTGAGGTTAACTTCCGCTCATTATTATGTGATTATGTGTTATTATGTATTTGTGACTCACTCTACCGAAAGTAGGCACTTGTCGCAAGTGACACACGGAGCTTGTGAGAGAAAGCGCGGCTTATCCGGACAACCAATCTTTCAAGTAAGCAAGTGAATGTTGCGTACTATACAAGTATTCAACGCGCACTTGCTTGCTTGAAAGATCGGAAGTCCGGATAAGCCGCGCTTTCTCTCACAAGCTCCGTGTGTCACTTGTGTGTCACAAGTGCCTACTTTCAGTGGAGTGTGTAACATTTTTTGAATCTATCTTGACAAGTGTGCCAGTCTCTGCTACTGAGGAATACCCCCACAACAGGATGGTACCACCTCCATGCCTTACTGCGGGCAAGGTGTTCATAGACTGTTTAGCTATTTAGCTTTCGACCTGTTATATCATTTCGCACGGAGGCCAATAGTTGACACACGCCTCTTAGTAGCATCACTGATCATTTTCCTAGTTGTTTTCTATTCAATTTGGAGGGACAGCCTGATATGAGAAGGGTCCTAACAGCAACAATTTCCTTGATTATGGATTTTATTGTGTCCTAGGCCTTTTTTTCATGCATCTCCTGACTTGTGCCTGTCCACAACTTTATCCATTAGATCTTTTGACAGTGCCTTTCCACCATAGTTGACTGTTTCTCTCAGTTAAACCTACAAGCACTCGAACTTTCAAGGAATAGCTGTTTTTTTATGCTGAATTAATACTAATATATTCCATCTGATTACAAGTGGAAGCTAGTTAGCTTGGATTAGTCAAACCTGATTGAGTTTACAAATATTTTTGTTGGGATAATCATTTAACCTCGTGTTTTTTTTAGCTGTTGCTGTTATATTTATATCTTTGACTTAGATATTACATGATGCACTGAGTAAATGCAGCTTGGGAAAAAAACGTGTGTGTGTGTGTGTGTGTGTGTGTGTGTGTGTGTGTGTGTGTGTGTGTGTGGATAAATATAAATACATTGCTTATAAGTATATATAAAGTTTTCTCTGCCCACATATACTATGTAGAGTTCATGTCTGGGTTATGCAAACAAATAACACACTTATAAGAATTCCTTTATTAAATATATATAGAGTTTAGCCATTAGCCTTTTCATTCTTTTTGACATTTTCTGGTGGAAAATGCAAGCATCCATTACTGGGACTAAAACAGGAGAATCAATATTTCCAGAACATCTATATAAATTCATGAAACTTTTTTTATTTCTGGCACCGCAGTGGATGAGAAATGGTTAGTGTCATCTTTTTTCTGAACATTTGCATTGTGTAATGTAGTTACACAGGATCTTGGAAATGAATAAAAAGGTCACATGAGAGACCGAGTCCTTCTTACCATCCATGCATTGTGATGAGCTGCATGAACATAGCTCCAGATGGATTAATGGTCCTGTTGAAAAAGAAAAGACAACTGGATCTATGAACGTATCCACACACATATTAAACCAACTCCTCCCTGCTGCGGAGTGAGAGAGTGGGCAAGGATGGAATGGGATCGAGAATGAAGAGTGGAAGCCTGAGAGAAAAAGTAGGGTCAGGGGAGTGAGGTTTTGAAGAGAAGAAAAGCTGTCGAGTAGCAGGAGTTATTATTCACCAGACTGAGATGTTCTAGTAACATTCTGTTCATTATTCCTGTGGCATAAACACAGAAAGGGTTTCTTTCAGTCAGGCACAGGTACTAACTCATCCTTTACTTTTACTCTTTCTCTCTCCCACACACGTATGTCCTCATTTAACCACGTTTATGCTGGATCAAACGTATTAGGTGGTAGATAGAACAGTGGTCCCCTCTGAGGCTGTGCCTTTTTCTCGTAATCACCCCCTGCCGTTCGGTAGCAAGGCCCGCTGATCACCACTACATCTACTACCAGTTTCATTTAGCAGGGTGACGGAGTGTGACGAGTAAATCATTCTGTTATAAATCAAATTAAACCCAGGAGGGATACAGACACCTAGTGGACTAATTAGCAGCATCTTGATAGGTTATAGCCTGTGAGTCGGATGGTGTTAAGAGTCATACAGAAAATCTGAGTTCACTGTTGTTCTATAATGTGATTAGCATAAGCAGAGATGCATAATTACAGCCCTGCCTTGAGGGTATGAAGATTAGAATATTCATTTAAAATGTGGTTGTTGTTGTTTTTTTTGTTTGCAGTATGTAAAGTATGGTGCATTTGCAAATGTATGACAGGATAGATGGAATATTACAGTCAATGACTTTTAAACTGACTGGCTTCATTTCTGTCACATGACCACATGTGAAAGGGAATTACATTTAAATTTATTACTAAACATAAATTCAATCATACCACAGTATGAAGTCAGTCAATCAAATCTTTCATCCAAAACAGAATTGCTAAAAACTCCGCAGTTGCTCTGAACTCACTCTCATACTTTCATACTGACTATGAAATTCAAAATTTGCATAGGCTAGATTTTCCAACAATAATACATACTGGTGGTATTATTTTAATATTTCTTGTTGAGCATGTGTTGATTCAAACTTTTCAATGGTGAGGTCACAAAAGTTAATTATTGTATATGTGGACAGCATGAAGCAAAGCCAAACTAAATTTCCAGGTTACTTGAACAATCAGTTTTCATTTGTGTGAATTCTCTTTTAGTCCTAATAATGACCGTCATTTTAAAATCTTTCTTTCTTCCTTTCGGCTTTTTCCCTTTCTCGGGAGTCACCACAGCGAATCATCTGATTTGGCAGAGGTTTTTTATGTCGGATGCCCTTCCTGTCACAACCCTTTAGCAAGGGACAGAAACACGCTGATGGCTTTGCAGCTACTCTTTACGAAAGTCAGCAATGGTTCTTTTACATGCCTCTCACCGTGAGAGACATGCCCCGTCTTTGATAACCCAGTTAGCTGCACTGGGGGGACAGTGACAACCTTGTTGGGACTCGAACCCCCAACCTTAGGATCAGTGAACCTGTGCCCTGTCCACTAGACCACCACTGCCCTGTAATGACCTTCATTTTAAAATATCTCATATTATTTTCCCCTGGTGATAAAAAAAACTCCTGTCTCACAGCAAATTGGTCCTGGGTTCGAGCCCCATGCAAATCAAAGGCATTTATTTGGGAATTTGTGTGTTCTCCCCTTGCTTGCATAGATCTTCACTAGATGCTCTGATTTGCTCCCAGAGTACAAAGTCATGCAAATTAGGCTAAATGGATATTCTTGATTACCCCTTGGTGTAAATGTCAGTGTGAGTAGTTTTGTGTGTGTGTGTGTGTGTGTGTGTGTGTGTGTGTTGACACCATGATGCTCTGGAAAGCTGTTTAGGGTGCACCCTGCCTTCACCTGGAGATGACTGAGATGAAGCTTCCCCTTAACCATAATAAAATGTGGGAGTAAGTGACTTTTTGTTATAGCAGCATTGGCTATTGGCTTTAATTTGTATACAATTGGGTTTTAATTATTTTGAGCTGCTTAGGTCAGGCTTTACCAGTTAAAATAATGTTTTGCAAAAGCACTTTCTTGGCACTTTTCCTATATTGATGCCGACCAACATGTAATCTAAATACATTTTTTTCTTGTAATGGACCGTCAAAAAAAATAATAATCAAAGTTGGTAAAACATAAAAAATTCCAAATGTTGTGCATGTAAATGTATTCATTCCCTTTGCAATAAAGCCCCTAAATAAAATCTAGTGCTACCAGTTACCCTCAGAAGTCACATATTTACTTATATAAGGTTCACCTCTTTGCAATATAAGTGTCACATGTTCTCAATATACATACATCCATTGTGAACGGACCCCGAGTCTGCTTCTTCTTCTTCTCTTCCTTTCGGCTATTCCCTTCAGGGGTCGCCACAGCAAATCATCTGCCTCCATCTCACCCTATCCTCTGCATCTTCTTCTCTTACGCCAACGACCTTCATGTCTTCCTTCACCACATCCACAAATCTCTTTTTTGGTCTTCCTCTAGGCCAGGGGTGGCGAACACGCGGCTCTCGAGCCGCATGTGGCTCTTGATCAATAAGAATGTGGCTCTTTGCCTCTTATCATATTTCTATATACTGAGGCTCTTTGCCTCTTTTCATGTTTTTTTTTTTAATCTTAAAACACACTTCAATCCTTCAGAGTTTATTAAAAACAAATAATAAATAATATTTTAAGATAATTTTGACAGGTTGGGTGTTTTTTATGCTGCGTCTGACACATAAGTCATCGCTAATCATCTGAGTGGATGATGTCTCATGAGGGGAAATTAAGTAAACATTTTCTTTGCATGCAGGCTTACCCTCTTTGTCAAAATCGCAAAATGCAAAGCGAAACGAAGATATGAAGATGAACACAGGACATTTCTGGGAGAATGGGAAGATGCTTACTTTTTTATTGAACGGAATGGCAAATCGCTCTGTTCATTATGCAGTACCACGATATCACATTTCAAGGATTCAAATCTTCAGCGTCATTTTAGCAACTCCATGCTAATATTGACATGGAATTCCCCAAAGGTAAAAAACACCTGACTCAACATGATTGTGTGTATATTTGAATATTCATCAATTTATATTATACAGGCCATATCTGTGTATCTGAAGTGTGTTCAGCAGTTGTGTGTGTCAGAGCAAGGGAAAAAGAGGGAGAGGTGTGTGTGTGTGTATGTGTGTGTGTGTGTGTGTGTGTGTGTGTGTGTATGTGTGTGTGTGTGTGTGTGTGTGTGTGTGTGTGTGTGTGTGTGTGTGTGTGTGTGTGTCTTGGCAGTGCAGGTGTGTCTTGGCATGCACGCGTCTTGGCAGGTCAGCACGTGGTGTGGCTCTTTAACTCTCACAGTTAAAAAGTTTGGCTCTTTGTGTCTAACTTGTTCGCCACCCCTGCTCTAGACCTTCTGCATGGTAGCTCCAAACTCAGCATCCTACTACCAATATATTAACTATCCCTACTCTGTACATGTCCAAACCATCTCAATCGAGCCTCTCTGAATTTGTCTCCAAAACATCTTACATGGGCTGTGCCTCTGATGTACTCATTTGTGAGGTGCGCCACCAAATGTAGGCGCTTGTCGCAAGTAACGTATGGTGCTTGTGAGACAAAGCACGGCTTATTCAGACTTCTGATCTTTCAAGTGAGCAAGTACTCGTTGAATACTTGTTTAGTACTAACCTTCACTTGCTCACTTGAAAGATCGGAAGTCCAGATAAGCTGCACTTTGTCTCACAAACACCATACGTCACTTGCGACAAGTGCCTACATTCGGTGGAGTGCCTCACATTTCTGATCCTATCCATCCTTGTTACTCCCAGAGAGAATCTCAACATTTTCATCTCTGCTACCTCCAGCTCTGCCTCCTGTCTTTTCCTCAGCACCACTGTTTCTAAACCATACAACATTGCTGGCCTCATCACCGTCATCACTGTACACGTTTCCTTTCATTCTTGCTGATACTCTCCTATCACACATCACACTGGACACTTTTCTCCAACCATTCCAACCTGCCTGCACACGCTTCTTCACCTCTTTTATACATTCTCCATTGCTCTAATTTGTTGAGCCTAAATACTTAAAATCCTCCACCTTCCTTCTCTCTGCTCCCTGTAACCTCACTGTTCCTCTTGGGTTCTTCTCATTCACACACATGTATTCTGACTTACTGAGGTGAACCTTCATTCCTCTCCTTTCCAGGGCATACCTCCACCTCTCTAGATTTTCCTCCACTTGTTCCCTGCTCTCACTACAGATCACAATGTCAACTGCAAACATCATTGACCATGGAGATTCTTGTCGAACCTCGTCTGTCAGCCTGTCCATCCCCATTGCAAACAAGAAGAGGCTCACTGCTGATCCTTGATGCAGTCCCACCTCCAACTTGAATTCTTTGGTCCCGCCGAAAGCACAACTCACCACTGTCTTACATCTCTCAAACATGTCCTGCACCACTCTAACACACTTCTCTGCCACTCGACTTCCTCATGCTATACCACAGTTCTTCTCTTGGCACCCTGTCATATACTTTCTCCAGATCCACAAAGGCACAATGCAGCTCCCTCTGACCTTCTCTGTGCTTCTCTATTAACATCCTCAAAGCAAACAACTGCATCTCTGGTGCTCTTTCTTGGAATGAAACCAAACTGTTGTTCACAAATGCTGACCTCTGCCCTTAGTCTAGCTTCCACTATTATTTCCCATAACTTCATCGTATGGCTCATCAACTTTATCCCTCTGTAGTTGCCACAACTCTGCACGTCTCCCTTGTTCTTAAAAATGGGCACCAGCACACTACTCCTCAATTCCTCCGACATCTGCTCACTCTCTAAGACCTTGTTGAATGTTCTTGTCAGAAAATCTACTGCTACCTCTCCTAGACACTTTCATACCTCCACAGGTATATCATGAGGACCAACTGCCTTTCCACTCTTCATCCTCTTCAATGCCCTCCTCACTTCACCCTTACTAATCTTTACTACTTCCTGGTCTTCAATGGTCACCTCTTCTACTGTTTTATCTCTCTCATTTTCCTCATTCTTCAGCTCTTCAAAGTACTCTTTCCATCTTCCCAGCACACTTCTGTCATCAGTCAATACATTTCCCTCTCTGTCCTTAATCACTCTAACTTGCTGCACATCCTTCCCATCTCTATCTCTCTCCTGTGCCAACCTGAATAGATCATTTTCTCACTCCTTACTGTCCAACCTAGGGTACAAGTCATCATATGCCCTCTGTTTGGCCTTTGACACTGCTACCTTCGCCTTACACTGCGTCTTCCTGTACTCCTGTTTCCTCTCTTCGGTCCTCTCAATGTTCCACCTCTTCTTAGCTACCATCTTCCTTTGTACACACTCCTGCACTTCCTCATTCCACCACCAAGTCTCCTTATCTGCTCTCCTTCCAGAGGACACACCAAGTGCTCTCCTACCTGTCTCCCTGATCACATTTGCTGTGGTTGTCCAGTCATCTGGAGGCGCTTCCTGACCATCCAAAGCCTGTTTCAACTCCTCCTTGAAGACAAAATGACATTCTTCCTTTTTCAGCTTCCACCACTTTGTCTTCTGCTCTGCCGTTGCCTTCTTCACCTTCCTCACCATCAGCGTCATCCTGCATACCACCATCCTATGCTGTTTGGAAACACTCTCACCCACTACTACTTTGCAGTCCCTGACTTCCTTTAAACTGCATCGTCTACACAAGATGTTGTCTACCTGTGTGCTCCTACCTCCACTTTTATAAGTCACCCTATGCTCCTGTTTCTTCTGGAAGAAACTATTCACCACAGCCGTTTCCATCCTTTTTGCAAAATCTATCAACATCTGTCCTTCTGTGTTCCTGTCCTGGATACCAAACCTGCACATTACTTCCTCGTCCCCTCTGTTGCCTGCACCAACATGTCCTTGCTATCTTTCCACCTGGTCTCCTGAACACAGAGTATGTCCACTTTCCTCCTCTGCATCATGTCAGCCAGCTCTCTATCTTTTCCTTTTCTTGTTCCAACATTCAAAGTCCCTACTCTCAGTCCTAGACTCATGCTTTTCCTCTTCTCTCCCCGCCTATGGACACGCCTCCCGTGTCTCCTTCTTCGACTAACAGTAGTCCAATTTCCTCCAGCACCCTGTTGGTTAACAGCACTGATGGCGGTCATTGTTAACCTGGGCCTCGACCGATCCGGTATGGAGATAATATCTGTGATTTTCATTATAAAGTTTGGCATTGGTTTTCTGTCGGATGCCCTTCCTGACACAACCCTCTGCATTTACCCGGGTTTGGGACCGGCGTGAGGGAGAGACATGGCTTTGTGGGCCCCCCGGCTGCATTTGCCCCAGAGTCTGAAACACCACTAATTAAGAGGCCCCATCATGCAGGTGACACCATGAGGACTAAGGATCTCTTCAAACAGGTCAGAGGAAAAACTTATTGAAAAGTACAAATCAGGTTTATTTTTCCAAAAATATACGAAACCTTAAAAATCCCATGGACCATCATTAAATTTATCATCGCAAAATTGAAGGAATATGGCATGACAGTAATCTTGCCTGAAGAAGGCATCCATCAAAAAAAAACCTCACCTTCCAGGAAAGAGGGCGTGAAACCGAGCAGTAACAAATTACCAATGGTAGCCCTGAAGAAGCTGGAAAGCTTTACAGTGGAGATTCGTGTGTCTGTCCATAGGACCACTCTTAGCTGGAAACTGCACAACTGGGCTTTACTGGCCAGGGAAAAATAATAATAAAAAAGTATGCATCAAGTTTGAAAAAAGGCATGTGGGAGACTCCCCCAAACATTTAGCAGAAGGTCCTCTGGTCAAATAAGACTAAAATTTCACTTTTTGATCATCAACTTTGGTGCAAACACAACACAAGAACACCAGTCCCATAGTGAAGCATGGTGGAAGTCGTGTAAATATTTTTCATTGGCAGGGACTGGGAAACTGGTTAGAATTAAGGCAGTAATTGATGGTGGTATATACATGGACTAAAATTCAAGTCACTAGAGGTGCCAATCTCATAGAGAAATATCCTGAAGACACTCTCAGCTGTAACTGCTGTAAAAGGCTGTTATACGAAGTACTAAATTGGGTGAATAATTATGCAAGTTCACATTTTCAAGGTTTTTTTTTCTTGTTTGTTTCACAATGACAAATATCATGTATCTTCAAGGTTGTTGGCATGTTGTGTAAATCCTGAATATTGTTTGCCTTTAAGTTCTTTTCTACTATGATATTGTACTGTACAATATAAGTAAAATGTTTATATTGATCATACTAACTGCTTTGCACTTATTGTCAGATTTTACTAGAGCCTAATTTTTATTGAAACATGCCAATGGATTTTTATCTAAAATGGATCAAAAGCTCTTATACAAGCTCATAGACTCCTCGCCAGCTTGAGTGCACACTGTAATTAAGCGATAGTGCAGAAGGGGCAAACCAAATACTAAGAAATTCAATTCAATTTCCCTGCTGTTGGTCCATCAGTGTCACAGGAAAATTTGGAGACAATCCAAGATGACTTTGGGCAAGAGGTGGTGTACACCCTGAAAAGGTCAGCAATTTTTGCAGAGTTTTTTACATGAATAACCATTTACACGCACATTCAGACCCACAGGCAATTTAAAGTATCCAGTTGACCTCATCCGCATGTCCTTTGACTGTCAAAGAAGGCAGGAGTGCTCAGAAAAAGGACAGAACAGGCAGCAAATGAACAAACAAGGGAGGTAGTGGGGGAACAAACAGAATCTTCACAGGATTTGGCCAAGAGGTTCTTCAAGGAGGTTAAATTCAATCCCTGCATGGAATAAGATTTTGATGAAAATAGAATTGTTTTCATGAGTGCTCTCAGATTTTTGAGACCCAGATTTTTGTGGGGGTTTTAAAAACCAAACACTACTGATAATTGGCTGTTCCAAATTAGCCATAGGCGTGAGTATGTGTCATAGGTTGGGTGTGGTCTGGCAAGCTGTTCAGGGTGTACCATGCCTGCACCCAATGATGGTTGAGATAGGCATCAATCCTGATAGCAGTTTGGCAAATGAGTGAGTGAGTGAGTGAGTGAGTAAATAAGTGAGCAGCATTTCGCTCAAAGCTATGTAGCATGTATATTGAAGGGTTTGGACACCTGGGATACATAGTGACATGAAGATGGGAGACAGAGTTTGTAAAAAGATGGGAGTAGTAAAGGTGGGAGTTGGATAGCCATCCACATTGTTTTTGATCACACATAATTTTGCACATTGCATTGAGTAAGAGACAAAATAACAAACCAACAAACAAACAAAAACCCGAATGAGTGATTGAGCAATCAATTTATATTGAACTGTATTTACAACCCCTTAAGCTAATGCTGGCCAGCGATGTTTATTGTATTTTTCTAGTGCTATTAGAAAGCTAGCATAAGAATTACTAGAAAGGTAAAAGCGGTTTCACCATTTTTGATAAATACTAGTTTATAATACTAGTACATGAATCTAGAACATAAGTGACCTCACTGTTTACCACATCAGTCAGTGGAACTATGTTGTCCACGTACACAGTCATTGATTCAGAGATGCGACAGTTGGTCAGTTCAGCATTTGGCTGTAGTCTATTTGTCCTGCTAACTGTGTTAACTGTCATAATTCAGCAGATGGGATACTGGGACCGCAAGCTTCACTGCAGCTAATCAGATGGCTGAGTGCTAATCTTTATCTCGCCACAATTGCAGACAGAAAGAATGAAACTAGAGAAAAAAGCATGGTGGAAAGATAAAAAAAAAACGTGCACTACACTTATTATAGTATTAGGGAGAATAAAATCATAAAATATTTATTTACATTGTTCTTATATATATATATATATATATATATATATATATATATATATATATATATATATATATATATATATATATATATATATATATATATATATATATATATATATATATATATATATATATATACATACACACACACACATATATGGGGCACTGGTGGTCTAGTGGATAGGGTGCAGGATCACAGATCCTAAGGTTTGGGGTTCAAGTCCCCACAGGGTTGTTACTGTCCCCCCGGTGCAGCTAACTGGGTTATCAAAGGCGGGCCATGTCTCTCACTGTCTATTAGAGGTGTAATGATTCAGTTATGAGACGATTCGAATCTCGATTTTTGCCTCTCAGTTCAATTCAATTCAATTCGATTCATATGTGGATTCTAGTTTCATTTTCTGTAAAATGTGCACTTCAGATCTTCTTCTTTTCCTTTCGGCTGTTCCCTTCAGGGGTCGCCACAGCAAATGATCTGCCTCCATCGCTCCCTAGCCTCTGCATCTTCTACTCTTACTCCAACAACCTTCATGTCCACCTTCACCACATCCATAAATCTTCTCTTTGGTCTTCCTCTAGGCCTTTTGCCTGGTAGTTCCAACCTCAGCATCCTACTACCAATATACTCACTATCCCTCCTCTGTACATGTCCAAACCATCTCAATCTAGCCTCTCTGACTTTATCTCCAAAACATCTTACATGTGCTGTCCCTCTGATGTACTCATTTCTGATCCTATTCATCCTCGTTACTCCCAAAGAGAACCTCAACATTTTCATCTCTGCTACCTCCAACTCTGACTCCTGTCTTTTCCCCAGGGCCACTGTCTCTAAACCATACAACATTGCTGGCCTCATCACCGTCTTGTACACTTTTCCCTTCATTCTTGCCGATACTCTCCTATCACACATCACACCGGACACTTTTCTCCATCCATTCCAACCTGCCTGCACGCGCTTCTTCACCTCTTTTCCACACTCTCCATTGCTCTGGACTGTTGAGCCTAAGTACTTAAAATCCTCCACCTTCTTTATCTCTGCTCCCTGTAACCTCACCGTTCCTCTTGGGTCCTTGTCGTTCACACACATGTATTCTGTTTTACTGAGACTAACCTTCATTCCCCTCCTTTCCAGGGCATACCTCCACCTCTCTAGATTTTCCTCCACTTGTTCTCTGCTCTCACGACAGATCACAATGTCATCTGCAAACATCATAGTCCATGGAGATTCTTGTCGAACCTCATCTGTCAGCCTGTCCATCACCATAGGCATAGATATATAAAGTAATAATTGTCTGAACTGGTTATTCAATACCATCATTCAACTACAATTATTAACATATATCAAAACATGAAAATAAACAAACATAACCTTTCTTTGTTTCCAGTTTTCCACCAGTTACATATTGTGAATGTAATCTTAATCTACCATTTACAGTGTCAGTTTCTGTATTCGGAGCAACAATTCAACAACAAGTACTTGCTTCTCAGTTCTTACTTTTGGAATTTGCACAGATGAAATGCACATGTTAATTTTTAATCCAATTCACATTCAGGCTGGAGTATTTATATTTCAAATGTCAACTCAATAGCATAAAGATATTAAAGAACCAATCCTTAATCTTTAAGAACTCTGAACAAAGGTAATGTTTTCTTTCTAATGTTTAAACTATGAACATTAACAGTAAAGTCATAACACAAATTCACTAATTTGTCAACACAGTCAAACAGATTGAATTAATTAATTAAACTAATTTAGCAATAACAATTTCACAATAAATTATTGTAAAACTGTTACTGCTAAACTGTGTTAATGTGTTGTGAATAATACTGGTTGATAGCTTGATATTCAAATCTGGAAGTTTTAACAAAACAATAAAAACAATAAAACAATAAAAGACCTGAAATATTTCAGTTGGGGTACACTGAATCTAAAATATATGAAAGTTAAATTTTTATCAGTACATTACAGAAAATAATGAACTTTATCACAATATGCTAATTTTTTGAGAAGGATTTTATATATATATATATATATATATATATATATATATATATATATATATATATACACACACACACACAGGGATCCCTCTCTTTCCGCAGTTAATGGGGTCCGAGACCGCCGATTTCAGCAAAGTAGGATCGACTTCCCTGACTGACATATAGGTCAGGTCAGGTCAGGTATGAGGGCATGCGCCGGGACGGCACTTCGCTGCGTCCACCAGCCACCTCCACTCATTCGGCCGTCTCCTGGCGATCGACCAGGCCTGCGCAGGGCCCATACCCCCCGGCAGGGCAGCCCATCGCACGCGGTCGTCCCCGCGATCGGCTCCAGCCCCTAGGATCCCGAACGGACAGGATCCGGTGTGCTGGGTCAGAAGGCGGGAAACGCGCCAAGTGCCCATAGTAGCGCAGCTGACGGTCGCGGATCAAGCAGGTTACTCTTACCATCCCCGCATCCCCAAGCACCTTCTGGTTGGTAACAAAGTCCCACCAGCGGTATCCGAAGATGCGGCGAAGGGAAGTCGTAACAAAGGAGTCCAGTCGTCGTCCAAGCTCAACCGTGAGCGTCCATGTCTCACTCGAGTAGAACAAGACAGGGAGCACAAGGGAGTGAAAGACTTGGACTTTTGTCCGCCTGCTCAGATACCTTGACCGCCACACGGTCCTGTCCAGTGAGTCCATCGCCCCATAGGCTAGACCAAGTCGACGACTGATCTCGGCCCTGCAATCAATGGAATGATGGACCACGCTGCCAAGGTAAGTGAAAGACTCCACGATGTCTACTCTTTCACGACCCACAGCGATCGAGTCAACAGCAGCATCCAAGAGGTCGCCGAAAGCCTGGATCTTGGTTTTGATCCAGGAGACTCGCAAACCAAGCGGTTCCGCCTCCTCACCCAACGAAGAGAGAGTCTCCGTCAGGATATCCACCGTTTCCGCGACGATATCAGCCGGACCAAAGCCGACGGGATCCCACGTAGACGAAGTATGCCCCAGAGGGCCTCCCTATCCACTGAGTCGAATGCCTTGCGAAAATCTATATAGGTGGCAAGGAACCCCCTATCAAACTCCCACAAGTGCTCGGATAAGACGCGGGGCGCCAGGATGCGGTCAACGGTGGACCTTTTTGGTGTGAACCCGGACTGTTTAGGGCACTGGTGCACTAGAAGCTGCTGACGGATTCTACTGGACAGGATCCGTCAGCAGCTTCTAGCGCTAGAAGCTGCTGACGGATCCTGTCCAGTAGAATCCGTGCGAAGACCTTGCCTGGAACTGAGAGGAGAGTAACCCCCGGTAACTGTTGCATTCTCGGGTATCACCCTTCCCCTTCCAGATCGGGACAACGATGCCCCGTTTCCAGTCAGCTGGGATAACACCAGTGCTCCACACGGCGCACACAAGAACAAACAGCCACCTGAGGACGGCCTCACCTCCAGCCTTAAGCATTTCCACATGGATACCACAAACTCCCGCAGATTTGCCATCCGCCAAGCGCCACACCACCCTTCGAGTTTCCTCAAGAGTTGGCGTGTCGCAGCCTTGGGGAGGGACGGCAACCAGAGTTTCAGCATCCCCAATGGCCAGGCTCCGGGCGGCAGTTTGTGTAAGAGAAGAAGATGCAGAGGATAGGGTGAGATGGAGGCAGATGATTCACTGTAGCGACCCCTGAAGGGAAAAGCCGAAAAGAAAAGAAGATATATACTGTGTGTGTGTGTGTGTGTGTGTGTGTGTGTGTGTGTGTGTGTGTGTATGCATATATATATATATATATATATATATATATATATATATATATATATATATATATATATATATATATATATATATAAAATATAATATAAAAAGTATGTTAGAGTGGTGCAGGACATGTATGAGAGATGTAAGACAGCGGTGAGGTGTGCTGTCGGTGTGACCGATGAATTGAAGGTGGAGGTGGGACTGCATCAAGGGTCAGCTCTGAGCCACTTCTTGTTTGCTATGGTGATGGACAGGCTGACAGACGAGGTGAAACAAGAATCTCCATGGACTATGGTGTTTGCAGATGACATCGTGATCTGTAGTGAGAGCAGAGAACAAGTGCAGGAAAATCTAGAGAGGTGGAGGTATGCCCTGGAAAGGAGAGGAATGAAGGTTAGCCTCAGAAAATCAGAATACATGTGCGTGAATGAGAAGGACCCAGGAGGAACGGTGATGTTACAGGGAGCAGAGATAATGAAGGTGGAGGATTTTAAGTACTTAGGCTCAACAATCCAGAGCAATGGAGAGTGTGGAAAAGAGGTGAAGAAGGAAAAGACAGGAGGCAGAGCTGGAGGTAGCAGAGATGAAAATGTTGAGGTTCTGTTTGGGAGTAACGAGGATGGATAGGATCAAGAATGAGTACATCAGAGGGACAGCACATGTTAGAGGTATTGGAGCAAAAGTCAGAGAGGCTAGATTGAGATGGTTTGGACATGTACAGAGGAGGGATAGTGAGTATATTGGCAGTAGGATGCTGAGGTTGGAACTACCAGGCAGAAGGCCTCGAGGAAGACCAAAGAAGAGATTTATGGATGTGGTGAAGGAAGACATAAAGGTCGTTGGAGTCAGAAAAGAAGATGCGGAGCACAGGGTGAGGTGGAGGCGGATGATTTGCTGTGGCGACCCCTGAAGGGAGCAACCGAAAGTAAAAGAAGAAGATAAAATATAATATAAAGCACATCAGTGTCCAACAGCCTGTCAGAGTGTGATATCCTACCGTGTAGCAATGATCACACTTGTTTTGTTTCTTTGGCTTCTTGCCGTTTAATGTTTCACTCATGCAAGCGCCTCTAAACCACGACTTCTTCCCGGGGTTTTACATATCACTTATTCTACTTGTATCCCCATACAGCAGTGCTGAACAATATGTCTAGCTCAATACAGTTCCCCCTAGAGGTATGGGCCAGTACTGTTTACATTAGACTTGTGGTCTACCACATCCCTCCCCTCTGGATTAAACTATGTTTAACTACACCAGAGTTATACTGGACATCCTGGAACTTACAATTAACCATTAACTATCACGGTTACTTTTAAACTTCTTAAAACACATGTGCCATACACATAATACACATTTTTTTTTTTTTTTTTTTTTTAACTAGGGATTTGGTTTGACTACCGCCTCCCAGTGGTTCCAGGACGCATTCTTGTCCTGTGGCTGGGGAACTCACTACTGACTAAGTATAGTCTTTTAAATAGTCTGGAGCTTTCCTAGCTCGCTGAGATCTTCTCACGACTGGTGAGTCAACTGCAGTTGAAGACTCAGGCTGCTCCAGTGTTGGTTCTGCTGCAGTGCCGCCAGTAGACTCCGCAGAGACGGTTACCTCAGGCAATACCTGAAGTGGTGGCTCGTCGATGCTCTCCTCCGGGGATGTGTCAGACAACACCTCGGGTGCCGTCGGCAGAGGAACGGAGCTTCTACCACGAACTTGGTCAATGTGTCGTCTCACAACTTGTCCATGACCTAATATCACTTTGAATGACACTGGGCCTGTCTTTTCTGTTATTTCTCCCGGAACCCAGGTTGGTCCGAGCCGAAGTTGCGGGTGTAGACCAAGTCTCCCTCTCTCAGAATTCTCTCTCTTGCCTGCATGTCATGATAACCTTTTGTTTCTCTTGTTTGTCATGCACTCTCTTTCTGAAGTCTGGATGTATTAAGTCCAATGTTGACCTCAACTTTCTTCCACACAACAGTTCAGCTGGTGACTTGCCAGTTGTAGATTGGGGTGTTATGCGATAGCTGAACAGAGCTCGCGACATCCTTGTTTCTACGGATTCTCCTGCCATCTTCTTCATGAGTGACTTGAACGGTTGTACTGCCCTCTCGGCTAAACCATTAGAAGAAGGATGGTATGGCGCAGTCGTGATATGACGTATGCCATTCTTTTCAGAAAACTCTTGGAACTGTTCACTGGTAAAACATGTACCGTTATCTGATACTATGATTTCTGGTAAGCCATGTTGGCTGAAGCTCTTTCTAAGGCATTCAATTGTGACAGTGGAAGTAGAGTTACTCACAGAATATGCGTCGATCCACTTTGAGTATGCGTCAACTATGATCAGGAACATTCTTCCCATCCATGGACCTGCGTAATCAATGTGAATTCTTCTCCATGGTTTATCTGGAACTTCCCAGGGATGTAGTGGGGCCGCTGGAGGACTGTTCCTGTTCTCCTGGCATGCCACACACGACTTCACCAGCGCCTCCACCTCTGCATCCATGTTGGGCCACCACATGTAGCTCCTCGCCAACGCTTTCATGCGAGTGATGCCAGGGTGTGCTTGGTGTAGTTGTTGCAGTAAGGCCTTGCGACCAGGCGGTGGAACAACCACGCGTCCTCCCCACAGGATACAACCTTCCTGGGTGCTGAGCTCATCCTGTCGCCGGGTGTAGGGCATGAACTCAGGACTGTTCGTCTTTGGCCATCCTCTCAAGATGTACTCACGCACTCTTGCTAGAACAGGGTCTTTGTCTGTCCATTTCTTTATTTGTTGTGCGTTTACCAGGGGCACGCCGACATCTTCAAACAACAACACTCTCTCCTCCTCCTCAGGCGTGCTGTCTCCTCCTCCGCTCAAGGGTAGCCTACTCATCGCATCCGCATTTGTATGGTCCCGTCCTGCTTTGTAAACAATGGTGTACTCATACGCTGCTAATGTAACGGCCCATCTCTGAATTCTCTGAGATGTCATCTGGGGTATGGCTCTCATTTCACTGAACAGTGATATTAGTGGCTTGTGGTCAGTCACGATAGCGAACTGTCTCCCGTAAAGGTATTTGTGGAACTTTTTCACACCGAATACTACTGCAAGGCCCTCCTTGTCTAACTGGGAGTAGTTTTTCTCAGCTGCACTGAGAGTTCTGGAGACGAACCCTATGGGTCTCTCGGAGCCATCCTCCATACGATGAGAAAGTACGGCACCCACCCCGTAGGGAGATGCGTCACATGCTAGGATGAGTGGTTTGTTTGAATCATAGTGCACTAATACACTACAGGACTGAAGTAGCACTTTGGACTCTTCAAACGCCTTCTGCTGCTTGACCCCCCATGTCCATTTTTCTTCCTTTTTCAATAAGGTATGGAGCGGTGCCAGCAGTGTGGAGAGCTTTGGGAGGAACTTATGGTAATAGTTCAATAAACCTAAATAAGCTCTCAACTCTGTAACGTTTTGTGGCTCAGGCGCCTTCGCAATGGCTTCCACTTTGTCTGTCAGAGGGTGTAGACCACTGGCATTGATCTTGTGGCCTAGGAACAACACCTCTTTTCCCATGAACTCACACTTGCTTCTTTTCAACCTCAGGCCGCTTTTCTCCAACCGTTGAAGAACTTCTTCCAGCGTTTTCAGATGTTCTTGTTCATTTGGTCCTGTACACAGGATGTCGCCCAAATAAATGGCAACATTCGGGATTCCACCTAGGATGCCCTCCATAGTTCTCTGGAATATAGCAGGACTGGAAGCTACTCCAAATGGTAAGCGTGTGTAGGTATACAAGCCTTTGTGTGTATTGATGGTTACATACTTTCTGGATTCTTCTTCCAGGACTACCTGTTGGTAAGCGTGACTCATGTCTAATTTCGTGAAGTGTCGACCACCATTCAACTGTGCGAACAGGTCCTCTACTTTAGGAATTGGATACTGATCCACTCGTGATGCTCTATTGACAGTGAGTTTGTAATCTCCACATATTCTAATGGAGCCATCCGGCTTTCAAGACTGGAACTATGGGCGCAGCCCATTCTGCAACCTGCACTGGCTCGATAATCTTGTCGTCCAGCAGCCTCTGTAGCTCGCTTTCGACCAGGGCTTGACTGCATATGGCACTGGTCTGGTTTTGCAGAATCGTGGTTGGGCCTCTTGGTCCACATTTATCTTTGCTTTGACACCTTTCAGCTGTCCTAAGCCTTCTTTGAACACCTCAGCGTGTCTTTCAAGGATCTCCTCCAATTTTAATTTGGGCTGAGACTCCACTTTGTTCACTGACACTAACTGATCAATCATGGCCAATTCTTGTAGCCAATTTCGCCCTAGTAAATTTGGTCCTTCACTTTCTACTACCACTACAGGTAGCTGCTTTTCTTTGTTTTCATGTTGCACTTTAACTTGTGCCATGCCGAGCACCTCTAGCTTCTCTCCTGTGTATGTTTTTAATTTTAGGAGCAGGGCTTTAATTCTGCTGTGTCTGCTTTCTTCCACAGCTGTGTGTATTGCTGTTTACTCAATATGGTCACTCCACAACCTGTATCAACTTCAAATGTCACTTTCATTCCGTTAACATTCATGGTGCGCGTGATGGGAGCCACCTTGGTCAGCTCATCTGACATGTTGTGAATTGTGTGAAACCCTATCTCTTCTGTATCACTTTCTCCCTCCCCTCTAAGTTGATTGGCTCGCTGTTCGCTTCTTGGGCCCTTGTTTTCAGTCCTTTGCCCCTTTACTGTTGCCTTTTGCACTTGTGCATTGCCCACCTTCGTTTTGCATGCTTTCTTTATGTGCCCTCGCTTGCCACAATTATGACACAGCTCCGTGGCAAATTTGCATTCGGTGGCATTGTGCTGGCCTTTGCAGCGATAACAACTGGGGAATCTGCGCTGAGATTTTTCAGTGGAGAACTTGTGGACGCCTACTTGGGTCTTGGGCACACGAGCATGCGCTGCCGTGTCCTCTGTTAGCCTACCCTGCATTTCTCTCACATCTTTAGATGCGGTTTCCATCGCTTGGCATAATTCCAAAGCTTTTGCAAACGTCAGTTTCGCTTTCAGATAGCAGTCGCCGTTGCATTCGGTCATCATTCACTCCACACACAAGTCTGTCTCTTAACATTTCCTCCAAAGAGTCTTTGTAATCACCGTGCAGTGCTAATTTCCTCAATTCAGCCACATACTCTGCTATGGACTCCGTGTTCCTACGCAGCGTGAATTAAATTTGAATCGCTGCACGATTTCACTCGGTTTGGGGCTGAAGTGCTTCTGCAGCTCAGCAGTAAGCTGGTCGTAGGTTTTATCTTTCGGAAATGCGGGCTTACTAAGTTTCTCAACAAACTGTATGTCGTAGCACCAACCCCACTCAAAAGTACAGCCTTCCTTTTGTCTGGCTCGTCAATACCATTAGCTTGGAAGAAAAAGTCCAACATTTCACTATATTCTTCCCATGACTGAGTCGCGTTATCAAAAGGGGTTACCGTGCCGATTACAGCCGCCATCGCTCGTCGTGGTGGGGAAACTTCTTTGTTGTTCTCCTCTGAACTTTCACTCGAACTACTGCTTGGTTCTCTTGAGTTCGCCACACTTGCAATGTTCTCTGTCTCTCGTCGATAACTTGTCTTTATCCTCGTCGCCAAATGTGTGATATCCTACCGTGTAGCAATGATCACACTTGTTTTGTTTCTTTGGCTTCTTGCCGTTTAATGTTTCACTCATGCAAGCGCCTCTAAACCACGACTTCTTCCCGGGGTTTTACATATCACTTATTCTACTTGTATCCCCATACAGCAGTGCTGAACAATATGTCTAGCTCAATACAGTTCCCCCTAGAGGTATGGGCCAGTACTGTTTACATTAGACTTGTGGTCTACCACACAGAGGAACTACTGCCGTGTTTGCTAGGTAGTTTTTTCCACCATTAGATTTGTACAGTTGTCTTTGACTAGCTAAACTACACATGCTAATTGTTTAAATGGGCTAAGTAACAGTACAAGTATGCAGTTTCTTCCTGCCACTTTACAATCGCAGCCACTCAGGCAGTGTGTAGAGCTTGCACGAGTACAGTGACATATAATTCTTCTTTTATGGAGTTGCGCTAGCTGCCACGAGCCACGCTTTAGTGATTCTGCAGCTACAGCATATTCGCAGTACAGCACTTTACTGCAGATTCTCACAAAAAAAAAGAACGGAAATTAACCCACACAACAATCCACCACCAACACACACACACATACACACCCAACCTGAATGCTGAATAAAGCAGCAGTTAAACGTTCGGCAATAACTGCTGCAAAATTTTCCCATTTTAGGTTTTGACTGTAAATAATACTCTGAGATTCTCTCTCTCTCTCTCTCTCTCTCTCTCTCACTCACTCACTCACATACACACACACACTCAAGCTTTGTTTTTATAACATACACAGACAATACAATGAAGCAGGTAGGTACTATATGCACACATATATAAAACAAGTTTATCTATAAACGCCTTATCGCAAGCTGCTTTTGGATCATTATGGTGCTGCACCAGGCATGCTGCAATTGGTGCAAAATGCAAATAGCCCAGCTCAATGACTCAGTCTACGTTTAGGAAACGCCACAAAGCATGTAAAAACAGCTTCACATTTGCCTAAGTCCCTGAAGAAAATGTAATCAAGGTAATAAGGGGTTTCGTTCAGCGATCCTTCCTCATAGTGGGCCAGGCAGCTAGTCTGTGCAAGCTCACCATGACTCCTGTGGGATATAACTTCAGATTGAAGCAAGCTTTTATTTCATGAGAACATCTGCCACATTACACACTGCTGTATCCTATTGAATACCGAGCCTCCTGTCAAGATCTGAGATTTAAGAGTCACTGAAATCGAGGAACCAGTTCGTCACTTGTAGAGACGAATTTGCTATATCATAGACATATGCCGTGGTCTATTAAGATTATGTGAATGCTGAAATGAAGGAAAAATGAGAACAAAAGAAATGTCAACAAGAAAGGTAAGCTACAGAGAAAGCTTTAGCTCAATAGCTATTGCTCCACTTTGTTAAGACATTTGCTAAGAAGTTGCAAACACAAAGTGTAAATAACATCTGGCTCAGCACTGCAGTATCAGACCCAGTAGACCTCAACAAAAATCCCCTTGCATCCTCAACTCTGCATGTCTCCTCTGCAGTGCAATCACGCTAACCCAGTCCATGGTCAGGATCTCTTTACCTCAGCCATAATCTCAGCAGAGCTCTGCCAAATCCATACAATTAGCTGCCTGAAGTGTCTATTACACTCTCCAGAAACAGGAAGGTGGTGCAGATGGAGGTGTCCACCCTACTTTCCGCTTGACAAATTTAGCCTGGGATGGTATGTGGGCGTTTGGGCAATGAAAATGATGTTCGTGTTCATGGTCATGAGACTGCAGATTCAGTAGGAATAAGGATAAAACAATTGATTACAATGAAAGCGTTCAATTATTGACATTAAGATCAAACACCTAAGGCCTAAGGTTCAGGTCACAGTAACAAGAGGTGCTGTAGTTTAAATCAGATGCAGTTTTGCTCCTGCTCATGAAGTCAAGCAAGCAGAAGGAAGGCCTCCCCGTGACCCTAACAGGATTAAGTTGTTTGGAAGGTGAGTGAGTGAGTGAGTGAGTGAGAGTGTATTTAGGAGAGGTTGAAGCCTCTCTTCGCCGACACTGGGCAAAGGTGGATGAACAGCTCTCTATCATGACCACTGCTGGGCTCGCACACAGCTCACATTTACACCTTGGGGCAATTTTGAACAGCTAGTAAGCATAATGTGCATGTTTTTGGAAAAGGAAACCAGAATTCCTGAAAGAAACCAACCTATGCAAGCACACGGAGGACATACAGACCCCACACATAAATGTCAGAAAAGCGTCTAGGACTGCTGAGCCATATACTACCATGCCACCCCTTACTAAATCCAGTGCAGTCCAAAGAAAAATGACAGAAAAAAGTCTCAGTTGGCGACAAAAAATATAATTTTGCAATTTGAGGTAGAGTGACAACAAAAAATGCTTATGAAAAAGTTATGCACAGTGGATTACATATTTGTATTAAATTTCTTCTGCTGTAGGTGAAAATAACTCAAGCACATTATCAAAAAGAAAGGTTGACTCAGAGCGACAGAAGCGCAGTGCTGTCAAGAAGCTATCCAAAATGCAGGATGAGTGAGAGCTGAATATCCATGTTCGACTGGAGAGAGTGTTGTACCAGCCCTCTGTGCTAAGGCTCGTAATCAATATAGCCTCTGCATCACGCAGCGAAGATGACAGGGAATGTAGTGATGTGCTGGCTGGACAGGTAAAGCCCAGGTGAAAACGATGCAAAACACAGCAGGAGGGTAAAGAAGAAGGTGGGCCAAAATCAACAGAAAGAAATGAGTGTGCATCCATCTGTGTGCTCTGGAAATCAATCAGTCATCTACTATTCCTGTCAGAAGTATGAGCTTAATGTCACGCTCGATATAAATGGACCGCCAGGAACAGCAGCGGTGAGAAAGGGGGAGGGAGGAGAGGGAGGGGGAGAGAGAGAGAGAGAGAGAGAGAGAGAGAGAGAGAGAGAGAGAGAGAGAGAGAACATGTAAACAGGACAGACACAGAAGTTGGAAGGCCTGAGAGTGCTGGAACATTTTGGTTTGCAAAACTTTTGACCATTTGATGGAGCAGTGATTGAGCTCTGTCCAAGGATTTGACCTTCAAACTGCCTCTCAGATTTCTGCAGTCTTGCGCCTCCAGCTCGTCTCCCTCAAAAGGGTGGTTTAGACTACCTTATGAACAGGCACCAACAGGAATGGAAATGCAGAAGCATTTGGAAAGCATTCTCTCCAAGCCTGTGCTGTACCGAGAGTTCAACCTTTTGTCAAGCCCAGCTATCCAGCCGCCCACCCATCTACATCCCGGCAATTTAAACCATCATATCAAAATTCATCGCAATCTCACAATGTTAAAGAATCCTTTAAAAATTTGAAATAGAAAGAAAATTTCTGGAATAAATTTTTATAAACATCTCAGCATAAAATTTCGCCTAGGCCCGCTAACAAACACACAAACCGAAGGTACTGTTTGGCAAAGGTAATTAGTGCGAGGAAGAAGGGTATTAACTACTGTTAATCCCCCTGACATGTGCTTGAGGGGCAGTGGTGACCTCATTGTAGAGTGCTGGCCTAATGGTCGGAAGGTCAGGGGGTCAGGCCCTACTATCTCCTGGTTGTCACTGCTGTCCCTCCCAGTGCAGCAGTGACAACCCAGTGAAAGTAGGACCCGGTTGTCACTGATATCCCCCCAGTGTAGCTCACTGGGTTATCAAAGGCCAGCCATGTCTCTCACTGTCTATGGTGATGTACTGGAATTGCTGACTTTTGTAAAAAATAGGTTGCATTTCTGTCAGCTTGTTCCTGCACTGCGATGGCCTGGAAAACTGTTTAGGGTGTACTCTGCCCTCGCCAAAAGTCGGCTGAGAGGGACGTACGCCTTCACCTGACCCTAATTAGGATTAAGTTGTTCAGATAATGAATGAATGAATGAATGAGTGTGTTTGAGGTGTTGGTCAGGAACCACATTAAAGAGTCAAAGGATTAGATTATAAAGAATAAGTTCAATGATTACATAGTATCAGTTACTGTACTTTTCTTCTGTATGTTTATACTTTGAATGTTATGCTAAATTCCATGCAGCAGTCATTGAGATGTTCTAGGAAATTATTAGTAGTCTTGGCAGATTATGTTGATATAATATCATAATGAATCATACATTACCATAAAACTAGCTGCCAGAAGCCTTCGTCCTGAAGCAGTAAAGGAACTTCATCTGGCTCGGTTTGCTATCTTTCCATTACCTCCATCATTTTGTCATCCTGCTTTTTACTTATAAAAGCCTAGCTTCAGGTACTCCACCTATGCAGAGGATGAGTAATAAGTTGTTCAGTGGAGATCAAGCTATAAACTGCTATGTAATGCTAGCGGTTCATTTATTTGCCAAATTATTTAATCTTACTAGGGTCACAGGGGAGGGGGCAGTGGTGGTCTAGTGGTATAGGGTGCTGGATCGCTGATCCAAAGGTTGGGGGTTCGAGTCCCACTCTCCACAAGGTTGTCACTGCCCCCCCCCAGTGCAGCTAACTGGGTTACCAAAGGCGGGCCATGTCTCTCACTGTCTATGGTGTGAGGCATGTAAAAGAACCATTGCTGACTTTCGTAAAGAGTAGCTGCAAAGCCGTCAGCGTGTTTCTGTCCCTTGCTAAAAGGGTTGTGACAGGAAGGGCATCCGACGTAAAACCCTCTGCCAAATCAAACGTGCGACTCAAATGATTCGCTGTGGCGACTCCCAAGTAAAAGGGAAAAAGCCAAAAGGAAGACAGACAGGGTCACAGGGAGGCTGGAGCCTGGCTCATCAGACCTTGGGTAACGCTGGGGTATGACCTTGGACATCTTACCGATTCATTGCAGTGACAAGACACACACACACACACACACACACACACACCACCTTTTATACTTACACCGTGGGAAAATTTGGAACAGCCAATTAGCCTAATTTGCATGTCTTTGGGCTGTAGGAGGAACCTGGAATACCCGGAGAAAACCCACCCAACCATGGGGAGAAAAGACAAACTACAAAGAAATGCCCTTGACAAGCCTGGGACTTGAACCCAGGACCTTTCTTGCTGTGAGGTGGCTGTGCAAAGTCATTCTAGGTTATCCTATTCAAATTGCACCGCCTGTTCCAAAAAAAGTTATGCATTCTGACATTTTCTTGGACTGCCTTAGCCTTGATTACAGCAAGTACTTTCCATGGCATGATTTTGGCAAACTTAAGTAACATCACAAAATTTTTTTCCATCCAGATTTGGATTTTTTTTTTTTTTTTTTTTTTTTTTTTACTGACATCTTGAGTCTTCTCCAGCACATTCCAAAGACTCTCAACAGGGTTAAGATCAGGACTCTGTGGTGCCAGTTTATGTGTGAAAATGATTCCTCAAGCTCCCCGTGCGACTCTTTCATTATTTGAACCCCAATTATATATCTGCTCCATCAGGTAAGAAAAAGTCAACAGATGCGTTAACCTGCTCATTCAGTACATTGTCACATTAATGCTGCTGAGCATTGACCGGACCAACTGGAGCGAGAATTCCATGGTGGTGATGAGCTGTACTCAGAAGTAAAGGTGATCCAGCAGAATATTAGTATGTACAACTTCCTTCTTCTTTATATTTACAGTATTTAAATATTTATTTACAATATTTTCCCACCCGGACAGTTTGCTTTTATTTGTTCACCACTTTTTACATTTAACCTTCTCATGAAACAGCTTCACAGAAAAATCTACAGCATCAACAGCTCATCTGACAGCTTCTTGACAACAGTTCTGATGAGACATAATCTGAGACATACCGGCACTCAGCATTTCTAATCCTTGGAGGAACAGACAAGAATGTTAAAAGACATGGACAAACCACAGAAACATCAACTGTTCTGTCCTACATAGCGGTCCGGAGTCTATGGATGTTAAGATCTGTAATTAGGAGAAGGTACTGAGCAGGAGCAGGGATTACAGGAGTTGGTTCGGTGCAGTTTGAGGCTTTGGTTTATGAAGCATGATGTGAATAAAATGATGACTTTAATCCCAGCAGAACTCGTGTTGCTTTTGTTCATATGTGCAGTCCACCACCTCCACTGCACCAGTACTCTTGTCCCTGCAATATTAGTCAGCCCTACTCATACAGCCTTCAGATACTGCAATCTCCTGCTGGTATTGTCATATCCAAAAGCATATCATCGTGAGGGAGCGGTTCTCATATTCTTGTGTGAAACTCATGAGAACTCAGATGATAACAACAACAACAATAATAATAATAATAATAATAATAATAAATTGTTTTCTCTCATTTATCTTGCTAATGAGCTCAACCAATCCCCTCTCACCTACACACACACACACACACACACACACACACACACACACACACGCACGCTTCAAGGCTGCTGCAGCTCTGATTCACTGCAGTTTTTTTGTTTTTGTTTTAAATAACTTTTTTTTTTTCCTTCAATTGTACACAAACCCGCAGTCACATCTCTTCTTCTGATTGGTGCCTCAAGGACTTCCAACTTTTGTTTAGCCTTGAAAATGACGACCAAGTTGACTCATTTAAAAGCTACACAGCACAGTCCTTTTGCAGAAAAAAGACAACATGTGATCACTTGTTTGTTGTTTTTTTGAATGCAGACTGCATGACGCAGATCTTCTGGAGCAGAATGCGCTTCCTTTTGTTGTTGTGTTTAGTCTGGATGTACACTGTCAAACAAAACGCTATTAACGCCATTCAAAATATAGGTACAAAAAAATTTGTGATAAGATTTTATAAGATAAGAACCTGGATCGGTAATAATTTCAGAAAAAAGGTGCTGCTAGTGCTGTTAGGTCCAAAATTGCCAGCAACAAAGAGTCTCTTATGTCCAGTTGTGCTACTCCTGAAAGCCCAGTACTGAGCCAATCTCTCTGAATGGGGTTCTATAAAGCTGTAAAAATAAATTAAATAATGCCAGTATTAATCTTGTGGTCTGTTATTTTACAGGATAAAGTAGCCTCGTGCCCTGCCATCTGCTGCTGCAGTGGTTTCACCTGTGTATGTGTGTGTGTGTGTGTGTGTGTGTGTGTGTGTGTGTGTGTGTGTGTGTAAAAGAGAGAGAGAGAGAGAGAATAGAGAGCGAGCGCGAGAGAGAGAGAGAGAGAGTATAAAAGGACAAAATCAAAGCAATGGACAAGTTCTCCAGGGACACCCACCTACCAAGCAGATGTACACATTGAATCAAATAACCTGAGAAAAACAAATATGCATAGCTTTAAATAAACATCACAAATGGATGTGTGTAAATAGAAGGTCAGTGGATTCCAGTTTTTATGTCAGTAGGTTACCAGTTAATCTGCAGCTACGCACTCACTTTCCTCCTGTGATTTGCTTTCTTCCCTCATACTACAGTGTTCATTACAGACTCAGCCAGCTATCTACATGTAATCACACTTCAATCGCAATTCAGTTTCCCAGACTTTAACAATGTCTTCCTACACAACTGATTCTAAATGATGCTTGCAAGCAGGGCAGGATTAAGGCCTGAACATCAATAGGTCACCTTCGTCTTCACGTCTGAGTGTTATTACTGTATCATAAAAAATACAAATGCATTTATGGTGCCTATAGTTTCACAACACTACCTGTCTCAATGAATAGCCACCACCATACTCAGATGATCTCAAAATCATAGCTAGAACCATGACGTGACAGAAAACCTGATTATGTGAGATGTGATTTCTTTTCGGCTT
>CM045730.1:40643028-40755528 GCA_024760905.1 Plotosus lineatus | reverse complement strand
CCTGCAAGTGGAACGTGTCGTATTTAGATGTATTCTAGCTTTGCGTTCATGATAAGATACAAAGAACTCGCTTTCAGAAAAAAAAATGTGAGCTATGTTTATCTTTTTATATCTTTTTCTTATGACTGTACATCCCCAGGTCTAAACTGTTCTTGTAGGTGTAATGGAAAAATCCTCTATAGTCAGGATAGGTTGCATCATAAATCAAGTAGAGTCTTTTCAGGCCGCCTATGACCTCTAACCTTTGCAGTACTGCAGGGTAGTTTCCATGGCACATTTCTTTTCATTGTCCCAGCGGATCTTAGCAGAACCCGTGCACTCTGTGTCCTCTGGCTGCTGGCCCTGCCACAGATACACTTCCATTCTGTTATCTAGCAGGAACAGAGCTACATACAGAGAAGAGTTGGGGTAGAAGGAAAGTTGATTACAGAAGAAAATGAAAAAACAAAAGAAAAAAACAGAGTTACGATACGCAAAATTCCAATGTGTACAATATTAGCTAAACAACTGTGATGAAATATTATTGTATCTTATCAATTTTAAAATGTATTAGTCATGGACAAACAAGCACTGACTAACATGTTTGGGTTTTTTTCAGCATCAGCACTGCCACAATTTATGAGAACCCTCACAATACATCATAATGCCAAAAGTTTGTGAACACCTGACCATCATAGTCATACATATTTATTATTTATGGTATTTAGCAGACAGCTTATTAGAGTGACTTATAGATTCACATTTTTATTGACGGTGCAATTGGGGGTGAAGGGCCTTGCTCAAGGACCCAACAGTGACAGTTTGGTGGTAGTGGGGCTTGAACCAACAACGTTCAGAACAGTAACGCAGAGCCTTAATCACGAAGCCACCCCCGCACTGTTTTCGAACATCCCAGTCGTGTGTTAGACCACCTCCAACATATGCATGCACTGCAGTTCAAAAAGAGGTGGGTGGGCTAGCATTGCATGCCACAAAGGGGGTTTGTGCATGCTTTTGCTCCTCCTTGGTCCGTGGTGGTCATGTGATAGGAAAGGCAATACATGATGGGTGGGAATTAGATAAGACTAAAATTAATTTAAAAAAAATTAATAATAATAAATTAATAAATAATAAAAATCCCAGTCTAGATTCTGCCCCCTCTTCACAGCTGTTACACCACCCATGCTTCACTCCACTGTGAAAGTGTGGCGCACTGCTGAGGTCAGATATTGATATTGGGAGTGCAGGCCTGAAGTTTAGATCAGGCATCTCTAAGACATCCACCGAGCTTGAGATCAGGGCTGTGTACAGACCAAGTCAAAATCGAGAGTGGCACGTTGGCGCAGTGATTCGCCTCACAGCAACATGGTCCTAGGTTCGATTCCTGGGCTCGGACAATTTCTGAGAGGAATTTGCATGTTCTCTTGTGCTTGTGAGGATTCTCTCCAGGCACTTCAGTTTTCTCCCAGAGCATGCACACAGTAGAATGACTGGCTGTTCCAAATCACCCCTAGGTGTGAGAGGGAATGGTTGCATATGTCGGGCTTTAATATAATCTAATTTTAGACTCGAGAATTTTAGTGCGAGTGACAAAAGAGCACAGTGATAAACGCATCCACATCAAAGCAAGAAGGTTGTGGATTCTAGTCGTGGGATTATTGGTCTCTGTGTAGAGTTTGCATGTTCTCCCTGTGCTCCTACCACAGTCCAAAAACATGCACATCAGGACAATTGGATTTTCCAAATCACATCTAGGTGTGAAACGAAGTTCAAATGGTTGTATGTGTTGCACTGTGATGGTCAGATGAGCTGTTCAGGGTGTACTCTGCCTTCCTCCAGTGTCAGCTAAGATCAGCTCCAGCCTTTCCGCAACTCTAATAGTAGGATTAAGCAGTTTGACAAATGAGGGATGAATGAGGAGTTTTAGTACTTAGTATTACCGGGTTCTTTATTTTCTCCATGTTCTCAAAGTTTTTAGTTTATGTAGTTCTGAACTGTTTAAACACAACTGCTACGTTTCTGGGTTGTGAGGTGATAAGTGAGAACCTGGTTGAGGGGCAGAGTAAAGGTTCTCCTGCAGGAAAGGCATTGCCATCACGGAGCCTTTTACTCGTGAAGGGCTCAGTTGCTCCTCTCCCTCAAAGATTCCAGAACTGGCACTGAGGCGGAAAAGACGTGGGGTGAAGTTGTATTTTCCTGGATCTATACACACACACACACACACACACACACACACAAACACACACAATAATTTTGAATTATTATGATTTGCTTTATGACTTGACTGTCGTGATACGATGTTCTGGAGGAAAAAAAAGATCTATCATAACTATAAATCTGACATTTAAAAATGGACTACGATGTGGAAAACAGACTAGACATCAGGTATGTAATAAAGTACCAGACTGAAAACATTCCATTAGAAAGTTTGGGCCAGATAATTGTACCTTTTAGCATACAGTCATAAGCCTTTCTGTCTTTCTGACCGAGTACATCCCAGAACTCCTGTGGCTCAGTGCCTTCTTCTAGCTCCTGCACTTTCAGATTACTGTTCTTGTTTAACCCAAGCTCTGGAGGACACCTGCCACACACACACACACACACACACACACACACACACACACACACAAACACATAAATTAATAAATAAAAAAGTTAACAAAATACCTATCCACATGACTCTTGTGTCTGAGAATCTAACATATAATAACTTACATGTGCGTAAGGCGTTCCACAGTCTTCTTGGCCACCTCGTGGGCTATTGGCTGAGCCTTACAGCCACACCACAGGTATAGCTGTCTCTGGTGTACACCCAGAAGGAGGAGACAGCCGCGAGACCGCAGGCTAGCTCTGCAGCACTCAACCTCCAGAAGAGACGCCTCCTCTGCTGCCTCCCCACGAACACAGAACAACCTCCAGTCACCTGACACACACATACACACACATACACACACATACACACACATACACACACACACACGAGTGTTTGGCAGCCCTTTAGTGGAACCTATTTACCCTGAACATATATTTTTAAAACATTCAAGACTTAAATACATAATAAATAACGTATAATGACCTTTCAATCACTATCAATAAATAACTTGTGTGACTCACATGCACAGAGGAGATGCTAGATTGTTTAACAAACTTCCTAACATCAGACTTTCAGGTTTGGATACACTTAAAATAAATCTTATTTTGTGCTATCGCTTACAGTACACCTCCACTGTACTACATTGCTGGACTATTAACTAAACAGAGTTTTATAATTACTGATCTGAGAGACAGAGATCATCTAAAGTTTTTCATAATTGAGGCCCTGATATTGAAAATCCCAAAATTCTGTGAGTAAACTAACCTGCATCTGTCATGAGTGGGATTTTATTACCAGAATGCATAGAGTAGTGGATTATTAAACAATACCACATCCTGTCAAAATACAATACAACATCAAGTAGATTTCTGCATTATTGCATTAGATAACTGGTTCAATAAGAACAGGGCTGATAGTTGTATACCACAGAGCACACAACCAGTACGCAACCCTTTACTGTATCTTTTACCTTCTCAGAGGAAAACTGAATTATGCAAGAACAATTTTGTTTAAAATAGAAAAAGATACAAATCCGGCTGATTTGTGGCGAGAGGCGAGATAATGCTGAAAAATATCACCAATCTATTGCAGGGATAACACTGACATGGATTGGTGATATTTTTTCAGCATTATCCGAATATGTTTTATCCTGTTTATGTTTTATTATGTTTTATAATAGCATTATCTGAATACGTCTGTGGTGAGCCGGAGGTATAAGAACCATTGCTGACTTTAGCAAAGAGCAGGCCGCATAGCAGTCAGCATGTTTCTGCCCTGCAATGGCCTGGTGAGCTGTCCAGGGTGTACTCTTCTCTCGCTCAGAGACGGCTAAGATGGACGCCAGTCTTTCTGTGATCCTAAGTAGGATTAAGCAGTTCAGAAAATGAATGAATGAATTTTACAGTTCATTGAATTCAGATTTTAATGAATAATTGAATTTCAAGCATAAGGGCATATGGTTGAGTGCACATGCAATCAAATTCCTAAAATCATTCGGTCTCATCCAATCTGATAACTTGGAAGCAAAATTTGTGGCACACACAACCTCGCATATGTACGAATGCACTCCCAGGCACACACGCACACACACAGTGCAGGAAATTACAGCCCAGGTGGTTGGCAATACGAGTGAGATGCAGGATCTTCCGAGCCAAGGGTTAAGTGCATGAAAACCATCCCATACTTTAGATTGCACTTTTGCAAATCATGAAATTGAATTTCAGGTGTTATAAAACCTAAAAGTAAAATATTCATCCATTTTCTGAACCGCTTAATCCTAATTAGGGTCGCGGGGAGGCTGGCAATATCTCAGCTGACTCTCAGCGAGGGCAAAGTGCACCCGGACAGCTCGCCAGGCCATCACAGGGCAGAAACACACTGACAGCTATGCAGCCTGCTCTTTACAAGAGTCAGCAATGGTTCTTTGACAGCCTCACATTATAGACAGTGAGAGACATGGCTGGCCTTTGATAACCCAAGAAGCTGCATCCCCCAGGTGACAGCAGTGACAACCGTTGACAGTGGGGCTTGAACCCCCAACCATGGGATTGGTAATTCAGCACCTTTCCACCGATCCACCACTGCCAAAGTGAAACATTAGAACTCAGTTTTCTAACGGCATGCGTGTGTTGAGCAGTACCTGTATTTTTGGCACCGTCCTCTCTGGAACCTTGGTGGATAATTAGTCCTCCGTTGAAGAGCTGGAGGAAGCAGGGTGGCTCTTTGCCCTGGGTGACAAGTACTTGTGCTCCCTGCTGGTTTCCCAGCTCTACCGTCATGAGAGCTGACGTGCCCCGCCCACTCACACTTGAAAGACGGCCCTGCCAGAAGAAGCAAGCAATGCGCTCTCTGCCAGGACATACGGCACTCAGCTCACCAGGCTTCTGCCTTTTACCCACTTTTACACACACACACACACACACACACACACACACACGCACACACGCACACACGCACACATGCACACATACACACCATTATCCAACAATTCTCTAAGTGAGCATGATCTCACAGAGAAACAAAACATCAGTATCCACCACGTCTCACTCACCCACACTGGTGATGGAGTACTTCCAGCGAATGACGTACGTATCGCCCTCATGTAGCTGACCCACGCTCTCAGCTGGGATCTCGATTTCATCAAATTCACAAATGTGCCAGGCATCCACTGCCACCGTGGCTAACTGAGCCTGCCGTCCATCTTCTGAGGTGACCACACCATAACCTCGATGCACATCTACACCCTCTAAAGGCATTTTCAGAGGAATGTCTCCTCCATCTATCAGAGCCTTCACATCACATGGTTTCAGGTCTGAATCCTGGGACGCAGTGAAGTGTTGGTGTACTGGACTCTGTATGAAGACACAACAACCACAAGGTGCACTTCACACACACAATTTTTATTTATAGATTTTTTTGATTATATGATTTTTAAGTGGATAGCACAGCTGCCTCACAGAAAGAAGGTTCGAGTCATACACGTTGTGCTTTTTTGCGTGGCATTTGCATGTTTTCCTCATGCTTGTGTGGGTTTCCTGCAGGTACTCTGATTTCCTCCCACATGCCAAAAACATGCATATAATGCAAACTGGCTGTTTCAAGTTGCTCCTGGTTGTGAGTGTGAATTTTTTTGTGAGTGTTATGGCCATACAATGGTCTGGCGAGCTCTTTGGGATGTACTGCACCTTTGCCCAGTCGGTTGGGATAGGCTCCATCCCTTCCTATGACCCAAGTACAAATATTAATGTTCGTTAAATGATTGAGTAAAATGATTACTGAGTTAGAAACGGGGGGAATTGGCTAATTTTATATGTTCCAGAGATGCAGTGATTCACTCTGACTATTCTGTAGTAGTATTTCACAGTCAGCACCGTGTCAGGTGTGTGGGATTGGTTGGATTTTGTATATAACCTTCATGTTCCTTCCTCATGTCGTTGTGTAACATGTGTAGTTCTTTCTAAAACTCCGGTCCCACATAGCTAGAATGACTTCACGGTAGACCAAGGTACGTATATAATTCCGAGCCAGCATTACACTTGAAGTGTTCAGGGCACTTCCGTTGGATTACGTGAGAGCTGAGTAGCTATCTTGCTTTCCAGGATGGCATGGCTTTCATTTCCAAAATGTTTATACACAACCTTGGGACAACTGCTGGATCAATTCAATGGCTGCAACCGTAAGGCATATAGAACTTACCAGATGTTACCCCAGGATTCCATCGAGGTAAAATATGTACAAGTCTGCATTCAGTTTCTACTGATAGACATGAAATGACGGCAGCAACGTAGGCAGCCCAGGTGCTTATGTTTCTCAGGCAAGTCCATATTTCCTTTTTTGTCAGACCACCCCCAACATCCCCCTGAATGGTCACAGAATGGCCACAGTAACCCCAGGAACGGTGATCAAGAATCCTGTAATATGTAAGACCTATGCTTGACTTCACCTTGACTTCCTCCACGGTTGGTTCCTCTTTGTTTGGTTTACACTCAGCCCAGTCCAGAAACTTCTCCTTGAATAGAGCGGTCTCATTATGCTCTGAAAGTCTTCCAAATAGAGCCCAGCTTGGCCTTCCCTCACCTTGTCTACACACACACACACACACACACACACACACACACACGCACACACACACGGGGGCAGAGAGAGAGAGAGAGTTGGTGAGACAACTAGCCTGGAACAGCCTTTAAACCTTCATTGTACAATCTTAGACCAAAAGTCACCAGAAGGGGGCAGTGTTTTATCACTAACGTGTTGGTGTAAAGTAATGACCTACATGCTTTTCCCACAAATCTGTTCTCCAGACCTTCCTTCTCCTGAACACATGAGCTATCCCCAATACTATTTAATACATTTTTATGTCATGCCTGAGGAAAATGATTGTGTTTAGTGGATGTGAAAGTATAAGTACTAATCAAGCATTTAAATTAAGTTAGTCTGCTGAAACAAGCTACACCATGAAAGCCAGTAGAAGTATAACTCACTGAGGGAGATCCTTATTGGCTGAGGATGAGTCCAGGGGGTTGACCCTACACGTGCTGTAATCATAGGTTCCACTCCAGAGCTGTTTACCCAGCTGTACTGCCACCTTCCTATCACTCAGAGCCACATCCTTCCCTGTCCATATATATACCTCGCTGCCAAAATCAAACACTAAGGCCTGATTCACCCACACACACACACACACACACACACACACACACACACAGGCAACAGAAACAAAACAGGGTGACAAAGCTGTGAAAAAGTCATAGCTGAAAATAATGTCACCGTAAACAAAGTGAATGTGTTGATTGAGAGGTCTGACCTCTTTGGAGTTGAGCAAAGTCACACTGGGGATGGAAGCCCAGGCTTCCTCGTAAGGCACCAGCTTGTCTTCCACCACCTTGTAGATACAATTTGTCTCCACAATTCCACTCTCATACAGTTCATCTTCATCTGGATCACCGGCGACTACACATACACAAACAACACACATTTAACTACAAACCGGATTCCAAAAAAAGTTGGGACACTATACAAATTGTGAATAAAAACTAAACATCATAAAGAGGAAGGTGCAACAAAGAAGTCCAAAGACAGTTGAACGGTTTGAGGCCTGTATTAGACAAGAATGGGACAGCATTCCTATTTCTAAACTTGAGAAACTTGTCTCCTCGGTCCCCAGACGTTTGCAGACTGTTGTAGGAAGAAGAGGGGACGCCTCACAGTGGTGAAAATGGCCTTGTCCCAACTTTGAGATTTGTTGACACCATGAAATTTAAAAGTTAGTTTAAACTTTTAACCCTGTCATCTGTGTTCTTTTTGGAATAAAATATTGAAATTTGTCACTTCCACATCATTGTATTCAGGTTTTATTCACAATTTTTAGTGTCCCAACTTTTTTGGAATCCGGTTTGTACACACACAGTGAGCGCATTTATTGAACATCTGTAAATTTAACGTCATTCACTGCACCTGAGGTGCATAACGGTTTTAGTACTACATGGGATCATAGCCCCCTCCTCACCTCCTCCAAAAAAAACCCAAAACCCTCACACAAATAAAGATTTTTATGGTTTATTTCCTACATTTTTTTAAAATGATGGCATACACAGGTGAGCTCTGAGCATGCACAGGAGCAGCTGCAGAACTGGTGGAACGGCATCTTTTAAGCCTACTCATTCAGACTCCTGTACATACTAGACAGAAATGTAAATATATCCTGCTCTATGAAGGCATTTCAGTGTAGACGGCATGGAAACAGAAAACAAAGATTTCGTTTTCATTTTAATTCATGATAACGATGACTTCGCTTACTCCAAGTGACTATGACAAACTGTGTTTATCCATTGTTTTCATTCAAGCACGATCCGTTCAACATACTGTTTATTATAAACATAAGAAAGCAGACGAATCAGATCACGTTGTTGCCGTGTCATATATACTGAATACATATGTATAGTGCCTATGGAATTGCAAATCTGTCTGCATATTTTTCACAATGACGTAGTGGTTAGCACATCTGAGCTGTCCCCACCCTCGCCCAGAGTCGATTGAGATGAGCTCCAGCCTTCCCTCAGCCCTTATTACGATTAATCGGTTAAGAAAATGAATCAACAAATATCTACCCCCCCCCACACACATTTTTTTATGTTTGTCTCAAATTATTTTTCACTTGGTAATAAGAGCAGACAGATGTTGATATCTGTATGTATTCATGTTTGTATATATGTATGCATGTATGTATATAAATGTTTATAATTATCTTTGTTTTCTATTATGTACGTATACAATGGTACCATACGCAGATATACAGGATCTCCATCCTCTAGATTTTTTTTTATGTCTCTAAGAGCTCAGCTGAAATGCTGCTGTTCCATGCTCTAAGTCCGTCAGTACTCTTTACACGTATGACTGAGTGTGTTTACTAAGAGTGTAATGGTTGTTCTCAACTCGGCATCTGCTCTCCATATGTACACATTCACAGTGTATGAGCGTGTGAAGGTGTGTGTGTGTCTGATCTTAGCACCTCTGTATTCAGTTTGTCCTCCAAGAAGGTTCCAGAAGTCCTTGGCAGAGCGGCTGCTTGTGTTGATGCCCTCCTCCAGGATCGTGACCTGAGGGGCTTTACAGCCAAGGTCTCTTTTAGTCTGGACAAACTGTGCCATTTCTGCACCCTTTTTACACACACACACACACACACACACACACACACACACACACACACACACACACACTGTATTGTGGGTGAGCGCTAATCTAAAACACAACTAAAGCTTCTGCTGTGTCTCACGGAGCCAGATGTAAGAGCAGTGAATCAAAGCGAGTAATAAAAGAGACTATGAGCATCACTCTACCCATCAAACTGCTTATACAGGATTTAGCTGGGATCTAAACAGCTTGAAAGCAAAATCCATTTACTGCAACATTGTAATGGCTATGAATTCAGGTATGCTAGTACCTTGGCCTTCTCAATAACATTGGCAAACTCCCCGTGCCACAGGAAGCAGTGATTTGGAGTAATTAATAGAAAACAGTCACCACTGTTTAGAGAGCGGGCTGTGGGTTCCACCAGACGCACCTGAACATGTCTGCGCCCTACACACACACACACACACACACACACACACACACACACACACACACACACAGAGAGAGAGAGAGAGAGAGAGAGAGAGAGGGAGAGAGACAGACAGACAGCGAGATAGAGAAATAAGAACACAAACTTTGTGTTTTTTGTTTTTTTTTTAAACCATTTTATGACCGCACTGACATAAAGCTGCCGTGCCAGAAATGCTTAAGCTTGCTTAATATTTCAGGAGCGTAGCACACTAAAAGTTCCCACGGTTTTTCTAAAGTGAAATTCAACCATTTTTCTATAATAAGACATTTTTTCCAGTTAGTCAAATCAGCATTAAAGTTAAAAGGAAGTTCAAGTTAGAGGGAGTCATTTTTCACAAGCATTTTTTTTATATTTCTTGAAATTCTCTTTACATCCTGACAGCAAAGAATCAACCAAATAATCGTTATAATAAAAGGAAAAAAAATCTCTCATCAGTGAATCATTCAGAAATGACTGGATGACCTGGCACAGTTTCGACAATTAGCTTAATTAGACAATTAGCTTAATGCGCATGTCTTTATACTGTGGGAGAAAACCTCATTACCCAGATGAAACCCACACAAGCGCAAGGAGCAAGCAATACAAAAAAATAAAATAAATAAAAAAATTAAAAATCCTCATTACACCCAGGGTCTGAGGCGGACATGCTAACCCCTACATCACTGTGCTGCCCTGCAAATGCATTAAAGTATTTAAACGAATAATGCCAAAATCTAGCTAAAAGTCAATTTATATCAATATACTATATCCCGTACCACTAATAATGAGCCCAAAGGTTATGTATGAGGGCAGCTGTAGTCAAATAGCTAGAGAAGCAGCTTTGTGACAGAAGGAAGCAGGTTCCATTCGCAAACCAGCAGAAGGAATGTGTGATAGTGGGGGAGAGGGCTGCACCTTCCCTTCCTCCACATTCATGGCTGAAGTTCCCCAGAGTAAGGCGAATAACCCCTAACACCTCCAATGTGTGGCAGCTCACTGCTGCAAGAGTGTGTGTATGTGTGTGTGTGTGTGTGTTCACTGTTTACATGTGTGCATGCTCACTTTGGATGGGTTAAATGCAGAGTCAATAATTTCCCTTGTGGGATTAATTCAGTACAGAAAAAACCCTAATTAAACATGTCTTCCAAAATCCAAATAATTTGAAGACAATTTTGTCCTCACAGTGATATTCAAATCTAAATACACTTCTTGAAGTGCTGCATGCTCTTCAGTGAAGAATGTTATGAACCTCAGCTCTTCCCACTCAGTCCTTTGGCTTTGCTCTCTGAGACACCCACCTTTGATGTGGATGAGCATGAGCTTGTGAAAAGGCACAGCACTGTTGTTGGTCACCACTTCAGTGGACTTAACGCTTCGTAAATTTACGTTCTTGAAGTTTTCTTTGCTTGCCAATCCAGCCAAAGCACAACCAGCAAATCTTGAGTGTTTAGCCACTGAGAACACAAGAAAAAGAAACCTATTAAATGTAAATTAATTTAATTAAAATAACTTCATTTCAGCTCATGAGGAAAGTATTAAGTGGTTGAAATGTGATTTAAAGTCGCACTTCTCTCTACTTGGATCCTCTTGGCTTCCAACGATGCTATGTTGAGCCTCTGCTCAGTGTAAGCCTGTTTCAGGTCGTCTCGAGCTGCCAGGGCACGCAGAGGGTTTCTTGAGCCTTTTGTGTTGCGAGAGGGCCTCACTGACCGCTTGTGCTCTGCTACAGATGTGGCTAACCTGGCATAAAAATAAACCCAGTTCAAGAAAACATGGGAAAAAAAGAGAGCTTCTGTACAAAAGAAAAAAAAAAAAACACGAGTAAATCATCAGGAACAGATGGAGTAAAGAAGAACAACAAAAATATATCAACACTGAGAAAACAAATGTCACTTGCTTTGGAGAGTCAAACTGGATAGAGCTGAAATCAATCTCTTCATCCAAACATGAATTTGAGCCGAAATCTGTGGGGGACATGGGCTTAAAAAAGTTCTGAAATGTCTCATCATCGTCCAGGGTCATCACTTCCTTCTCCTTTTCCTCTGTCACCTCGATGGTAGAAGGTTTACTGTTTACACCTGCAGGTACATCCACACACATCACACTTTTAGTTGACTGCTTCAATTCAATCTGAGTAGAACAGTGCACATTATGCTGTTTATGAAATAAGTTGAAAGCACCTTTACTGTGAAGTTTGTCTAAAAACGACTCGAGTTTGTCAAGCCTCTTGTCACCCTCGGCATTGGGTTGAGTAGAGATCTCTGTGGGAAACATCAACATCCAAACCTGAGATTTTTTCCTCTTTATGCACCCAGAGTAGTTTTCCAAAATTGAACTTAATTCGTGTTATTTTGGAGAGGGTCACATATTTAAGTCACAAGTTCATGTTTTGAGTAAGCGCCAAAGTAAATTTAAAATGGCTTACTTGGATGAAAATATGATATCAAACTACATCCTTCACAGCATAATCTTCGACATGGCCAAGTTCAAATATCAATAAACACAATTTATCCATGATAAAATACTTGTGTAAGAAAGAACTCCATGTCCAAACTGTTGTAAAACAATAGAAATATTACCTTATGTTACATGTTTTCAATCTGTCTTTGTGATGGCTCGTGGTATTTCCTTATTCTCCATATCACTACCAGAATACTTCACCTACTTACAGAATCCCAAAAGGATTCACCACATCACACAGTGGTAAATTAATGACAAACCTCAAAACAGACATGACTCTAAAAAGAACTCCATTTTTGCGAGGAAGGCAATAGCACGATCATGCTCTGATTAGTCAAGATTGATCGTTTTGTTTATGGATGTCAGGGAGTTTAAAATGTGGATTTCAGAAAATGGTTCTGTAACTGTAATTGTTATCTTCTCAAAAGTAGCCTTTCCTGATTATCAACATACAAAGTGACATAACAGTCAGTTTCCATCCTATACTCATATATTATACCTCATTTTGAAGCATATCAATTTCTCATTCTGGACATATGAATACAAAGATCCCTCACTTTCCGAGATTAATTAGGATTGAGCCAAAATTCCGCGAAGTAAGATCGACCTCTCCTGACTGAGGTATACATACATGTAGCTTCTTCTTCTTTTCCTTTCGGCTGTTCCCTTCAGGGGTTGCCACAGCAAATCATCTGCCTCCATCTCACCCTATCCTCTGCATCTTCTACTCTTATTCCAACTACCTTCATGTCCTCATTCACCACATCCATAAATCTTCTCTTTGGTCTTCCTCTAGGCCTTCTGCCTGGTAGTTCCAACCTCAGCATCCTACTACCAATATACTCACTATCCCTCCTCTGTACATGTCCAAACCATCTCAATCTTGCCTCTCTGACTTTGCCTGCAAAACCTCTTACATGTGCTGTCCCTCTGATGTACTCATTCCTGATCCTATCCATCAACATTACTCCCAAACAGAACCTCAACATTTTCAGCTCTACTACCTCCAGCTCTGCCACCTGTCTTTTCCCCAGGGCCACTGTTTCTAAACCATACAACATCGCTGGCCTCAACACCGTCTTGTACACTTTTCCTTTCATTCTTGCCGATACCTTCCTATCACACATCACACCGGACACTTTTCTTCAACCATTCCAACCTGCCTGGACTGTTCAGCCTAAGTACTGTACTTAAAATCCTCCACTGTCTTATCTCTGATCTCTGTAACCTCACCGTTCCTCTCGGGTCCTTGTCGTTCACAGACATGTATTCTGTCTTACTGAAGCTAACATTCATTACTCTCCTTTCCAGGACATACCTCCACCTCTCTAGATGTTCCTTCACTTGTTCTCCGCTCTCACTACACATCACAATGTCATCTGCAAACATCATAGTCAATGGGGTATCTTGTCTCACCTCGTCTGTCATCCTGTCCATCACCATAGCAAACAAGAAGGGGCTCAGAGCTGACCCTTGATGCAGTCCCACCTACATATTGATCTCTTCTGTCACGCTGACAGCACACTTCACCACTGTCTTACATCTCTCGTACATGTCCTGCACCACTCTAACATACTTCTCTGCCACTACAAACTTTCTCATGCAATACTACAGGTCTTCTCTCGGCACCCTGTCATATGCTTTCTCCAGATCCACAAAGGCACAATGCAGTTCCCTCTGACCTTCTCTGTACTTCTCTATTAACATCCTCAAAGCAAACACTGCATCTGTGGTGCTCTTTCTTGGCATGAAACCAAACTGTTGATCACAAATGCTGACTGCTGCCCTTAGTCTAGCGTCCACTATTCTTTCCCATAACTTCACTGTATGGCTCATCAACTCTGCCACAACTATGCACATCTCCCTTGTTCTTAGAAGTGGGCATCAGCACACTTCTCCTCCATTCCTCCAGCATCTGCTCACTCTCTAAGACCTTGTTGAATGTTCTTGTCAGGAAATCTACTGCTGCCTCTCCTAGACACTTCCATACCTCCACCGGTATGTCATCAGGACCAACTGCCTTTCCACTCTTCATTCTCTTCAATGCCCTCCTCACTTCACCTTTACTAATCTTTGCTACTTCCTGGTCCTCAACAGTCACCTCTTCTACTATTTTTTCTCTCTCATTTTCCTCATTCATCAGCTCTTCAAAGTACTCTTTCCATCTTCACAGCACACTTCTGTCATCAGTCAATACATTTCCCACTCTGTCCTTAATCACTGTAGCTTGCTGCATGTCCTTCCCATTTCTATTTCTCTGCTGGGCCAACCTGTATAAATCATTTTCTCCCTCCTTACTGTCCAACCTAGCATACAAGTCATCATACACCCTCTGTTTGGCCATTGACACAGCTATCTTCGCTTACTCTGTGTCTCCCTGTACTCTTGTTTATTCTCTCCGTTCCTCTCAATGTCCCACTTATTCTTAGCTAACCTCTTTCTTTGTACACACTCCTGCACTTCCTCATTCCACCACCAAGTCTCCTTATCTACTTTCCTTCCAGAGGACACACCAAGTAGTCTCCTACCTGTCTCCCTGACCACATTAGCTGTAGATGTTCAGTCATCTGGAAGCACTTCCTGACCACCCAAAGCCCATTTCAACTCCTCCTTGAGGACAACACGACACTTCCTTTTTCAGCTTCCACCACTTTGTCTTCTGCTCTGCCTTTGCCTTCTTCACCTTCCTCACCATCAGCGTCAACCTGCACACCACCATCCTATGCTGTTTGGCAACACTCTCACCCACTACTACTTTGCAGTCACTGACTTCCTTCAAATTACATTGCCTACACAAGATGTAGTCTACCTGTGTGCTCCTACCTCCGCTTTTATAAGTCACCCTATGCTCCTGTCTCTTCTGGAAGAAAGTGTTCACCTTGACCATTTCCATCCTTTTTGCAAAATCTATCAACATCTGTTCTTTGTGTTCCTGTCCTAGATACTAAATCTGCCCATCACTTCCTCGTACCCTTATGCACCAACATGTCCATTGAAGTCTGCACCAATGACCACTCTTTCACCTCTGGGGGTACACTTCATCTTACTCATTCCAGAATCTCTCCAAGCTCACATCCTGCCTGTGGGGCATAAGCACTAACAACATTGAACATCACACCTTCAATTTCTAACTTGAGACTCATTACTCTGTCTGACACTCTTTTCACTTCTAGAACATTCCTGACAAACCCCTCTTTCAAGATGGCTCCTACTCCATTTCTCTTCCCATCCACACCATGATAAAACAGCTTAAACCCTGCTCCTAAGCTTCTAGCCTTGCTACCTTTCCACCTGGTCTCCTGAACACACAGTATGTCCACCTTCCTCCTTCGCATCATGTCAGCCAGCTCTCTACCTTTTCCTGTCATAGTTCCAACATTCAAAGTCCCTACTCTCAGTCCTAGACTCATGCCTTTCGTCTTCTCTCTCCACCTATGGACACGCCTCTGCCTCTCCTTCTTCGACCAACAGTAGTCCAATTTCCACCAGCACCCTGTTGGTTAGTAGCACTGATGGCGGTCGTTGTTAACCCCGGCCTCGACCGATCAGGTATGAAATTTGTTTTGATCATTCGCATGTTTATCTTGGTACAAGTTTTTCGCCCAATGCACTTCCTGTCGCAACCCTCTGAATTTTCCGGGCTTGGGACCGGCGTGAGGATGAACACTGGCTTGTGCCCCCCACCTCATAGCTGCATTGTATATGTACATGTATATGTGTATATAACATCAATAAATACATATTCAACGGCTATGAATGTCTATAATAACAATTAAACAGTCAAAAATAATGCATAAGATGGAAAATAATATAAATACACACACCTACAGACGCGCACGCAAACAGATGCACACCTCACATAAAAATGTAAGTAGTTTTGATGGGGAGGTTTTGGGTTGTTTGGGGTTTTTTTTTTTTTTTTTGCATAATTGGCCTTGTTTTGCGGCATTTCCCTTGACTTTTGCCTTCTTCTTCGTTAATTGCCTTATTTTTTTAATTCGATGAATATTTAAGAAAGAAAAAAAAGTGATATACTGAAGCCACATGAATTGAAGTGTGAAGTAGCGAGGGATCCCTGTATTTCAGTCTGAAAAACTTCCTACTTAATCCGTATTATGGTGGAGTGAGTCACATATGTCAATATTTAATCATTATCCATTGATTATCTACTGCTTATCTCTCAGGGTAGTGAGAGAAGATGATGCCAATCCCAGCTGAGTTCAGAAAAGAGGTGGGATTACACACTGCAGTCTAATGTTTAACTGTCTGTCTTCCTTTCGGCTTTTTCCCCTTTTTTTTTACTCAGGAGTCGCCACAGCAAATCATCTGATTCGCACGTTTGATTTGGCAGAGGTTTTTACGTCGGATGCCCTTCCTGTCACAACCCTTTTTATAGCAAGGGACAGAAACACACTGACGACTTTGCAGCCACTCTTTACGAAAGTCAGCAATGGTTCTTTTACATGCCTCTCACCATAGACAGTGAGAGACATGGCCCGCCTTTGATAACCCAGTTAGCTGCACTGGGGGGGACAGTGACAACCTTGCGGAGAGTGGGACTTGAACCCCCAACCTTTGGATCAGCGATCCAGTGCCCTATACCACTAGACCACCACTGCCCTCAGTGCAGTCTAATGTTTAACAACTATCACAATTACACCTATAGACAATTTCAGAGAAATCAGTTGTCGTAGTTCACATCGAACTGCTGAAGCTGAAGTATCTGAAAGGAAAATCATGCAAGCACATGGGAAACATGTAAACTCTGCATGCCCTTGGCTGAGATTGAATCCCAGAACATTCTCCGTTTCCTTATTTTTTAAATATTTAATAAAGTTGTAAATGCTTCAAATAGTGTATAGTACAAATATAACGCTTAAATTAATATTGTTCCAAATATTCACATCTGTATTAAGATTTAAAACCAGAGTGTACATGGACTTAAACTAGAATCATTGATGGTGTTTTTTTCCCTCAGTGAATTAAATTAGTGGTTTTGTGTGTACCTCAGAACAAAAATTTCTCATGAATTAAGTTGCCTTTATTACTCAAAATATAAACAAGCTATCTTAATTCAAACCAGGAAATTTCAAAGTGGCTCACTCCACTGTGCACTCATTAACAAACATGATCTTTATTTGATCCTTAGGGGGGGAAATATCCACATCCTATTTGCAGCTGTATTTGTACCAATTTAGTTTTAACCCGAGCATGTATGGAAGCTTTACCTTCTAAAGGCTTGACTGGTGTGCTGTGGCTTGCTTTCTTGCTGAGGATAACAGGCACATCATCTCTACTGGGGGATACAAGGCCTAATGGAAAAACAGATGCAGCACAGGCAAGCACTTGAAACAAGAGGGGCTATGAAATCATTGTGAAGATGAAATCATCTCAGTGTAGCGCACTGTGGACAAAGTAGAGAGAGCCAACATATCTACAAATATGAGCGTGTACCTCTCTTGGACATGCGTCCAGCCACAGAGAACTGTGTGGAGTCGTTGGCAGCTCCTTTTCCTTTGGCTTTCCACTGCTCTTCCTTCTCCTGCAAGATCTTCATACGCTCAGCGAGGGACATTTTTGTCTCCATATTAGCTGAGGATTTCTGCTGACAATTAGAGACATAGAGAGATAAAGAGAGAGAGAACATTATTGGAAGTCAGAAATTAAATGAGTATTATAAGTTATTAGCTTTTGTGCCACAAGCCTGTGCCACCAATACAGCTGCACATTCCTAACTAAAAATATGAAAAAGTCTACACCAAAGAGAATAACTACAGCCTTGAGAACAAAACTACCCGGCATACATGCACAGCTTTCACCTGGGAGACATAAATTTCTCTCAATTGCAGCACTAATGAGTACTTGCAGAAATGATTTGCACATAAAAAGGAGCTTGAGTACTGAAATGAAATTTTACCATCAAAATGAATTATCATGGTCTATATACAACATAAGAGTCCCCAGATATGCGGCTGCTATAATTAATGTAAAATATCAGTTTAAACTACTCTGTTATTCATTAACCACAAAGTCCCACTAATTTCGAGCAGGGAATTTCTGTTATATTTATTTTTCTGTCTCTTCCTTTCCGTCATAAAAGTCCTCACTGCCGACACGCTATAATTAATGTCTGTTCATGGAATTTATGATCCCTAGCATGGCAGTGTCTGGACCCATTAGGCAGGAAAATATTCAGCACACATCATCCAGCGGTCATTTTCATGAGCACCACAAGACACTGATGCTAATTTGCTAATGGTGTAGAATTTCCAGAGGTGTAGAAATGATTACTGTTACGACTCAAGGCTCTTTCCCATCTGGCTTAATACAGGCATACACATTTTTAGCCTAGACTAAGAGAGCCAGCTCTCCAACAGACATACACTCAACCATATTGTTTGCTTCATATTATTTACTCTGTGAGAAAAGCCAGACAAGCAGAACTTTGACCCAGCAAAAAATGCTAAAACAATTCAATTCATTTCGAATCCCCCCAAAAATCTTCATCATGGAGAACTATCCCTCAGCAGGAATAAATTAAAAGTGTGAGTCTGGACCCAGAGGAGCGAGACAGAAGGAGACAGAGCTTCCACAGCCAAAGAAATACATGGGCCATACCCCTTAACATCTGGAACTTTAGAGCATGCGGTCATTGCAGGTGTCTTTGGCAATGCCTGAGTGAAAAAATACATCGAACTTATAAATTCTTGCATTTAATGATTGAGCCTTTGGGTAAATTGTATCTGTTGAAGTTTGGTGCCTTAAACAAGCACACAAACAAGTAGTGTTGCTGGAGTAAATTACGCCAAAGAAATTTTGCTGTTTGTGACTGGGGTGAAAAAAAGTTAAAAAAAAAAAAAAAAAAAAAAACCCAGGGCCTCACAGGAAAGACACCATTTTCCCTTGAACTCATGCTGAGCCACAACTAAACAATATTCCATTTCCATTTCCAGAGGTACAGTCATACTCAAAGAGAGGCATTGTTTAAAAAAAATACACTTAGAGCACACACTCTAAACAATCCACATGAGCACAGATGACCCAAACGCTAAAGCCTGAAAATACAGAAAGATAATATATGAATAGGACTGGGATTGTTTCCTGCAGGCTGTTTATGAAGTAGATTCATGAAAACAAAAGGTGGCATGCGTCACACACTCAGACGCATGCCATGTCATTTTCTAGAACACCTTATCCATGATTAGGGTCGCAGGGAGGCTGGAGCTCATTACAGCCAACTCCTAGCAAAGGTGTGGTGCTCCCTGAGCAGCTTGCCAGATCATTGCATGGCCAATGTACACACATAAGCACACAACCATTCACACTCACATTCACACCTATGGTAATTTTGAATACCCAGCAAGCCTAATATGCGTGCATTTGACTGTGGGAGGAAACCGGAGTACCTGGATGAAACCCACAGAAGCACATGAGAACATGCAAACTCCACAAAGATATGCCCTCTCAAGGGATGGGGCTTGAACTCCAGACCTTCTTGCTGTGGGACAGATATGCTAACCCCTATACCACCATGTTGCCCACTCAGGAACCTATCAAATGAAAATAAAAATAAAGCTGTGCCCATGCATCAAAACAAAAACAGACAGGTAAAACTCACCTGACGTAAAGAGCTATGGGATAAGCAGAAGCTGAGAGGGATGATAAGAAGAAGACAGGACAGGAGCCTAAAAAAGGGAAGGCAGAATATAGGGTGTAGATGCAAAGAAAAGAGGATAAAATGCAAAATGTGAGTCAAAAAGGCAGCTAAAGAAAGCACAAGGAAGAATCATAGGAAAGGAATTATGTGACATCTTTAAATGATTAACTATGAGTAATACTCAATAGCATATACGAACCGAGCAAAGTAAATCAATGAGCCGAGTAGAAGAGCTGAGTAGCAGGTGCATGTGGCTATCAGGCTGAGCTGAGGTCATTGTTATGGTTCTGGAGTTGATTTCTCATAAGACGCTGTTACCTCTGAGCTTTCACTTGACCCTGATTTAGCTGAGCTGACACTCGTCAAATTCCTCTCCAGAGAGATTTCACAGAGGGAGTATCAGTGTGAGGGGAAAAATAAAGAAGACCGATCTTTCTCTGATTAATCTAAAGTGGAAGAAAGCTTGGGGAGACATGTAGCTCAGACCTCCTGGACTTTGACAATTTTCCAATTACTTGATCCATGTGAAAAGCTGAAAAATAATACATCCTATGGGACAAGACTTCAGAATAGTGAAACATTATTTCAGTAAATCATTTGGCGTGAAACAAATCATATACGCAGTATTCTGTTAAGCTGTAAACATTATTGTATCACCTCTTACTTTTTTTTATACTTTATTACATTAAACAGTCACAACAATCCATTTTCGGCTTAAATATGAAGCTGTAACCTTCCCTAACAGGACAGTGCTGATTCTAGCAGATAGATGATGTCATTGGTACAGAAAACTGATAGCACAAAAACAACATCTGCTTAAATATTAATTGTCATAAACAATCCAAATCCATGAAATGATTCGATCGTACAACTTCAATATACAAACTATGCTTAACCAATGTATCAGGATATAGCTCTATGTTTCAACAGCCCATTGGTCTGACAGCCATACTCATAAGATCATATAAGATGGGCACCTTACTCAGTTTGGTTAGGTCCTGGTTAGGGCTATCGGACCAATGGGCCGTCGGAATATAGGGCTGTAACCAATTTTCCACAGTGTGTCCAATTCAACTACCTTTAACACAACCATTCTATTTTGTAGTCCATAATTCCACTAAAGCAGTGGTTCTTAACCTGGGTTCGATCAAACCCTAGGCGTTCGTTGAGTCAGTCTCAGGGGTTCGGCGGAGGTCAAGACACACACTCAACTCATAGTCGTGACGACACGTCGCGCTTGGCCATCACTGGCTGCAGGTGATCACGCTACATTGCTTGGTGGCATTTGGTGCGCTCAGTAGTCGAATTGTGACTGTTGTGATGGTACGTCGTGTGATTTCTTTCTTAATGTTTTAATTCATACTATGTTGAGCAAAAAAGAAAGTGGTCGGACTACATGGATTCACATAAATAACGGAACGTGATGCTCGTCAGCGTCCTATCTGCATGATTTGCAAAGTAGGATCAACCCCCATGCTGATTGACGTATATGTACATGTATATGTGTATATGAGAGATGTATATAATATCAATAAATACATACTCAATGCTATAAATGCTTATAATAACAATTAAACATTCAAAAATAATGCATATTGCATGTAAATAAAATATAAATACGTACTCACACATACAGACGTGGCGCGCACACACAGATGCACACATCACATAAAAATGCAAGTAATTTTGATGGGGGGAGTTCATGCATTCTATTTTTTTTATTCTTTGTACACAGTGATATTAATGCACGGTTTATTTTGGTGCCCCAGTAAAAACATATACAGTACCTATGTCTTGAATTTGAAACAAACAACAAAAAAAAATCATATTTTATTTTTCAATAAAGGAGGGTTCGGTGAATAAGCATATGAAACTAGTGGGGTTCAATACCGCCAACAAGGTTAAGAACCACTGCACTAAAGTCTGAAGTATTCCACCCCACGGTCTCTTGCTCACTTCTGGTATAATACAGAGATTTCGGCACAACATAAAAGTCGAGCTCTCATATGATTTCCTTGAACGTTTTTGGTGGGAACCCCATGCAAATGTCCTTTGTGTATCAAAATTAAATCATTGTAATAACTTGTTTATAGAACGGAATAAAAATGAGGTAACCAAACATGCTATCTTGTTCTCTAAACCTATGGTTTCTAAATGTTCGAGACTATCCCAATAACAAAAGAATATAGGCTAATATGTCTTTTATTTATTTCACGTCATTTACAATGACAACACATCACGTGAGCCGAGTCTCACGTGCTCCATGTGATTCACTCTCAGAAAAACAATCTTCTGTTTATTCCTTTTTCATGATGTTCAATGAATAACACAGAGATCCCATGTGGACACATACGCCAAAGGGACAGAGGGATGCTATAATCTTTCTTGATTTTCCAAAAGCACCCCGATGGTTAGATGCTCTTTCCTTATCACTGGTGTGCCACTAAAAATTACTCCTACTCATATTATGCCGGGACATACAGAATCCTGTTTCCAGAACATGATCAGGCTTGCCTTCATTCATCAAATCTATCCATTACACAAGCTCTTTATGCACCATTGCTGACAAACATGCACAAATTACAGTTCCTGACATTGAGAAATTGAAGCAATAAATTCATCCAATCATCTGACTGCTTCGAAATTGGACCTCATTTATCAATCTTTTAATTTTGTCTGAATGTTTTCATACGCCTAACTGAACAAAAAATGCAAACAGATTTATAAATGTGCTGATAGTACTGATTGTCTTCATCTTCATGTGTATAATTTCATAAATAGCGATCACTTATACGAAACCTTCACCATACAACAGAATTATATTCATTGACACCCCTGAAATCCATAAAAAGGCAAAGTGCAGACTTAATATGATTCAAACAATGATTATGGGGCAAAACATCACATAGTATCCACAAAATCATCTTCCACTAATGCACTTCAGCCACCATATCACCTTGGTGACCACAGACACACACTAACACCTATTCTATTAATTATTGTGTATAACTGAATGGATAGTGTCACCTTAATTTCTGGAAAATGTTTAATGATTGAGTATTAAGCCCATCTAGAGCTGAACTGATTCCACCAATCAAGGTTCATGTTGATATTCTTATATGTTAATTTGCACCAGTTCAGGAGATCCTATTTTTTTTTATTTATTTTGGTATTTTTCAGGTTTTTTTTTTTTTTTTTAACCAATTGAATTTTTATTGGAGCCACATTTCTTGTGTAAACTTCTCTGCAAGCAATTTACAAGTATAAACTTTTGTATCCAGTGTAGTAAATGAGGCATACCTTTTGGCTGTCTCTAGCCCCTCCGACTACACACATTTGCAATGATTATAAAGTCTAATCAGCAAAAGGCTTCACAACAAACACATACTCTATGATGATCACACTCAAGTTAGTCATACAAGAGAAAATATTAAAATGGCCATAAAGTCTCCAAAGCCATCCTGAAACCTTTTACTTCTGCCAGATCAAACATGCAATGCAGAGATAGATAGTCCAGAGATAAACAGTCTCATTTAGCCAGAGATAGCCTCAGCATGGGGTTCAGTCTGTAGCGCAGAGCCAGGTCTTACTGGCAGGATTACTAGAAGAAAATCCACCAACATTTAGGTTAAAGTTCATCATTCCAGACTCGCAAATTAGCATTAGGTGATAAATGCTTAAAGATATGTTTTTCAGGCTAGGAATGGAAGTCATCTTTTCCACACAGCCACAAAAGCATGGATGTGCAGAGATGGATCAAAGACTGACGCGCGGGGTGGGGGGGGGGGCAATAACACCAAGTCAGTCAGTGAAAGATTTGTACATGTATAACAAAGTTTTGCCTGATGGGTGGGAATTGGATACAAATAAAATGGGGGTGATCCAAAAAATTTTTAAAATGTAAAAAGATTCAAAAAATGAATAAATAAAGTTTTGGTTTTCAGCAGTTAGGGACCTGAAAAATACAATCTGGCAAAGACTTAAAGTATGAGTCATTTTGTGTGTGTGTGTGTGTGTGTGTGTGTGTCTGTGTGTGTGTGTGTGTGTGTGTGTGTGTGTGTGTGTGAGACAAGGCTGTTCTAAAACCTGCTGGGCAAACATGCAGATGTTGTTATACAAAGCCCAGGAATGGCTCTTGATCAGTGCTTCACAATTATTTCTTTGGCGCCCCCTCTAGGAAGAAAAAAACATTTCATCCCCACCACCTCACAAGCAACCAGAAGTAGTAGCATTATTTGTCTACAAAATTGTTATTAGTACACCTCTGCATAACATTGTATCTTTATTAACATTAAAAACAAAAAAGAAAGAAATATAGTTCAACTTACAATAAAGAAAAACTTCATTAACATTGCTTTTTAATCTGTAACAGAAAATATTTAAAGTGCACCAATCATCTTTTCCTTTCGGCTGTTCACTTCAGGGGTCGCCACAGAAAATCATCTGCCTCCATCTCACCCTATCCTCTGCATCTTCTTCTCTTACACCAACTACCTTCATGTCCTCCTTCACCACGTCCATGAATCTTCTGTTTGGTCTTCCTCTAGGCCTTCTACCTGGTAGTTCCAACCTCAACATCCTACTACCAATATACTCACTATCCTTCCTCTGTACATGTCCAAACCATCTCAATCTAGCTCTCTAACTTTGTCTCCAAAACATCTTTCATGTGCTGTCCCTCTGATGTGCTCATTCCTGATCCTATCCATCCTCGTCACTCCCAAAGAGAACCTCAACATTTATAGTGCACCAATGTGCCTGAAATAAATTTCTAAAAATCCTTATTTAAACTCATACAACTTATTTATGTCCATGTCGTTTTCCAAGATGGCGCTCCCTAGAGGGCGGTGTCACGGAGTTCTCAGAGTCAAACTGTTTCTTTGTTTTAATTTGTCTTGTATGTTGTTTTGTTTGTTTTGCACTATGCTCATCTATGACCGTGCGACCTTACTACAGCTATGAGAGCTTAGTCCTTTTGGACATTTAGAACTGAGCACGCTCATCTCCTATCCTGAGCTAATCCTGAGCTAATATGCTACCGCAGCTCAATGCTAGCCGCACCCCGGATAACAATAGACCCAGGCGGAGACGCGGCAGGCGGGGAAGGGCTGAACAATGACCCCGGTGCTTGGTTAGCAGTGGAAGGTTAGCACTCCCGGTCATATTGCTTAAAAATGAAAAACGTTCAGTCTCTGCAAAACCAGCAGATGAACCAGCTTCATGCTCAGATTGCAGCGCAGAGGGATCTACAGGACTGCTCCAGGCTGTATTTCTGTGAAACATGGCTCGAGGAGAGTGCACCCGACGAGACGACTACACCAGCCGGCTACACGGCCTTCAGAGAGGACCGGAGCGCAGCGGCTAGCAACAAAGCCCGCAGCAGAAGAACGGCGGATTCTCGTTAAATAAACCGGGTATACTGACTGTAGATTATCTCTAAATGTTGCTCTGAGAATGGAGAACATCTAACTTTGAAGTTGCGGCCATTTTGTTTACCCAGAGAACTGTTCATTTTTTTTCCAACAAAACAATGGGCATACAACAATATAAATATAAATATAATTACAATAACATAATATAATATAATATAGTGCAATTTCATTTATTGCGATTATCTACGGATTTATTTATGGTTCAATTATTATTATTATTATTATTGTTATTATTTTATTATCATCTTTATATTACTTTTATTATTATTATTATATATTGTTTCCTGGGTCTGTGTAAGGTCCTTTAAACATAGAATTTTTATGTCTTTATTTTATAGCAGTTTGTGTGTTGTCGATTTGAGCCTTCTTTTCTGTTTGTAACTTGACTCCTTGAATAACCCAGGTGGCGCTGCTCGTCGGCGACGCACGTCATAATACGACGTAACCAAAATTTCCTCTGGGATAATAAAGTATTATCTTATCTTATGTCTTAATATCGCCATCTCCACCTTCTCTTCGTTCCTGTTCAAAAATTTCCAAGTTGTTTCTTGAGGGGTTGTTTACTGCACTTCATATCGTTTTCTCATGCGAAAAACCGCTACACCATAGCGCGACAATGAGAGTGCCACTGTCAACTACTGGAATGAAGGTGCAATTATACTTAATTCTCGTACACTATTCCAGAAAAGCATGTTCCCCAGGGACATGCGCGTCCCTCTGGCATCATATAGCGCCCTCCAAGGGTGCGCGCCCCACTATTTAAGAAGCACTGCTCTAGACAGAAGTCATGAGTAAAGCATTAAATTTGCTATATTAAATCTTTAATATTTGTTTGATCCTGCTCAGCATTTAGTCCCTGGATGTGCTTCCTCTTACATTTATACACTTTGGAAGTACTCAAATTGGGAACGGTTTTCTTATCACCCAAAAGTCATTGTCCTGCTCTCTCCTCTGCTGTTGGCCAGTGCTCACATTAAGCTTAGTGTTTGGGTCTGAGTACACTTATGCCATTACAATGCAATGCACATTGCTCTCACACTGCATGATGCTGACTGTGTTTCATCAAAACATTGTAGCTTATCTGGAGTCGTTTGGGATGCAGTGATGTGATACAGATATATTACTTATTAACTTTTGTGTGAGCCACGTGGAAGTTGCTGCACCAATTTTCGTTCAACAGGAAATTGTGTGTGTGTGTGTGTGTGTGTGTGTGTGTGTGAGAGAGAGAGAGACAGCGCTTACAGAACACACGTTCACTGAAATCACATGGTTCAAGTGAATTGTACCAGAGAGCAATGTAATCATGCTCGTTAAATGAACATAACTTTGAGGCCGAAGACTTTTGGAAGTGATATGAATCCTCTAACCGGAGTATGCCTATATAGACCTACGTGGGAAGATATACTTAGCTAGTCCACCTACTAGCTTGTATCTGAGAAGGAAGAAACAAAAAACATGGCTGAAACCACATAAAAAGCAACTCATGTTCACAATTAAACTGGTGGCCTTCGGGTTACAGAACCTTTCACAATTCATTTTGTATTTATTAAAGCACTGGTTTCATGAACTGATGATGTTTTTAATAGTAATGCTTAATTTCAGTCGTCAAATGTGAAGATTAAAAAGGGTTAATACAGCATGTGTGAGTATTTATCCATTTTTTAAAAATCTAAAACCCAGAAAATTTCGGAATCGTTGATTCCGAACAGCTGTGAGTGAAATGTAACGTACTTGAAATCATGTGTTTCACTGGAATGAAAAGAAACATGAATGCAGTGTGTAAAGTCATTCACTGCTTGGAAGTTCCTGATTGTGTATATCTAAAGTAACATTAGCTCCAGTCAATGACTTTGACCCAGTTTTTTAAATTTTCTTTTTTAGCCAACTGCAAACCTTAAGCTCTTCCAGCATGTGTGACTGTGTAGTGCTGTCTTTGTGTGTGTGTGTGTCTACCTTCTTCTTCCAAGCATTCTCAGAATCCTGCAGCTTGCTGAAGCGGTCAGTCAGAGACATCTGGACCACATCACCGGCTTTGGTTTTCTTCAGCTTACCGCGCCAGTCATCCTCATTACCTGTCAGCTCAGCCAGCCTGCAAAAAACCGAGGAGAAAGAATGGTGAGAAAGGGTGAAGACTGTATAACAATATTTTATATATAAGTATGTATAAAATATAGTTTATTAGAACAGGGGTACCTCAAAAGGTATCAATACGGTATTAAATTAAGTCACCACTACTATTGAACAACCTGCACCACACACTACTGCCAAATTAGCTTCTCATCATACCTCTGGTTGAAAGAGGAGCTCATGCTGCCATCCAGACTGCTATCCAGCTCCTCACTTTCCTCAGATGCACACAGCGATGGTGAATGGGTAGCATCGCTTGAGCTGCTGTTTTCCCTCTGGATCAACTTTATTGCCCCATCCACCTTTGTCTCAGTTGCAGTCTCTTCCATTCTATCCTCCTGACTCTTCTCTTCACAGTCTTTGCCATGATCTTCATCTTTCTGTGGTGCAAACTCAGCCTCCAGGCTAGTGGAGCGGCTCTTCTTTAGAATGCCTCTAAGGCTACGTGCACCCGAGTCCTGCCTTTGCAACCCTGCTGCAAGGACCATCGGCTCCTGCTCCTCGACCTTCACACCTGGTATGAGGCCTGAGTTGGACTGCTCAATGACTAGTGTACACTGTCTGTCACCAAACCCAGGTTCACTGATTGAGTCCTGAAAAATGACGAAAGACGAGAATTTCAGAGGAAACACTGAGGACTTCTTTTAATGATGGTTCTCAGTGGTGCCGTTTTCTTTTCTTTTTTGTTTAATGCACTATTGCCTATATAAGTTACACTCGAAGATACTTGATAATGTAGGTACTGAATATATATCAAAAATCATACACAGACCAGCCATAATATTAACACCATCTGACTGGTCTATGGCTAAGCAGCACCATACACAGCAAGTTCCAATTCACCATGTGTTCCGATGCCTTTCTAAGATAATAGCAAGCATCCGTTTCCAAAACAGCAGGTCTTATGGGATATTCCTGGTATGCAATGGTAAGTATCTACTAAAGGTGGTCCAAGAAGGGACAACTAGGGAACTAGCAAGAGTGTCATGGATGCCTGAGGCTCATTGATGTGTGTGGGGACTAGAGGCTAGTGCATCTGATCTGATCCAACAAAGAGTTATTGTAGCACAAACTGTTGCAACTGGTAATGCTGGTAAAGGCTTCCTAGCCAGAGACCAGTCAAAAGACGGTAATTCTGTGGATGAGCAGTGAAATAGAGAAAATGTTCTTAAATTTGAACTTCTTTAGGTGAAATTAATAAAGCCCTTTTCTTTCCGAGAAACTGATTTGTGTTCTTCACATTCATAACTACGTACTGTATATCCCTAACCATTCGTTGTAGTTACTGGCTGATGGTCTTTATGTTGAATAATTAAAAATAAGCTTCCTTAAGTGCATAACATGTAGAGCATGTTCACTATCTCTGTAAGTTTTGTTAAACATGTTTGCTCAGAAATGTTCTTGTGATCTTGTCATGAATATCCAGTAAGACAAAGAACAGATCATGTAGTTTGGTCTTTCTGTGAAGAATACAAGTGTTTTATCTGTCAGAAGCAGCAAACCACCATGTTTCCTCCCTTTTATGGCCCCCAAATTCCCCGTCCTACCCTTTGCACTGGACAGAGACATAAAGAGGAAGAAAAAGCAGAGCTGGGGGCCTGCTTTATCAACAGCTCCACCATACACATACCCTGAGGACAGAGAGAGAGGAATGTAGGGGCATGGTGACCCCAAAGCAAAATGAATGAAGCGTTGAAGCAAAGAAACACAGAGGGGTGAAGATTCTTGACTCAGTGCAGTCTTCTGCATAATTTTCATTAAGTTAGTACAGTATTGATGTTTTCAGTGTATATCTACAAAACTGTGAAAACAGTGTGAATCAAGAATACATATATCCATATCTATCTATCTATATATATATATATATATATATATATATATATATATATATATATATATATATATATATATAGGATTTTCTGAGTAGATCCTTCCGTAGGAGAGTGCTCAATACTTTTTGGTAGAGCAAATAAACAAAAATAAAGGACAGGACAAAGACTTTCTATTGAAACTCCATTTATCACTACAGATCTGTTTCGAGGGGTGGTGAAACCATCCTCTCTCTTCAGGTGATTATAGGAGAATATATATATTCCTATACTCCTATAATCACCTGAAGAGAGAGGATGGTTTCACCACCCCTCGAAACAGATCTGTAGTGATAAATGGAGTTTCAATAGAAAGTCTTTGTCCTGTCCTTTTATTTTTGTTTATTTGCTCTACCAAAAAGTATTGAGCACTCTCCTACGGAAGGATCTACTCAGAAAATCCTCTCTCTCTCTATATATATATATATATATATATATCCATATATATAGCACACTTATTCCTTTGATAATGAAGCACTTGGATCCCCTCTGTATAAAAGCTCTCAAGTTTTACTGTTCTGGCAATGCTCCTTGATAAGTATATGAACTTTTGGAGGAAATAATTAGTAGGCCAATTGCAAGTGGCATCAGAAAAGTTCTTTCGGCTTTATTTTATAAATGTGCAAGGTGTTTTTCATTGCAACAAGTAACTGGTGACAAAGAAATTGGTATGCCCTAACGCAGACTGGAATTACAACAATGCAAGGCAACCACGTCATCTTGTGGTCTATAAGGCGCAATACCAATGAACGATGAATGAACAGGCTATTTTCGTACATAACGCACACCCAATTATAAGGCACAATATCAATGAACGGTCTCTGTCCAATCATAGACGCACCGGATTATAAGGTGTATTAAGTCAGATGTCAAACTTTATTCAACTCACTCACAATAACTTTCATTATTGTGCAGTTGTAACAGTACAAACAATAAACTCACTTTTTCAGTTCATTCCTCCTCCACAAATCTATCACATTCTAAATCTTCAGTGTCTGAGTTTAACAGTTGCGTGATTTCGACATCAAGTATGCCCAGATCCCTCTCGTCATGATCAGTGTCAGTCTCGTTGCTATTATTTAGCTGATTAGTGATGAATCTGGCCTTGATGAAAGCTCGGACGACATTTGAGACTGATACCTTAGCCCAGGCATCCACAATCCATTGGCAGATAATGGCATAACGTGCCCAGCCTTGCCTCACTGTCTTGGTAAATGTGTGTTTGCTTTCTGTCATCCAATGCTCCCACGCTGCTCACAGTTTAGCGTTGAACGACCTGTAGACACCAATATCTAGCGGTTGCAGTTCTTTGTTTAATCCACGCAGAATGATGGCGAGCTCCGAATTAGTTTGCTTCATTTGGGTTTTGACGGTATCAGTAAGATGGTCGTGCATGGAGTTACAGATCAATAGGGTCGGAGATTTGTGGAAAAAGCCACTTTTCTTCTTTTCAGTGATTTCTTCTTTTCACTTTTTTTCTTTGTTTCAGGGATCTTGTTCTTGCAGCAAGTGTGGAAAATGGTCAGCTTTTCTTCATAATCATTTGGCAGTTGCTGCAAGATGGTAGTTCTTGAGCAGATGGAGAGATTACGCCTTTTCATAAAACGGAAGCACCAAGGAGGACTTCCCCGAAAGTCATTGATCTTCATTTCACGCACTATCGCTGTTGCCTTGAGTCAAACAGAAAATGTAGAGATGCTTCTACCTGCTGTTCTCTGTTCAATAACCCATTGTTCAATTTTATCCTCTAACTATGGCCATCTTGCTTTGTTCCCTCGAAAACTCTGTTTGTTCTTATTTACTTGGTGCAGGTCATTTTCTTGCTTCCTCCATGTTCGTACCATTGATTCATTAATAATGAATTATCTGCCAGCTGCTCTATTCCCACGTTGTTTCGCATGACTGATAGCCTTCAGTTTAAAATCAGCCTCTTAAGCATGTCTCTTAGCGGGCGCCATTTTGAGGTCCTACACGCACCATAAACAGTGGGGCTGGTGGTGTAGTGGTTACGGTGCTGAGCTCATGATTGGGAGGTTGTGAGTTCAAATCCCAGTTAGACCCTCATTGTGCTAAGACCCCTGGGCAAGGTCTTAACCACTAGTGTGCCTCTGTTCAGCCAGCAGTATACATGGGTACCAGTAAAATATACTGGAAAAGTAACCTGCAATGGACTAGCGTCCCATCCAAGAGGAGTTGAACTTCTAGTCGCTTCGTGCTACAGAAACCGGAGATAAGCACTGATCCGATGAGCCACTATGGCTCAGGTGTAAAAAGTCCAATGGACTTTACCTTTACCTTACCTACACACATCATAACATTACCTGACTACGGTAGACATAATGCTCCGACAATCCATCAACTGGTGCAGTTTCGTCAACACACAATGTGCACTGGATTGTGAGGCACACCACCAATTTTTTTTTTAAAACAATTAAAGGATTTTAAGTGCGCCTTATAGTCCGAAGGATACGGTAATAGACTGTGACCTCACAAATACAAAAGAGAACAAACAGCATTCTCGTCTGAGTGTAACGGTGTCCTGTGAGGAAGCATGAGCAACATTACAAAATGATGCTATTTCCTGTGTCTCAGAGATACAGTCACACTTCACCCTACCTGGATGGTACCTGTCATACGACACAGAGAACAGATTGCTGGGTGGGAATTGGAAGGTTATAATGGAAAATTTGTACTTTTTAAAAATAGTTACACAAAAAAAGTACTCCATTGTACATGAAATCAAGATTCATTAAAATCCATCAAGTGTTGCTTTATATTTGCATTGAATCACTGTTACATCATCCTACAGAGGGCGAGTCTGCTCAAATTTTGTTGCAGAAATGAATTCCCATACCAGCCTTATAAAGAATGAGCAAACTTCAACATCAACATCATTATTTTTGTCTAAGGCTACTGTCACACCAACATGCACTTAGTATCAGATACTCATTTATATATAGCTATACATAGTGTACACGTCACACCTGAACACTTACAATCCCACTGATTAACTGCAGCTTCATGTAGAGTATATGAACCTCTTTGCACCAGTTTATACCAGTATTGTAGGGGGGAAATTTTAAAGAAAAAAATTCTAATTCTATATTATACTTGAAAATTTCATTGTTGTGTTTGTTTTCAAGAATTAACTTTTGAAGTATAATATAGAATTAGATTTTTTTTTTCTTAAAAAAAAGAAAGGAAAAAAGGTTATTACTTTTCAAAAAGTTATGAAAAGCTTTCATTACAGTAATGCCTTAGAACTTCAAGATAATTTGAGTTCTTCAGAAAAAATTCCATGTTACAGAGAACTATGTCTTCCATGTGTGGAAGAATTACAAAGTGTGATTGTGATATATAATGGTAACAACAAAAGTTCAACGAATTATGGATAGCAAGAGTTTTTATAATGGAACTAATATGGTTCTTTGGGGAAATGACAATAGTTCACTGAAGATATTACTTTAAAGTCCTCACAGTATTTTTCTCCATAATTAAAACCTCTTATAATAGTCAATGTTACAATTTATATAATGTCTGTCAAATTAGACAGACCCCCAGTGCAGCTTACTGGGTTATCAAAGGCCAGCCAGGTCTCTGACTGTCTATGTTGTGAGGTTCATGTAAAAAGAACCATTGCTGACTTTCGGCAAGAGTAGGCTGCAAAGCAGTCAGCGTGTTTCTGCCCTGCGATGGCCTGGCGAGCTGTCCAGGGTGTACTCTGCCCTCGCCTGGAGTCGGTTGGGATGGGCACCAGCCTCCCCGTGACCCTAATTAGGATTATGCGGGTACAGAAAATGAACTGAACTGAACGGTTACAGAAAATAAACTAATGAACTGATTAGACAGATCCTGTTCGAGAAATTTGGGTTGCAACACTTTCTGTTACAAAAAATAATATGGCAATATCACATGATCATCTTGATGCAGAAGCCTCTCAAGAGTGCACGCTTACCTTTCCCCCTTCCTCTTGTGCTTTCAAGTTCTTGCCCTTCTCTTTCTCTGGCTCCTCTTCTTCAAAAGATGAAGACAATAAGGACTGACTGGAACAACAAATAAACAAGTTTTTGAGATAGTAAATGAAAGAAGACGTCAGCTCTGTTTTGCAAAAGTAATGCGGTTATCCCAGGGTGCATAACTGCTCCCCCCCCAAATTTGTGGCTTATATGAACCACATAACTGAAACCACATGCTTCATGTCTATGAGTAGAGGAATGAATGAACACAGGCATTTTATAGTTTCTATAAGGTTTCGAAAGGAGCTGCCTTGGAGAGACAAGTTATAAAGTGTAGATGTTTACATACAAAAAAGTGAATCCTGATGTATTCTGAGCAAGAAAAGAGAAAGCAGCACCCCATAACACAAAACCACACACACACACACACACACACACACACACACACACATACTGAAACATATACTCGAAACATACACTCTGACTATTTCCTGCTGTAATTCACATGATAAGAGAGCACACCCCACCACATCTCTGTCAGAGTTACTGCTGTGGACACATATCTCACTTAACAGCTGGAACAGATACTGACAATCATCTGAAAATCTTTGCTGACTGTGTACAGTAGAATATTATCCCAGAAATGATTGACATATCCATTTATGGATACAACACTTTAGACTAAAATTTTAGTTACAGTACTTAAACCTGGCTCTATGTTTGACAATGTTTACTGAACACTTACACTGCATTCTATATGAACTGGCAATGCTCACTCAATTATTCATTAAGGTTACGGTAAGCAACATACAACCATTCACACTCCAACTCACATCTAGAACCAATTTGGCACAGCCAGTTAACCTATTATGTATGGTATATTTTTGTGGTGTGATAAAATAGCAGAGTACCAGGAGAAAAACCTTTAGTGTCTTGTGTATGACTTGTATGCTTGGTTGGAAAGTAAAGAGGGAGAAAATGATTTATACAGGTTGGCACAGAAAGGAAATAGAGATGGAAAGGACGTGCAGCAAGTTAGTGATTAAGGACAGAGAGGGAAAGAGTACTTTGAAGAGCTGATGACTGAGGAAAATGAGAGAGGAAAAAAAGAGTAGAAGAGGTGACCGTCAAGGACCAGGAAGTAGCAAACATTAATAAGGGTGAAGTGAGGAGGGCATTGAAGAGGATGAAGAATGGAAAGGTAGTTGCTCCTGATGACATACCGGTGGAGGTATGGAAGTGTCTAGGAGAGGTAGCAGGAGATTTTCTGACAAGAACATTCAACAAGGTCTTAGAGAGTGAGAGGATGACAGAGGAATGGAGAAGAAGTGTGATGGTGCCCATTTTTAAGAACAAGGGAGATGTGCAGAGTTGTGGCAACTCCAGAGGGATAAAGTTGATGAGCCATACGATGAAGTTATGGGAAAGAATAGTGGAAGCGAGACTAAGGGCAGAGGTCAGCATTTGTGAACAACAGTTTGGTTTCATGCCAAGAAAGAGCACCACAGATGCAGTGTTTGCTTTGAGGATGTTAATAGAGAAGTGCAGAGAAGGTCAGACGGAGCTGCATTGTGCCTTTGTGGACCTGGAGAAAGCATATGACAGGGTGCCGAGAGAGGAACTGTGGTATTGCATGAGGAAGTCCGGAGTGGCAGAGAAGTATGTTAGAATGTGCAGGACATGTATAAGAAGAGATGTAAGACAGTGGTGAGGTGTGCTGTCGGTGTGGCAGAAGAGTTCAAGGTGGAGGTGGGACTGCATCAAGGGTCAGCTCTGAGCCCCTTCTTATTTGCTATGGTGATGGACAGGCTGACAGATGAGGTTAGACAAGATTCCCCATGGACTATTGTTTGCAGATGACATTGTGATCTGTAGTGAGAGCAGAGAACAAGTGCAAGACAATCTAGAGACTAGAGAGGTGGAGGTATGCCCTGGAAAGGAGGGGAATGAAGGTTAGCCTCAGTAAGACAGAATACATGTGTATGAATGAAGGACCCAAGAGGAATGGTGAGGTTACAGGGAGCAGAGATAAGGAAGGTGGAGGATTTTAAGTACTTAGGCTCAACAATCCAGAGCAGTGGAGAGTGTAGAAAAGAGGTGAAGAAGCGTGTGCAGGCAGGTTGGAATGGTTAGAGAAAAGTGTCCGGTGTGATGTGTGATAGGAGAGTATCGGCAAGAATGAAAGGAAAAGTATACAAGACGGTGTTGAGGCCAGCGATGTTGTATGGTTTAGAAACAGTGGCACTAGGGAAAAGACAGGAGGCAGAGCTGGAGGCAGCAGAGATGAAAATGTTGAGGTTCTCTTTGGGAGTAACGAGGATGGATAGGATCAGGAATGAGTACATCAGAGGGACAGCACATGTAAGACGTTTTGGAGACAAAGTCAGAGAGGCTAGATTGAGATGGTTTGGACATGTACAGAGGAGGGATAGTGAGTATATTGGTAATAGCCTTCTGCCTGGTAGTTCCAACCTCAGCATCCTGAGAGGAAGACCAAAGAAATGATTCATAAATGTGGTGAAGGAGGACATGAAGGCAGTTGGTGTAAGAGAAGAAGATGCAAAGGATAGGGTGAGATGGAGGCAGATGATTCGCTGTGGCGACCCCTGAAGGGAAAAGCCGAAAGGAAAAGAAGAAGAAGAAGAAGGAAACCTAAATAACAGTCAATAAATTGAGTTGGAAAAAAACATCTTGCAGCAGAATATTTTTTAAAACCAGATTTAATGCATATTCAGTGGCATTTCTACTCTGCAATATGCATTAATAAACAAAATAAAACATTTTGAAATCAAAATCAATTATGAAATCAAAGTCCAAATTGTATTTTTTATTTCAAAATATTTACATGCATGTCTGCTTATAACAAAACATTTATATTTTAATTTGCCTTCGATACAGATTATACAATTACCCCAAATGTCCAATTGATTCCCATTAATTTACATATATTCCCATTATTTCCGATGGAAATGTCCATTTCCAACACTTGACACATCAGAATATTTTCATGTTAATGCTTGTTCTGAAGAATGCTATTGCAGCCACTAATACCAGGATCATTTATCAACAGTATAAATGTATCCTCGAACACAAAGCATCTTCAACAGTTTATAGTAAAATTTAATTTTAAGGGACATCTCTAATGCAGCCTCTCCGTAATTCTCTGTTCTGAACTTAACGAGACTAAAAAAAATTGCAGCTGACTAAGAAAGTAAAAGTGCAAAGTCCACTGCCCTGAAAACTTGTCCCTGTTGAGAAACATATTACTTTGCAAAGTAGTGACAACCGATATTTCTTTCCTGAATGCTACATGAACGTCTCCAAACAAACAAACATCAATTATAAACAATTTAATTCTTAAAACATCTTTTCCTATTTATATTTTAGCTTAAATTATGTTGAATGCCTGCACTTCATAGCTGCTTCCATGTAAACAATATCCCATTAGTGCTTGGGTATTATTATTATGAATCTTTAATCCATGTTACTGTAAGAGTCATGATGTAGAAAATATACCTTTTGCTCTCACAATTCAATCACGTGTGGTATAAACACCATTAGTATATCCATCGTGCTCTGATTGGTCCACTATCCTTTATTGTGTTTCAGTGGAGTATATACTGTATACTAAAATCAGTTTTAAAAGCTCTCTAAAGGAGCACCGGTAGTGATTATCCTTATGGTATAATTGATGCATACGCATTACATTATGGTGATACAGGACCTGTCCATGGTCAGGGTTGTCTCTTTAAAATTATACAATGGACCCCTTTTAGAATCGGCACTTGCATACCTTGACTGTCTCTTGTTTACTGATGTATAGATAAAGAGTAGTCCCCGCTCCACTCGTGAAATCTTTTTTTTTTCAATTCCGACAAATCGTGTTATCTTAAGGAAATATTGCTCAAATTGCTGAATTTTGACCAAGTACAGAATTCAATTCTCTCCACTCTAATAAAAATAGTAGCTTTTACCTGATAAAATTCTGAATTGCACTTCTTATTACTAACTTTTACTTTTGGAGGGGTATTTAAAAAAATAAAAAAATCTAGAACGATATTCTGCTGCTTGTAAGGTCTATATCTAATCTAAAATGGCTTTGCTTTTTATGGATCCTTTATCCATATGTCTTCTCCAGAAAGCTGACATTACATGTGGAGGACAGAACTGCTTTTTTCAGATATGAATTGCTTTTTCTAAGGCTGCATAGTACCGTACTGTATCATTCATTGTGGTTTTCCGTAGAAGACACTTTTTGATAGACATGCTTATCCAGCATGCTGTTGTTACTGCAATTAATATATATGTAGTAATGTACATGAAACCTGCTCAGATAATGTGTTTAGTGAGCTAATTTATGAGCGTTAGCAGCATAGCAGTTGTTTTACCCCGGAATTGACGTTAATACATTGCCAACTCTGCTTTCCTCTCATCAGTTGGTTTGGAAACACAAAAGAAATGTTTTCTTCAATATCTGTGCTTGTTGGTTGTACAGCTCAGCACTGGCAGGTAAAGTTTTATACTGCACAGGGTCAGTGATGTCGCCCAGGCAATAAAACAAATTCGCATCACTACAAGGATGAAACAGCCAATCAGAAAGGTTGGGCTTGAATCATACAACTCGCGCACAGACCACGACTGATGCTGCCTGACGGAACTGCTGATGTCATACCTGATCAATTAAAACAGCCATCAACACTAATTCACCACAGGTTCCCTTTAATCTACAAAGCACTTGCTCCTTCTAAAGCACACAGAGCTTACCTGACCTGCCTCTGTAATCGGTAAAATACGCATAATAACAATTCATTCAAAACTGCTTTGTTTTTTAAAAGTTTGCTTTTTTATGTTTCCGTGTTGTGTAGAGTACTAACTAAAACAATTATCCTCAAACTTGGTTGAGGTCACTGAATGCTATTCTGCAGCATCCACTTTGCCTTCAAATAAATAATATATAATCACTACACAGGGCATCGGTGGCCTGGTGATAAGGTGCTGGATTAACGATCCCAATGTTGAGGGTTCAAGCCCCACTGTCAACGGTTGTCCCCCCCCAGTGCAGATAACTGGGTTCTCAAAGGCCAGTCATGTCTCTCACATGTGAGAGCATGAAAAAGACCCATTGCTGACGTTCGTCAAGAGTACGTTGGGCTGCATAGCCGTCAACGTGTTTCTGCCCTGTTGTGGCCTGGAAGCTGTCCAGGGTGTACTCTGCCCTCAACCAGAGTTGGCGGAGATTGGCACCAGTCTCAATGCAGTTCTGAAAATGAATTAATTGCCATACAACATAACAACAAGGCATTTTTCTGAAGAAGATATTTTAAATGAAGATTTTTTAACTGATGTAAATTATAATGTAACTTTAATGCATAATTTTAATCATTGGTCATATCTGGGAGTTACCTAGGAGTCATTGTGCCGACCTGCCTACCGTGGAGTAGATAAGAAAATGTACTCAGTACACGCAACTCTCTGTTCAAGAAACACATGCTCATATTCATGCTTATTGACCAAGCCTTCATCAGCCCTTGATTATTAGTCTGCAATAAAGCAATATAAAATATGACCTTTGGGGGATCAAAAATTGTGAGTCGTTTTGTAGACATAACATGAAGCTCATAAAGCACAAATTTTATCTTTGGATCCTATCTAAAAGTCTCGAATTCACTATAAAAGCTTGAATTGAAATGAACTGACAATAACTTGCACTCTAGTGCATTGCAGAGTTCAATGAATAAAAGCCAGACACATTATATTTCAGTTCAGATCTGTCGAGTGTCCTGAAGTCCCATCTGGCTTTGCGGGAGCCAATCAGGCAATGCAGGATTTCACATTGCAGAGCAGTGAGAGAAGCAGAGTAGAAGCAGACCTCTTTTTCCTACAGTGTGCAATTAGAACCAGGTTTACAAATGTTCTCTGACTCAGCTTCTGGTATGGCTGATGATGAGTGAATGCCAATCATATCCTGACATGTCAGCACCTAATTTATCATTATCTCATGAAGGACATCAAGAAACACTGAAAAATACAGAGTATGACTCAGACAGAAAAACAGGCTATAGTACATCCAGCTTCAGAGAGATGCCTATCTGTCAGAAATTCTGCAAGAACCTGCTATGACAGTAACCGTTGCCTAACCCTACGATTAATCCTGCTCTACAGAACAGGAAAGATGTACAGATGAAGAACCACTGGGATAATGGATTGTAGTTACCCAGACCCAATGTCTAAATAAAAAAGCCTGTATTTCTTGGCCACATTTAGTCCAGTTTTATTTACCTGGCTTTGCTTGGCCTATCCTGAGTGCTGACTGGCTCTCGAAGTCTGTTGGCATGGTGAAGCTCCTGTATGGCTTCCTCTGAGATGGTCCTTGAGCTCAACGACATTTCAGTTGTCTCCAAATCCTAGTAAAGGGTCAAAGAGAGAGAGAGAGCGAGAACAGCCAAAAAATGAAAAAATATTCAAGAAAGAGTGGAACTGAGTAGAACTATAGGCACTTTTCACATCAAGGCAAATCTCCTGAGTCAGGCCATTCAAAAGCTCTACAATCAGCCATTCAAGCTAAGGATTTAAAAAAAGGCCCTCACACAATCGTACTGGGCATAGCAAGAGGGACTCAGCAGGGCTTCCTAGTGATAGAACAACACACACACACACACACACACACACACACACACACACACACACACACACACACACACACGCACACACCATGGGAAAAACGTGTCTGAAACTAAAGGGTTAAGAGGTCAGGAAGAGTGAATCATAGTGGATCAAGATAGAGATAATTACACAAAGTCAAAGAGGGTGATAAAGAAGAAAAATAAACAAAGTCTTGGTCATAAGCAGCAAAATGATCACTCATAATCTGCTCTTAAAGTTTTCGGAGAGGATAAAACATGGCCAAAATGATTAAAGCCCTAATAAATTTGCCAAGTGTGAAACCAATACTAAACAATGTCCAGAGGTTGATAAATGAGTTTTCCAACAGTCTCAGAAATTTTGGTGTCATCCAAAGGTAACAGCCAAAGTAGTCATCTGAGGTAAATGTACTTATCTTTAAAACAATTCATGGGACTTTGTGATAATAATCAAAAATAAATAAATAAAAAAAACTAACAACAACCATTGTTTTCAAAAATATCTTTGGAAACCAAACTCCAACATGATATACTTATGTGTGAAACAAAACTATCATTTTTAAATCATCTCACAAAGCTTTCATCATGAAATTACTAAAGCTTTATAAAAATGAAGACCACTGTCATGCGCAAAGGCAAGTTTATGAGTAAAATGTTAAACTTCACAGAAAGAAACACCCCCCCCCAAAAAAAAAAAAAACCAAACCAAAAAAAAAGTGCAGTATAAACCTGCAAACAATGATGTGTATTATAAATGGATCCGTTTCCCAATAAACTAGAGGAAACTCCACCCACTTACTTTACAGGGAGACATCCTGGCAGACAGACTGGTCTTAAAGCTGTCATCTTCTTCATCGTCAGTTTCTGATACACAAAGAAAAAAAGAAGAATGTTATGCTGCTGTTTTCGTGACATTGTCATGCTGCATTCATTGTGTAAGACAAGGCTGAATGGCACTCAAAGCATTTCTGGGTCACTGACAACCCGGAAATGCTCACAGTCTTAACATACTGGAACTTAATGCACATAACAACAAATAATCAGGACACGAAAGGTAAGCATCGAAAAAACAAAATTAAGTCTAAGATTGTAGGGATGAGGGCATCTGTGCCCACTGAAGGTCTCAAAAGTTTACTTGGCTCGGGAGAAAAGCATCAACAAGGCCAAGTGAGGGTGAAGTGGCTTCACAAATGACAGTGGAGTCCAAGGTCACTTAATTTCTCCATGCGTCTTACGTTTTGTGTGCACAATTCATGGTAGCCAGCGCTCATTGTTAAAGGCTGCACTCTCTTATACTGCATATGCTCAGTTTACTTTGGCCTTCCTCACAGTCTCTATTAAAGATGCTGTTTATATGCCATACATAAGATCTAATTACACCGTGAATTCAGGTTGCTTTAATGATAAAATTTACTCACATGATGTACACCAGATGTGTTTTCTGTGGTCGGTGTGTTTTTGTGGGCGTTTACTCATGTAGGCGTATACATTTTAACAGGGTTTCGCAGCCATTTTTATTTAAATGACTTTGATAAAATATATTAATCCTGTAAGGTAAATTATTTCCTCTGAATTTAACCCATCCAAAGTGAGCACACACGGAGAAGTGGGGTTCCACACATTTTCCCTTCTGGTTCGGGAATTGAACCAGCAACCTTTCGGTCCCAAAGACGTTTTGCTAACCTTTAGGCTATAGCTTCCCCAAAATCTATTATACAGACACTCCCCACTTTATGTTCATTCGTTTTACGTATTTTTCGATCATGTACTAAAAAAAAAAAAAAAAAAAAAAAAAAAAAAAAAAAAAAAAAAAATTGTCAAATTTTGAGTTTAGCGTGCTCTCTGTAGTACGAAACATACCTACGTAGTACGCTGACGTAATACGCTACTTACGCATGACGCTGCGTCCATTGTTTACAAACGACAGACTGAACGTGCCCTGCTTGTTCCCAGTTCACCTCTTGTTACCCTTGTGTTAAGAAGTCGCCTTGTGATGTTTGTGTTTACACTGTTTTGTGGACTTTTGTAACCCTCAGCAAATATGGTTGGTCAGAAGCATAAGCCTACTAGTGATAGTGGTAATCAGAAAAAGTGACAATCCATCTCGTGAGAAACGAAGATGGCTAATATCAGGAAAATTGATGCTGGTCAAAAACATGTGAATGTTGCATCTTTCTTCCAAATGGCTCCGTCGACCATCGGAGCCATTTACAAACAGAAAGATCGCATCGCAGACCATGCTAAAGGTTATATTTGATACTGTGTTTGATAGTGAATTTGATTAAAATGTATCTATTTGAAATTATTTTGCTTGAATTTAATTTGTTTGAAATTAATGTTGATATTATTTTACAATGTTATGTTTATAATAATTGATTTAGGGGTGTTTTATGAAATACGGTAATGGTATTTATGGATGTATAGTACAGTATGAACGTCATACTTCACTGGAACATACAGTAACAACTTACGTTCTGCCGTCCGAAACCGAACTAAAACGTAAGTTGGGGAGCGTCTGTATACATTGTTTTGTGTATTTTTATTCAGCGTTTTACCTCAAATCAAATATCTGGTTCATATTTAATAGCTACAATCAATCTTAGGTAAAATAATAAAATTCAGTTATGCATCAATATTTATTTAGTAGGTGAATATCAGAGTCTATATTAGAAGTTACAGAAATGATGAACGCTCCCCAAATCAGAAAAGCATGTTTTGAAGTTAAAAAGGGTTCATTATTCAGCAATGCAAGTGCATAATCAGTACAAAACTCCCACTGCCTTAACAGATTTGTACTGCCATACCTCGTTTAGCCCCACAGTCACGTGCACAGAATTACACCTGTGACCAGACCTCTGCTACTGTACGTTATAGCTGCAGTTACAAACAATTCTTTTCCCACCATGTTCTTTTCTCCCTTTTCCTGAAGTTATGCTACGTGCTTCTGTCCCTCGCTAAAAGATTGTGTCAGGAAGGGCATCCGACATAAAAACCTATGCCAAATCAAACGTGCGAATCATTTGTGGTGGCGACCCCTGATAAAGGGAAAAAAACAAAAGGAAATCTCATGCTACCGTCCATGAAACTATAACTCTAAGAAAAACTTCCTGCAGTCAAAGTTTGCGTTGAAACAGAAAAGGAACGATGGTCTTTCTTGGAATTTGAAAATCAAGAACTTGGGCAACATCCAACTTGTCTGATTTTATTCAAATGATTTAAGCTCAACTAAATAATTACTAAGTACTGTATATAGATTTAAGTATATCTGTTCATAAAACTAATAGGAGCTGAAATAATTTGGAATTTTTTGTGTTCACTGAATTCAGTATGCGAATTCTGGTAGTGTCTACCTTTGTTCTTATAAACATGATTACCAGTCAGAAGTTTGGATACAGAAGTATTTTCAGATTGTTTTCTTGTAGGTTCTGACTTTAAACAGAGAAAGAAAAAAAAAAAAAAAAAAGAAAAGAAAACACACGGACGCACACACACACGGACGCACACACACACACACACACACACACGGACGCGCACACACACACACACGGACGCGCACACACACACACACGGACGCGCACACACCCACACACGGACGCGCACACACACACACACGGACGCGCACACACACACACACGGACGCGCACACACACACACGGACCCGCACACACACTCACACACACGCACACGGACGCACACACGGACGCACACACACACACGCACACGGACGCACACACGGATGCACACACACACATACACACACATTATCCCATGGGTGGAACTAATACATTTCTATTGTTATTCTACGATGTAATACTTGCAGAGAAATTAAATTCCTGACGGTTTAAGCAAACTAGATCTTTATTTGGGTCTCTCTTGGGCAAGTGAGCAAATAAAAGGAGGATTTTTTCAACAAAGTAAATAAAACAATTATGAATAGTCTGTGTATCCAATGAGTGATGTCATTTAATTAAAGCTGGGTTTTCTTCATTCAAATCGCTAGTTATCAAATCGTTAGTAGTATTTATTAAATAAACAAATTATTTCTGCAATATTTTGAGAGATTTTTTTTTAATTACAGTGTTTCCATTAGCTGTTCCTTAATTCAAAATTTCCAATGGTACATTAAGCAGTTTATGGGAAATCCGGCTTCTGATGTAAACACTATGGAAGCTGCACACCTGGTGTACTGTTTAAACCTTAATAAGTGAAGTGATAAGTGAGGTGTGCAGTTCACTGTGAAGCTGCACAATATATCACTCTGATCATTCTTGTGCTCTTTCCAACCAGATGGAGCTCATTGGTTTTATCCACATTTATGATCGAAGTCGTAATATGGAATTACTATTTAAACAAAATTCTGCAAAGCCAGTGCGAGAAAAAAAAAATTACAGCTGTGTCACAAATGACCTACAGTCTAAATCTATACAGGCCATTTGGAACCATCTGTAAAAGATTAAGAGGTACAGATCCAGCTGTGTGTACTGTATTTGCTTGGGTGTGTTTTGCGTGGGAACGCACTGACCCACAGCAGATGCCCGTGTGATAGCACGGAAACGGAGCTAAAGCAGCCCTGAGGGTTATCCAGTGTTTGATAGGTACTGGGATTAGTACTGATGAGAGCTGAAACTGACTGAAAACTGTGATGGGAACATCAGCTCTCCTTTCCAGAGAGACAGAACATCACGCTTTAATTTCATACTGAACCTGACAGCCATTCCTTCATTTGTCATTGTGTCACTCTCCCCTTTATTCATTGTAATGAGAATTTGTGATGAGTTAGCATACTCTGTCCGGTAGCAATAGTTCTACCAGGTTTGCTACAGTGGAACAGATGAGTAGTCACTGACAAGCGTCTGCTTCCAAACTGTCAGCCAAATCTGCTCAAGTGTGAATTCCCAAACAGCAAGCCAGTGGGCTGTGCTTTGACATTAATAAGCTTGCTCACCATCTATGAAGTTCACACACCCAACATGAGTGAATGTGTAAGTGAGAAAAGGCCGTCACACAGCAAGCCAATGTTTAAGAGGTTTTTCCAAATAAAGCTGACAGAGGATAGCTTTTCCTTTGACTGTCGCTGAAGGCCATTATGAACATTTTGTTCTGCAACTGAGGAATGCAGAAGGAAATGGTGAAATTCAGAAGGCCAGGGGCAGCAAATAACTGACACACTTTCATTCTTATTCTGCTGAGATTGATGTGTCACCTTTGCACGGTAAAAGAGTACAAAGTTCTTTGATGAGAGTGGTCTCTTCCAAGTACCACAACACATCACGGCTCACAGAGTGGTTTGATTAGTACAAAAATACGGTAAATCATATGCTAACGCCCACATCCCATCCCAGTGGAACACATTTGAGGAATTCTTGCTGGGAAGTGTAGTCTGCCACAGGCTGATGCTGTGAGATCTTCGATCTTCAATAAGCTAGAGTTGTAATATCTTGGCTTACTATTTAATGTAGCAGTATACTGCTTGGGGATGCATGAAAGCAACCATTTTATTTGTGTACAAACTATAAAATGAGAATAAATTACACATACTTTTAAAATAGAAAAATCATGTGTGTCTGTTTTGTTTTCAGAATTATTCTCATTCAGAATAGGCTGTTTGTACCACTCATACTCAAACTGTACCTCTCATAATGACTGAAATTGGGAAATGCTGCGATTGCTGTTGTGTCATCGGATTCTTGATGTTATGTGGATTAAGCCTACACAGCATGAGGCTGAGCTACTGTATGACTACACCACTTGATTCTATGTTAGAAAAGACTGGTTTGGTAACTTCAAGGTTTACTTAGATTTGTCATGCTGTCCTTGCTGTCGTGTTCGTGAAAGCACAGCTGTAAGTAAAAAGGCCATTACGAGTAAATGGCTTACACCTGAACCGCCAAGTAGTGAAAACTGGATAAACATTATTCATAAAGTTTATATGATGGAAAAACTTGTCATTTTAATCAGGATGTAGAGAGGTGCTTTTTATAGATTGTTGTCGAAATGGACTGAATATGTTAAGCCTATATGTTCTGATTTCATTTAATATCTGTTTACTTAATGCTAACATGATGTTGTATTAAAGTTGATGTATCTATGAACACGGAGGTTGTAAGTGGTGCGTGCCCCACACACACCCACAGTTTAACTGTTATTTTAGTTTACTGTTCAAAATAGAAAACCAACAAGTGCTTTGAATCACTAACCATATTTGTACAATTTTATATTTTTGCAAATAACACGGGAATTTGAAAAAAAAAAAAAAAAACAGCCGTTTTGAGTGGAGATTAAATTGCAGCAAGATTTTAAAAACTGCATTTCAAATCAATGAAAATAGAGCTTGTTGAAACTGTCTCTAATGTGTAGTAAACTTAAATATTTGTTTCAACAGGTTTTTATGTGGAAACTTCATTTAAAAAAATAGACATAACAGCACCAACCTGTGTAAGCACATCATTCTATTTATTATACCTTCGTGCAAAAATTCTAGGATATGATACGTACTGTGTTTCTACTGATTACACAGTTCTGCCACTATGTACCATATTGTAAGAGTTTTTGAATTAGATCCAGATGGACACTATATACCTGTGAACTCTTGCACAGTAGTTATCTAATCATCAGCCCAGCTTGGAAATGCGCTGGAATAGGTTTTGTTTTTTGATTTCCACTATTACTTGCCTTAAATAATAGAAGGCTTGTGTTGGCTAATGAAGGGATCGTAACACTTTATTTAAAACCGTATCAGAAGAAAGAGGAATTCTTGATAATAACTGACAGAGAAACATCCTGCAGTCTCCTGGATGGTGTTTGTGATGTGAATTGGTGTGCGTGGGGGGGTGGGGGGGGGGGGTGGGTACAACAGCAATAGAAGAGGAAGGAGAAAAGAAAAATGACAAAGGGCCCATTGACGGGACTTTCAGAAAGTAACTTACCCTTTAGTGGTTTGGCTTCTACTGTGCCCAGCAGACTGTGAAAGAGAAATACAGAACAGTGAGGAAACAAAAACAGCTTATAACGCAATTGTACCTGAAATTGACTCAACCCCCAACCCCCGCACCCTGCACCTCGCACCACACTCCTATCTATTCTGAGTGGAATCTACTCTGGTAAAATACATGATAAAGCTTGTTTCACACTGTGATAAAATCGGTCTCAACATGAATGGATTAAAAATAAAAAAAAAATACAGTGGTACCTCACCTTACGAAATCCAAGTTACAAAACGCATTTACCTAAAATTTCCGTTTCTGGATACGAAAAAAATTGACCTTATGAAATGCGCCATCTCAAAAATTCAAACAATGCACGAGTTGCTCTCCCATTGGCTATTTCCTAACACCCCGCCCTGCTGGCCTCCCATTGGCTAGAAGGGAGCTGTATTTCCAAAATACCCATGATGCTTTTCGTGTGCCTTCGACCCATTGTTCGTCACGGAGATGCAGCTCCCTCCCATTAGCTATTATGGAGTGCATCTCCATAATACCCATGATGCTTTTCGTGTGCCTTCGACCCATTGTTCATCACGGAGATGCAGCTCCCTCCAATTGGCTATTATGGAGTTGCATCTCCATAATACCCATGATGCTTTTTGTGAGCTTTCGACACATTCTTCGTCAAGGAGTTCTAACACGCGTAAAGGACAGAGTTACGGTTGTTTCATAAGTTTTTCGAGAGTGCTCATTGCAACCTTATTTTATGGCTCAGGCTTTTAACCTTGCATAAACATTTGTAAGATTATAACTCTGCTAAGAAGACATGGTCAACACACGTGTGCACACACACACACGTGCGTGTGATTCCCGGTGCAAGTGAAAAGAAGAAGAAGTGGGCTCGTGGCACACGGTTGAGTGATATCGCAAAGGAATACGGCCGAAACCCTTCCACTATCGGTACGATATTAAAGCAGAAGGAGGCCTTAAAAGGTATACTTCTATAATATTTAAAGGTTTACGAGGTAGTATTTGGGGCCTTGGAACGAATCAGGCCTTTTACATGTAACATGCTACTCAACTTACGAAAAAAATCAGGTTACGAAACCACTTCTGGAACAGATTAATGTTGTAAGGTGAAGTATGACTGTATTTGCAGATGTGGCTAGTAAGAATAAGCTTCCATTACAATAAGTCTTTGTTATATGTCTTTAGAACCAGAAGGAATGGCACATGGTGGAGCGCAGCTGCCTGATTTAATTAAAACCTACACATTACACATTGAGACAAGTTTAACATGAGGAGGAAAACCCTGATAAAAACAACTAATCAACACAACCTGTGTCGATATTACATGAAAGTCAGGAAAAGGAAATCATAACAATTTAAAAAAATTTCAAAACAGGAAATGCAATAGCATGAACACAAACGACACACTCCCAGTACAGCACCTACAACACTCTGATAATAATTAAAAAGAAAAAGATTTCCAGAAAAGCATGAAGTAACCTTACTAAAGATAGACACGGCTGTTTCCCTTTTCCAGAATGGGCGATCACTTAAAGGCTTCTCAGAGTTAGTTCAAGAAGATTTACCAGTACATTGTCTGGACGTGATAGTTGTCCTTGATGTTTGTAATACGTATACATGTTTACTGTGCATTAGTTAGAAAAGAAAGAAAAAAGTTTTCCACTGCAGCCTTTTCAGAAAACCAGAATTGCCGCAATCCATCCATCCCTCCATGTGCCAATCTACTTTGTCCTTTGATATGATCATATGGATTCTGGAGCCTATCTCAGCCAACTATGAGTGAAGGCAAGATACACCTAGGATAGCTTGTCAGTACATCATAAGGCCAACAGTCACATAACCTTTCCCTCTCAAGCTCATATTTGGGGGCAATTTGGAACAAACGGTTTGCTTGATGTGCATGTCTTTAGACTCTCAGAAGAAACCAGGGTACCCAGAGGAAATCCAAGCAAGTAAGAGAACATCCACACAAAAGCGCTCTCATCGGTGGTTGGCATATGGGCCTTCTTGTTGTGAGGCCAACATGCCAACCATTACACACTTGCATCCTATTGTGCCACCCTAACCTGGAAACCTTTGTCACCCTCCCTTTCAATAGCATTCCAACTTTTATTTACTGGCCTATAGTTCCAAGAACCTTTCTGCTTCTTTTGCAGAATAAATTATTTTCTGATTAACTTGTTTTCCAGGGTTATGAAAGTTTTTATTAAAACGTGATCACTAAAATGTGTTTTATATCAAACATAATGTGATATGACAAGCAAAGCAGAATCTTTCCATTTTCCATAGCGCTTTGTTTTAACACATACGGGCAAACACATCACAGGTCCTGGTGACACATTGCTCGCAGAAAGCAACAAATTCCGCAAAGAATTTCCTCTGCCCTTACACAGCTGGTGCTGTTTTCTTGAGACGATGTATTCGCCGTGTAGCTATTTTGCAACAATCACAAAAGTTGGGAAACACAGTACCGTAATGGTTACGTCTTGCAAATATTCCTGGGTACAATTCCCAGGTTTGGGCGTTTCTGTGTTAAGTTTGTACTCATTGTGTTTGCATGGGTTTCCTCCAAGTTCACAGGTGTCCTCCACAGTCCAACAACATGCACATTAAAACTGTTTCAAATTGCTCCTAGGTGACATAGTGAGTGTGAATGGTTGTATATATGTTGCCCTGCAATGGTCTGGTGAGTTGTTCAAGGTGTACGTCACCCTCACCCAGTGTTAGCTAAGATAGGCACCAGCTTTCCTGCAACTTTAGTAGGATTAAGTGGACCTTCTTGCTGTGAGGTGGACGTGCTGACTATTACACCACTATGGCACTATGTTATTGTGTTTAGTGAGTTTTGACTGTGCAAATTTGGGCGGTCTGAGATGAAAGATGACCAATTGGAATGAAAAGTGGCAGTATCTTTGGGAGTGGATTCAAGGTCTTCACGCTGTAAGAAAGGGTCAGAGAACTAAATTCTAACATTCTCAGATATTTATAACAGCCGTCTCAACATTTATTTTGTGACTGCTGTGCGACAACATATTGAACTGAATCTTGTATACGGACATAGATATTCTATATTGACTTGCACGTTGGCCCATGATTCAAAATCTGTAAGCGTCGTACAGTCTACATACATTAAACTTAATGTCACACACAAGCAATGGCAACATAAATGAGCTTCCTATGCTGGGTGGCAGGGCTCTCCCTCATAAATAGGGTATGAAGTTCGGCCTCTATGAGGAGCATGGAGTAGGACCACAGCTCCTCCATGTTGAGAGGAGCCAGTTGAGGTGATTCGGGCATCTGGTTAGAATGACTCATGAACGCCTCCCTGATGTGGTGTTTCGGCATGTTGAGGCGGTTAGAAACCAGAACCAAAACATGCTGGAGGGACTACGTCTCTATACTTTTTTTCTCCAAGTGGCACATGTTTGGGTCATTCCTAATACTTTACACTCAATAAGTGTGCTTGACCTCCTGACTCAGGCCCCATGAGAGCTGTAACTAAATCACTGATGAACCTTTTGCCTTGACCTTAAATTACGACTCTGTCAGAGAGAGGTCAAAAGTCAACTGGATGCAGGCTGACGAACCAACCAACCAGGTAAAAGATGAAAATGGGTGAAAAGAGCAAAGGAAAGAAAAGAAAAAAATAAATCATGACATGTTAAGAATGTACTAATTAAAAGCACAAAAGGCAGCATCATGGTTACTAGTGCATGGTCATCTAGGAATGCATGATGAACATACAGAACAATAATAATACATCACACACATCTCATTTCCTTGTACAATTTTGAAATTCTCATAGTGCACCTCTTTTGATATCACTCTTTAATGTAGGTAAGCTCTAAAAAGTGGCAATATATCTATGCTTACAGTCATTCATTCATTTTCCAAACCTCTTTAACCTACTACAGGCAGGCGTTCATCTCAGCTGAGTCTGGACAAAGGTAGGGTACACCGTGAACATCTCACCTGTCCAAAGCAAAGACAACACTCAGCCATTCACACCTTGGGGCAATTTTGAACTGTCAATTAACCAAAATGTATTTAGATGTGGGGAGGAAATCAGAATACTCAGAGGAAACCTGATCAAGCACAGGAAGAACATGCAAACGCCGCACTGAAATTCCCACACAAGTCCAGGACATGAATGCAGGACCTTCTTGCTGTGACGTGCTAACCTCTATGGTACCATGCCTTCATTCTGACAGCTTTGTATGAGCTTCAAAAATATATGAGACAAGTACAAACCGGATTCCAAAGAAGTTGGCACACTATACAAATTGTGACTAAAAACTGAATGCAATGATGTGGAAGTGCCAAATTTCAATATTTTATTCCGAATAGAACATACTAGATGACAGGGTCAAAAGTTAAACTTAGAAAATGTATCATATGTTATTTGAAAAATATGTTGATTTTAAATTTCATGGTGTAAACAAATCTCAAAAAAGTTGGGACAAGCCCATTTTCACCACTGTGAGGTATCCCCTCTTCTTACAACAGTCTGCAAACGTCTAGGGACTGAAGAGACAAGTTTCTCAAGTTTAGAAATGGGAATGCTGTCCCATTCTTGTCTAATACAGGCCTCTGACTGTTCAAATGTCTTGGGCCTTCTTTGTTGCACCTTCCTCTTTATAATGCGTCAAATGTTGTCTCTGCAGTAGGTGAAGGATCTGGACTGCAGGCTGGCCATTTCAATCCCCGGATCCTTTTCCTACGTAGCCATGGTGTTGTAATTAATGCTGCACGTGGTTTTGCATTATCATGTTGAAAAATGCAAGGTCTTCTCTGAAAGAGAAGATTGTCTGGATGGGAGCATATGTTATTCTTGAACCGGAATATACCTTTCTGCATTGACGGTGCCTTTCAAGATGTACAAGCTGCCCATGCCACACACACTCATGCAACCCTATACCATCAGAGATGCAGGTTTCTGAACTGAGCGCTGATAACAACTTGGGTTGTCCTTGTCCTCTTTAGTCCGGATGACATGGTGTCCCAGTTTTCCATAAAGAACCTCGAATCGTGATTCGTCTGATCACAGAACTGTTTTCCACTTTGCCACCCTCCATTTTAAATGACCCCTGGCCCAGAGAAAACACCTGCGCTTCTGGGTTCTGTTTAGAAATGGCTTTTTCTTTGTACTGAAGAGTTTCAGCTGGCAACGGCGGATGGCACGGTGGATTGTGTTCACTAACAATGGTTTCTGGAAGTATTGCTGAGCCATTCTGTGATTTCCCTTACAATAGCATTCGTGTTTGTGGTGCAGTGCCGTTTAAGAGCCTGAGGATCACCGGCATTCAGTATGGTTTTCCGCCCTGACCCTTACGCACTGATTGCTCCAGATTCTCTGAATCTTTGGATGATGTTATGCACTGTAGATGATGATAACTTCAAACTGTTTGCCATTTTTCGCTGGGAAACACCTTTACTTTTCCACTATCTTTCTGCGCAACATTAGGAGAATTGGTGATCCTCTACCCATCTTCGCTTCTGAGAGACACTGCCACTCTGAGAAGCTCTTTTATACTCCGCCATGTTGCTAATGGACTTCATTAGTGGTAATTGGTCTTCCAGCTGTTCGTTATTAGTGCAATTGATTTTTCTAGCCTCTTATTGCTAACTGTCCCAGCTTTTTTGAGATTTGTTGACACCATGAAATTTAAAATCAAATTTTTTTTTTTCTTAAAATGATACATTTTCTCAGTTTATAATCTTGACTTGTCATCTATGTTCTATTCTGAATAAAATGTTGAAATATGGTACTCCCACATCATTACAAATTGTGAATAAAAACTGAATGCATAGTGTGCCAACTTTTTTGGAATCCGGTTTGTATGTGATATCACTATCATATGGGCTAAAACTTTTTCCATGAAGCTCAGATAGAAACATAACCTGGGGCTTTCACTGTAAACACAAAGCAGATGGGGGAAAGTAATTTGATGGTTATCTGTTTTACCACCAAGTTGATTGTACAAACTCTATGCATAGGTTATTGCGATGCACAGACAAAAGACTTACCACAAACTGCAAACACAACATGACCTTACAAGTCTGAAGCCTGCTGAACACATGTTAGTAAGCCTTTGTGGCACATCAATAGCACCCAATAGTGTGGCATTTATTTCAAAACAAAAGATCTAGGTCATGTGCTTGTCCCCTTTCCTTCTAATTATAATCAAAGAGAAACCTGTGTCACAATGCAGAGGAAACCTGTTTCATGCTAGTCTTAAGATGCAACATGGAACATTCTTCTCCTGTCATTCTGCCACATGATCACTATATAGTCTAGTGAAGTGTCACCTGGTCACAGTTTAGTCTTCTGTTATACATGCCCTAGTCAGGTGGCCTGGGAAATCACCTTGAATTTTCACCTTACATATTCAAATATTTACATACAACGATAAAAATGGAATTAATCATGTTGTACAATGTATTTTTCATGCACTATCATCAATGGCATACCAAGAATGATAGGCAGATATGTGCGACCTGTTTACTTTGAATGCATGACAAGCAGAAATTATTTATTCCTTTTCTTCTACTAGTTTGGAAACGTACCAAACTTATAGGCCTGCCATTTGTCCCTTTTAACAGAACAACGCATTTCCATCTTTTCATTGAAAGGCATCATGAGTCATAAACAATTGAGTAAACAACTTACCTGACTAATTGTGTTTACAGCAGTGACTGTATATCACATTTTCATTCACTGCTGATTATAGGTTACGAATATATGTCAGCAATAAATTCTGAAAAAAATTATAAAATCAAGAAGGCTGCACTGGTCCGGAACAAATCTACAATCTAGACTAGAAAGAAATCAGCCCAAGTCTCACTACTTCATACCATTGATGACTGTTGATGGTGCAAAAAAATTCTGTAATAAAAATATGTGGAAAGGAAATCTCCAGGATTTTCAAAGATCTGAGCACAATTTCCCCATATTTTTGGGTTCACATTTGTAATTAATTAATTCATTTCACAAACTGGGGTCATGGAAAGGCTGAAACCTACCTCGGCCATCTATGGGCAAAGGCATAGTATACTCTGAAGGCTTGTCAGCTCATCTCAGAAGGTCCGCGTTTTACACTAGAGATGAAGACAATCAAGGTGTCACCATTGCCACCACACAACAAGATATTCCTGGGTTGGAGTTCCTGTTGAAGCTTATCTTGGCTATCTCTGACCAAAAATGCAGTACGTCCTGGACAGCCCAGCATTCCATCTCAGGAGATCCACATTTTTACTAAAGATAAAGACAATCAGCGAGGCACAGTGGTGTAGTACTTCTGTCACCTAGCAAGAAGGTCCTGGCTTCGATTCGCATGCTCAGCTAGGCGGTTTCTGTCAGAAATTTGTATATTCTTCCTAAGCCTGTGTGGGTTTCTTCCGGGTGCTCGGATTTCCTCACACAGTCCAAAGACATGAAACAAATTAGTCTGAAAGCATATTCCAAATTGTTCCTCTATGTGAATGCGAGTATAAATGCATGTGTGTGTGTGTGTGTGTGTGTGTGTGTGTGTGTGTGCGCGCTGACCACACAATGGTCTGGTGAGATGTTCAGGGTGTACACCACCTTCGCCCAGAGTCGGCTGGGATGGGCTTCAGCCTCACTGTAACCCTAATAAAGCATAAACTGGTTCAGAAAATGACAACATGAAGTGCAATAAAGATGATCAAAATCAGTGAAGAAGAATTATAAAACTAACAAATGTCTATACATGGTTTTGTGTGTGTTGGCCCTGCGATGGCCTGTCGAGCTGTCCAAGGTGTACCTCACCTTTGCCCAGAGTCAGCTGAGAAGGGCGCCAGCCTTGCTGCAACTCTTAACAGTATTAAACGGTTCATAAAATGAATGGATGAATGATAAATGTCTATAAGTGTACACCTGCGTTTAAATTAAAATACTTGTTTTCGTCTTTGACAGGCTCAGAATGTTATTCTATGTGCCTCCCACCTTGGAAATGATCTTACAGAGATACACCTGCATGTGTTTACCTCAATAACTGTATAAAAAGAGAGAGAGAGAGAGAGAGAACTGTTTCTACACACATGATTTTATGTTCACGGCTTCCCAATCCATTACAACTGTCCCCCCACACCCAGCCCTAAAACCTCTGTAATCCATCTTATAACTTGAATTTCTGCTTATATTAAAAAGTGACCTTAAGTTCTTTTATGATCACAGAGACCTTTGAGTATTTAAACAGAACCTGTTATGCACATTCCTATTGTTTACACTGGCATAACAAGCTGGAAGTGTATTACTTTGAATTTAGACAGACTTACCTGGCAAGAAATCAAGACCCTGACCTGCACACTGACTCATGTCTTTATGAACAATGACAAAATGGATGGGAGCCAGAATGCTCATGGAATAACACCAGGAGCGTAAAGCAACAATGGTACACTGTCATGTTCACTGTGCCCAGATTACCTCATGCTCTTCAAAGAATCTGAATGAGAATAACACTGGACAGTTTTGTACAATCGTACATGTGAAGTCTTTTGGTGGGAAAGGTCTAAGGTTTCCACATATTAGATTAAATGAAGTGATATGGAACACAGAGAACAGGACAGTGACTCACTCTTTGGGACACGGTGCACTGTTTGTAAACATCCAAGCACTAGCTTATAAGGACTTCCTTTTACAAAAACTCATCCTTGGTCATTGAGCTCTCATTCATGGGTTTTGTCAAGACCAAGCAGGTAGGCTTGAAAGGTAGGCAAGAAAGTTTCCAACTTTCTATGCGAGAAACATCTCCAAACAAGGAGAGGAAGGTTTTACCCCTTATTGCCCTCATCCACAAATAGAGCAAAGTCTTATTCGGATGATTTATATCACTGTGTTCTTTACACAACTGCTTGCTTAGAATCCCTGTAGCTATAATCTTTCAGAAGCGTGAAGCATCCAGCACAGAGCAAGTTTAGACTGAAACAGCTCTGATTTCGTAACAACAAGGCAGGCCCTGGCCCAACTCTGGCTCTAAACTTGGCCTGGAGCAACACAGCATCGAAATATGATACAGGTATCAAAATAAAGGAATCCTAATGGGTTCCCAACTCACCTATGCCTGGATCTTGTTGCAGTTTCCTGTTTGTTGTAAGTTTCACTCTGAACATCTTTCTCATTCTCTTCTTCTTGCCTGTCTTTATCTTCAGCAGGCAGGCCTTGTGTACAGGCAGTGGCTTCTTTAGGTTTTGGCTCTGTGCTTGTAGCTGTGTCTGGAGCATCTGTATTATCCTGATATTTCTCCCTCTTGGTGTATTTGGAAGTGAGGTCATCCAGGTTGGAATATCGCTCTGCCAACTCACGCCTCCTCTCGGCCTTGTAGCGTGCAATGCGTTCGGCTTTTGATTCCAAGGTGGAGCCCGACAGAGTCTCTAATGCATCCATCCTCTTACAGAACAGTTACCCGGCCCAGGTTAATAAAATAAATTAATTAAAAAAAATAGCTCGCACTTCAGCTTCACCGGTCTGAAGACTGGAGATAACGTTGGACTTTGAATGTATTTTCCAGGGCAGAACTCAATGTCACTCAAAGCATCTCCCTCTGGAGAGAGAAAAAATAAAGCGCATTAGGACAGTTTACTTTGTCCTGTGATAGTAGTGACATCATTATAATTGACAGCCTTAAATTCTTTCAGAGCAAATGCTAGCACACAAAGTCAGAAAACTGCACAGACAAATTCCACACAAATTCAATGTTTATTCAATGCAAAAGCACCAAAATTCTGCAACACCTTTCCCACCATGCTCTACCTCTCATTTTACCTTGAGAAAAAACAAGGTTGAGTGAGATAGAGAGAGAAATTCATATAATCTGCAATTAGCATACAGATATAAAAGCTTCGTCATCAATTGTACATTAAACCCCACCTTGTTCTCACACCTGATAATTAGCTCTTTCTGTCCAACAGCTAATCTTTGATGAAATTCAACAACCATCCTTTCGAAGGCAGAAACAGAAAAGAAAGGTATAGTCACACACTTATTTCTTCCTTCCCTTCTTATTAAGCATGAGCTCAAGTTAAAATTAGTAGCACACCAACACACCCAGGACCTGCCGCTTTCCGAGTCACTGCAGCTACATGTGTCTGCACGTCTCCATCCTGGCATGGATGGTCATGTTCTTACATCTGTATTAGCATTCAGATCTCCTATGTCTGAGCATGTAGCAGCATGAGTGTGTGAGCGTGTTCTGCTCGGAGTGTGGTGATAAATGCAGTGTGTGAGGACAAGATGTGTTTGCATTAGTGGGGGTCTAAGGGAGGTGGAGTGAGCGTGGCTCAGCTGGATCACTGCAGCACAGTGCAAGGGTTAATGGCCCACATCTGGGAGCTTGCATTTAATAGTCCACACTGTGGGAGACCTAAAAAGATCCAGAAGGAGAAAGGAGAGAGGGGGAGGGGTAAAGAAAGAATGAAGAAGACCGCATGACCCAAGCAAATGTAGCCTGAAAAAATTATCTTCAACATGTAAAAAAGTCAAAGGTGGAATGTGTGAGAAAAGACAAAAGCAGATGGAATAGAAGGGGCATTCTGACAAGAGCAATTATGAGAGGAGTAGTGACGAAATAATAGAAATCTGAAAAAGGAGAGGTAAGAATGGTTATGTCAGCTTCAGCGAGTGCACTGCAGTCTCCAATGGCATTTGTGAAGGTTACAAATGAGTGATACAACAGCACTGGACTACAGCTGGCTGGCTTTGAGTTTAATTGTGAATTTCTCCAAAATTCTGTGAGGAAGAAGAAGAAGAAGGGCCTTGCTTCAGAGTGGTAGCATGGTAGTGCTGGAGCTCAAACCCCTGACCCTCTGATAAGTAGCGGTAAACTGACATCATGTTACACTTTTACTACTGGCTGCAAGCCTCAAGAGAAACATAAATGAAAACAAGAGAACCCTACTATATTTTTTCTGTGATAATACACTATGCTTCACACACACACAATCATACCTCGCTGTCAAAAATGATTCCATGGTTCCCTTAACAGTTGTGAGCTTGCATTAGCTTAAAAAGATATAGGATTAAAGTGGTTTTGTTTCTGCTTTTGACTCGTAACACTCAGCTGGAGCAGATAAATGAGAATACAAGAATACACATATAACAGTCATGTGAAAAAAAATATTTAATACCATGGAAGTTTTTTCGGGGACAGTGGTGGCACAGGAGGATGCTGGATTACTGATCTGAACATCAGGGTTCAAGCCTCACTTTTACTGGGGTGTCCCTGCTTGTCCCCACACTGTAGCTAACTGGGTTAACAAAGGTCAGCCATGTCTTTCACTGTCTGTGGTGGAAGAATCATTGCTGACTTTTTAATAGAGTAGGCTGCATTGCCATCAGCATATTTGTGCTTTCGATGGCCTGGCTGTGATGGGGTGAGAGCCTCCCCACAACCCTAATTAGGATTAAGCAATTCAGAGAATGAATGAATGTTTTGCCAATATATTTTAACATGACATTTTCAACATTATTAACATTGCCATTACACCATCTTTGAGAAAGTGCTCACAGAGGAGGGCAGCTGTAGCCGAATGGATAGAGAAGTGAATTTGGGACCAAAAAAACGTTGGTTCGATTCCTGAACCAGCAGAAAAAGTGTGTGGAGTAGGGAAGTAAGGAGCACCTTCCATTTCGCCACAAATGGCTGAAGTGCCCTTGAGCAAGGCACCTAACCCCCAACTGCTCCCTGGGTGCCATCAATGTGTATGTCTTCACCTTGAATGAGTTAAATGCAGAGGAAATAATTTCCATTATGGGATTAATACAGTAAATCAAAAATAAATAAAATAGAGAAATAGCCCCCAAAAAATTACATCTAAATTTACATTTTTAGAATTTAAAGAACATAAAAAAGCAAAGCAACATACAAAACATAAGTACACCGTTATGCTTTTACATCTTGAAATCTGTGAACAAAGAATCAGGACCTCCAGATTCAGGGCCATGATTAAAACCTCCAGTAGATGGAACTTGGTTTATAGCAGAGTGCCGCACGGAACACTAACAAAGCATGCCCATCTGTCTGTACATACCGTTTGTGTGGGTGTGTATATATACTTTTCTGTGTATATACCATATTCAACGTAATAAGTGACTTGCTCCAATAAGGCCCCCCCCGCCAATGTTTTTGATCTTACGTCTAATAACCGCCAATGCGTACTGGAAGCAAAATCGTAGATCAAACTTACCAATTTTATTCGATCAGTCCCTGTCACCGTAAAATGAGGTGTTCACTGCATGTAAAAGTGAGTTTACATGTTATTTCAAGACCTCCTGCCACTGGGGAATGTCTATAATGTTCATCAGTAACAACACATTTGATTGTTCTGCCGTGCTTTAAAAAACAGGAAAATATTTTGCTCTGTTCTCTTGGTAAATGTCCAACAACCGATGAACCATTAGAAACTGCTACAGCAAAACTATTGGCTGCTCTGAATGAATGGAGCAATGAGGCAGCTATGGACCTATCAGAAAGTGATGAGTATTTTTCACCCAATTCTCCTGGCCATGTGCTTTTGTTTATCTTTGTGCTGATTGGTTCAACATGCCATGTGCTAAAGTTGACATTTGTGTTGATTGGCTCGATTTTACTTCCGGGAAAATGTTTAAAGGAACAGCACCAGGAGGGAAAAGTAAGTGTTCTTTTTTAAAAAAAAGAATTATGCTGTTTTGTGTTTATTTTCGGCTAAGTAGTTGTTTGGTTAATATCACAAAATGAATAACACAAATACCAGTAAAACTCTTTTATTGTTCTGTTATTATTCATGTTTCCTACCTGGATGGTAATAAGCACTCACCGTTTCACTTCGCTGGTAACATTTTAATGAGAGCCCACCCACACCAATTTTTGAAGCACTCTGGGTGCCTATCACGTCGTATACGGTACACATATATACATATATAAATATATATATATATATATATATATATATATATATATATATATATATATATATATATATATATATATATATATATATATACACACATATATATATACACATATATATATATACACATATATATATACACATATATATATATACACATATATATATATACACATATATATACACATATATATATATGCCTGTGTGCCTGTGTGTGTGTGTACAGTAGGCCCTCGATTTTCGCGGGGGTTCGGTTCTGGCCCTTCCTGCAGATCAACAAATTCCGCGAGTTAATTACCCTGAAGTAAAACCCTATTTATGATATTACATGTGCTAAAATATGCTTCTCAACACATTCTATAGACAGTCTTACTCATTCATACAGCAATAATGTAGTAAAATTTAGTAATGATTAAGTAAAAACTTTTTAATTTTGTACCGTGATAATATTTATTGATAAAATATATAAACAGTATACAGTGTATATATATATATATATATATATATATATATATATATATATATATATATAGATATATAGATATATTCACTGAGCATAACTTTTTCCTTCCTATATCATAATCAAGTAGTTCTACTTTTTCATGCAGTGTCATTACTTTTTTCTGATGCTTAGGCTCCTTACCAGAAACCTGAGAAGATGCACGGCGTTTGGGTGGTATCATCAAGCTTAACTGGTAATTAAAAACACAGGGAAAAAAAAATGCACATTGACAACTTGTGCGAGAATGACAAAAAAGGGGCGTATACATCATCTCAACCAACCAATCAGCAGGAGGGAGAAACAAAAGCTCTCAGCAATTGGACAAATTTGAATCACGTGCCAGTTACTTCCGGGTTTGTCAGCAATCCGCGAGTGCAAAACCATGGATGGTCAAGGGCCTACTGTATACCACGTTTGAGCAGTGCCTTAACCTTAACATTTTAAACTTGACATCCTGAGTATAGGGTTCTATTTTCTTGTATGGTGTCATCATGCCAAGATCTAAGATTAAGAACAATTATTTTAAATAGATCCTTCCACTGCAAGATAAATCAATTCTAAGTGGAGTAAAATGACTGTCAATTTGTCCAGGACAGGCCATCCCAGCAAATTCATCCATGCAGCAGGCCAAAAAAAAAAACAAAATGTCATCATAGTATCTGCAGTTAACTTTTACTATGTAAAAGGGAGAGAACTATTTGAATGTGAAGGAAGATTTCATAACAGCCTTGCTGTCCAAAGCGAACATTAGAGCAAGACTACAGTTTACAAATGGCCAACGTGCTCTCACAACACTCTGTTTCCAATGTCGATGGTGCATATGTTGATGGTATAACCAAACAATATGTCAGTTAAATGATTTACATCACTCAAAGATCAAGGGGAGATGACAGGCCAGTTATGAGTCAGGCCTGAGGCGTGTTTATAAAGGTGCATCATGGAAGTGAAACTATCACAAATTCCATCAAACAATTTATTATTACTATGGAGGAAACATCGATGGACTGTCATTAAATGTAGTTCGACAGTGAATCATCTGTAAACATTTGTTTCCATCATAAGCCTTTTTTTTTCATTAAATAAGCCACTTCACTTGCTTTCCTGATGAGCTTCAAGTAAATCAATTGTGCAATGCCTGCAACTGGTTGCAATGAGCTGCAACAACTGGGGGGAGGGGGAACAGAATTGATGGACCACATTCTTTGTTTTTTAAACATTGATCAGTTCTGCTACAGAATCTTTTGAATAATTGAAGTTCACCAAAATGCTCTCGAATGATGGACCTATTAATGTTTTGTGTATTAAGCAAAACAAGAGATGAAAGCAGTAACCATGCAGCACCACAGGAACCCCAAAGTTAAGTGTGCAGTCATCTGAAGCTGCACCACTCTGATGACTAATGCCTTCGGAAGTCAAGTTAGTGAGTAGTTGCTAAAACTCCACATGATATCAGAACCCAGTACAGTACAGTATAAGGAAATAAATGCAACTTTATATTAAAAGCTATGCTTCAGGTTATAAAACACACTATAAGACAGAGGATCTGCCCCATCTAGTCTTAATTTATTTTTTCTATTGTAACTATAAATGAATAAGTCAGCAACAGACCCCCCCAGTAATAACAGGGCTCTGGCATAAAATCCCAGCATCAGTCAAAAACATACAAATGCCAACAACAATCCCAAATAAAACTGAACAAATGGCCTTACTTAGCAAAGCCCAGGAGTAAATCTTATAGTCATTCTGGAACTATGATTAGAAGAAAACGTAACTCAAAAAGTCATCTCAAGGCCTAATGTGCACTTTCTAGCATTACCTATAAAGGCTGTGCCAGAGCAGTCATTTTAGAGCCAAAGAAAGGGACTTGCTTCATTTGGAAACATATTTTCTCTTTTTTTTCCACCAAACAAGGAGAGCTATGAGTCATTTAAAATGCTTGGTATATCAACAAATGAGTGATCTTTTTTTTTAACATAACACACACTGAAAGCAACAGCTCAAAGAGCTTTAAAAGGCTTTCTACAACTAAGAGAATACCTAAAAAAGGAGTTCAACAAAGAGGGAGTATATTTGTGTTTGTATGCAGACTGAGGTTCACATTTCTTTTTTTATTAATTACAAGCCTGCTATATAAAAATATAATCTACTGCAATGTGTCAATACATTCCATTAAGTGAACTATGTTCAGTTTTGTGCTTGTGGTCCTGCTCGTTTCTCCTACAATAAAAGAATATGCTGCAAACGTGTTTGGTATGCCTCTTAGTATCCTTGACCACTGGCCTCTGCTTTAAAGAAACAAGGCTGCAGGCCAGTAGAGGAAGCTTTGTCTCAGTACATGCGCACTGTGTCATATCCTCAGAGTATACAGTAACACAGGAATATCCGCAGGGTTTCTAAAATCAGTATCCATCTGTTTACTGGAATTTGCAGTGCAGATCTCATTCCTGGCTGAGTTCTCCTCCTTTACTTATGCAGAAAATCAAACATTAAAGCTAAAAAAAAGTGTCTGTACAGTATTTCCTTTTCTCAAACACTTAATCATAACAGCGCAAGGTTGGGAACTGGAAAAAAAAAAAAAAAAAAAAACATTTACCCTACTGCTCAAACCCAGACATGGTCAAGCTATAACCATCACACCTCATGAATTTGTTGAACATGCCATTATTGTTCCAAGGTCTTCAATAGTCTTAAAAAAAATGAAAGTGTCAGGATTTTGTTCTCCAACCCACCATTGTGTTACAGTATGCAAGTTAAATCAAAAACAGTCCAAAATTTTTACCAGGATAAAATAATATTTCAGACTTGCCCAAGACAACCGAAGGACCTAACTCTGGTACCTTTTATTGTTAATATTATTTAAAAAGCAGCAAAACTGATGTGACGTAATTATAAAACAATATGTTTTTCGGATTGGTGTACATCAATATTACATATTACTGGACAAGCAAAGAATGAGTCTTCTTTTCCGTTCGGCTGTTCACTTTTTCAGGGGTCACCACAGCGAATCATCTGCCTCCATCTTCATGGAAGTCATATTAATGATTCGCATTTTTGATTTGGCATAGGTTTTTATGTCGGATGCCCTTCCTGACACAACCCTTTAGCAAAGGGTAGAAACACACTGACAGCTATGCAGCTACTCTTGATGAAAGTCAGCAATGGTTCTTTTACACGAACCTCTCACCATAGACAGTGAGAGACATGGCCGGCCTTTGATAACCCAGTTAGCTGCACTGGGGAGACAGTGACAACCCTGCGAGGAGTGAGACTCGAACCCCCAACCCTAAGATCAGAGATCCAGCACCTTTTACCACCAGGCCACCAATGCCTGCACACGCAAAGAATGAGTAACATTTCATATATCATGTATTATGCGAATGCTATTGTTACTGCGAAAGAACAACAAGTTTACAGTCACTTGGTTTCGTTCACTCACTATAGCTGCGAGATTTGACATGTTTGGTACAATGAAATCATTTCTGTGATACTCGACAATTTGAAGGAGGTATTCTTTTTACTCCTCACAGTGTGTCGGTGATGAATTAAATTAATGAATCCGTGCAACCCCTCATTCTGCAATGTCATTCACCACTTAATAAATAGCTGAAGTGTCCTTGAGCAAGGCACATAACCCACAACTGCTCTCCAGGTGCCCCCAATGTGTGTGGCAGCCCACTGCTCCAAGTGTGTGTGTGCTCAGTTTGGATGAGTTAAATGCAAAGGAAATAATTTCTCTTACAGGACTAATACAGTATATCAAAATAAAAAAATAACTTTGACAGAAGCGACAACTCTTAGATTGTGTTGCTGTGCTCATCTTATGGCCATTCATGCGGATAATTTTCAAGGAAATATTCTGAAAGATCAAGTATCTTGAATATTTATTACTAAATGTTATAAAAAGCATTTGGAGCACACACACAAAAATTGCCAGCCAAATATCCAGTTACTTGCTATAGCTAATTCAACCTATTTATAACAAATGGATTAAAGTTTGATTTTCCCAGCAAAATTAGACTATAGTATCTACATGTACAAATAAACAATAATAAAACTCACCATGGTTAACTTTACAAAGAAACACAACTGCACTGGGCTTGTCAGCCTTGTTATAAGACAAAAACCCTTTAGGCATGAGAATTAGCAAAAATATTTTACAAAATTCTCATGCTCTCTACTAGAAGCCTACCACATTGGTACATAATGTATGTCATGTAATCTATCACATGCAACTCTACTGTCCTGAACTGACTGAAGAGCAAAAGCCCACTGGCCCATGTATTCTACTACAATAAGTACACCTACAGCATTTCTTATCGCTGGGAATTATCTATCTATATATCTTCTATTAATATCTGAAAATATTATGAAACTCATTTATTATAACTTTCATGTGCTTTGGGCAAAAAGTACCCAGTCTTTTCCAAAAAAAAAAAAAAAAAGTCTTTCACTTTTCCTTTCATTCTTGCCGATACCATCCTATCACACGTCACACCGGACACTTTTCTCCAGCCATTCCAACCAGCCTGCACACGCTTCATCTCTTTTCCACACTGTCCATTGCTCTGGATTGTTGAGCCTAAGTACTGTACCTAAAATCCTCCACCTTCCTTATCTTTGCTCCATGTAACCTCATCGTTCCTGACGGGTCCTTGTCAAATTCCCCTCCTTTCCATTGCATACCTCTCTAGATTTTCCTGCATTTGTTCTCTGCTCTCACTGCAGATCACAATGTCACCTGCAAACATCATAGGTCATGGGGAATCTTGTCTAACCTCATCTGTCATCCTGTCCATCACCAGAGCAAATAAGAAGGGGCTCAGAAGCTGACCCTTGATGCAGTCCTACCTCCACCTTGAACTCTTCCGTCACACCGACCGCACACCTCACCACGGTCTTACATCTCTCGTACATGTCCTGCACCACTCTAATATACTTCTCTGCCACTCCAGACTTCCTCATGCAATACCACAGTTCTTCTCTCGGCACCCTGTCATATGCTTTCTCCAGATCAACAAAGGCACAATGCAGCTCCTTCTGAACTTCGCTGTACTCCTCTATTACCATCCTCAAGGCAAACACTGCATCTGTGGTGCTCTTTCTTGGCATGAAACCAAACTGTTGTTCACAAATCCTGACCTCTGCCCTTAGTCTAGCTTCCACTGTTCTTTCCCATAACTTCATCGTATGGCTCATCAACTTTATCCCGCTGTAGTTGCCACAACTCTGCACGTTTCCCTTGTTCTTAAAAATGGGCACCAGCACCCTTCTCCTCCATTCCTCTGGCATCCTCTCACTCTCTAAGACCTTGTTGAATGTTCTTGTCAGGAAATCTACTGCTACCTTTCCTAGACACTTCCATACCTCCTGTATGTCATCAGGACCAACTGCCTTTCCATTCTTCATCCTCTTCAATGCCCTCCTCACTTCACCCTTACTAATCTTTGCGACTTCCTGGTCCTCAACAGTCACCTCTTCTACTCTTTGTTCTCTCTCATTTTCCTCATTCATCAGCTCTTCAAAGTACTCTTTCCATCTTCCCAGCACACTTCTGTCATCAGTCAATACATTTCCCTCTCTGTTCTTAATCACTCTAACTTGCTGCATGTCCTTCCCATCTCTATTTCTCTGCTGCGCCAACCTGTATAAATAATTTTCTCCCTCTTTACTTTCCAATCAAGCATACAAGTTATCATACGCCCTCTGTTTGGCCTTTGATACCACTACCTTCGCCTTACTCTGTGTCTCCCTGTACTCCTGTTTACTCTCTTCGGTCCTCTTTTTGTCCCACTACTTCTTAGCTAATGCCTTCCTTTGTACACACTCCTGCATTTCCTCATTCCACCACCAAGTCTCCTTATCTCCTCTCCTTCCAGCTGACACACCGAGTATTCTCCTACCCGTCTCCCTGATCACATTAGCTATAGTTGTCCAGTCATCTGGAAGCACTTCCTGACTAGCCAAAGCGATTTTCAATTCCTCCTTGAAGACAACACGACAATCTTCCTTTTTCAGCTTCCACCACTTTGTCTTCTGCTCTGCCTTTGCACTCCTCCTTCAAGATGACTACTACTCCATTTCTCTTCCCATCCACACCATGAAAAAACAGCTTAAACCCTGCTCCCTTTCCACCTGGTCTCCTGAACACACAATATGTCCACCTTCCTCCTCTGCATCATGTCAGCCAGCTCTCTACCTTTTCCTGTCATAGTTCCAACATTCAAAGTCCCTACTTTCAGTCCTAGACTAATGACTTTCCTCTTCTCTCTCTGCCTACGGACACGCCTCCCGCCTCTCCTTCTTCGATGTCTTCGACCAACAGTAGTCCAATTTCCACCAGCACCCTGTTGGTTAACAGCACTGATGGCGTTCGTTGTTAACCCGGGCCTCGACCGATCCGGTATGAAATTTTTTGTTGTGACTCGCATATTTTAGTTGCCATTTGTTTTACGCCGGATGCCCTTCCTGATGCAACCCTCTGCATTTATCTGGGCTTGGGACCGGCATGAGGGAGAGACACTGGCTTGTGCCCCTCCCTCACGGCTGCATTCTTTGGGCAAATGCTAAACAGTGTTATTTCTGCAAAACATTTTGACTCCAGACTGTTTTTGTGATGACTCTCCAAATGAAGTGTTCGAGGAGTAGGAAATATGAACATTAAAAACATCACCATTGTACGTGGGACCACCCTAGTGTTCAGGAAGGCTGATGTCAGGAGACTTGTGTTCTTGTACACCAACTTTGAGGGGGATTAGAGTACCTGTAGTCCGAATCTGACCAGATTCAACGTGGCCAGTACAACTCCATTGTTGGTTCTGAATGTGAATATTATGAATTACTGACAGGCCTTGCAGTGTTTCATAATCATAGAACATCATCAATGCAGCATCTTGGACACCCCATTATACTTTGATGAAATGTCTAGTGTAATAAAACTTCATCTCATTTGACACATCCTACATCAAATTTCTTGTCATTCCTACTGTAGACATGTTTGACAATATTTTGACCCCCTTTTCCAATAACAAGGTAGGCCACAAACAGGAATTGGTCAGTATCAAACGTGCAGTATTTCCGATCTCCTGACCAACACAAGGCAAATATTTATGGCACTATTATTGTCTAATCTGGCATGATGACTACATATCTAAATGTAGTCTGAACCTGGCATTAGTTTAACTGGTGTTAGCCTCCAACTCTGTGACAATAGATTGGCCATATAGTGTACCACAGTACAATATAGTGTGATCTGTATCAGGGAGTACATAGATCCTCTCCTTTGTCAAGCATACTGTTATTAGCCAACCACAAATGTACTGTATTTTCCGGACTACAAATCGCACTTTTTTTTCATACTTTGGCTGAATGTGCGATTAATACTCCAGAGCAACATATGTGAAATTATTACGTATAATTCTGTTGGTCATCATAACAAACATAATTTCACATTTGTTATTTTTACAGTCACAACCACAAGAGGACACTCTCGGCTTGGGTATCAGTACCTGCTCATCAACCACTGAAGAAATGTCCCCAAAAAGAAACTCCTATTCTGCAGATTACAAGCTGCAAGTAGTGAAATATGCAGCAGAAAATGGTAATCGAGCAGCAGAAAAAAAGTGAATGAGAAACTTGTGAGGGACTGGAGAAAAGCGGAGATTATAGTATTATGACTGCAATGAAGAGATCAAAAAAGCTAATTGCAGGCTAAAAGCTTGATGGCCACAGCTAGAGGAACAAGCTCACACATAGGTGCTTGAGCAACATGCCGCAGGCAGAGGCTTGTCAACAGTACAGCTGCGTCTCCATGTCCAGGTAGTGAAATTATTACATATAATTCTAACAAGCAGGCAGAAAAGCGGAGATTACAGCAATGAAGAAAAAAAAAAAAAAAGCTAATCGTTAAAACGTTAAAAGCTAATCGCAGGCTAAAAGCTAGATGGCCACAGCTAGAAGAACAAGCTCGCACATGGGGGTTTGAGCAACATGCTGCAGGGAGGGGCTTGTCAACAGTGCAGTTGCGTCTCCACGTACAGGTAGTTGTCAAGGAGATGGATAGAAATTACTTTGCTTGAGGACTTTCTTGGTGTTACCACTTCATGCATCGCAGCCGCCTCTCTATCCGAGCGAGGACCACAATGTCACATAAACTGCCAGCAGATTTCTAAGCCCAGGTAGACAGTTTCCATCAGTTTGCGACTTATAGTCCAGTGCGACTTATGTGGGGGGGTTTTTCTTTCTTTCTTTTGCATTTTTTGGCCAATGTGACTTGTACTCTGGAGTGACGGATACACTGTAAAATATAGTATGTAGGATTATTTATGTAGAAGATGGTTGTTAACACTTCACTCAAAGAATGCTGAACAGCCCTGTAATGTGTGTGACTAACAGTTGCATGAATTTGTAACTTTTTCTGCAGGTAATTCTTTTTACTTTATAAACATTGCACTTCAATTATCAAAATAAATACTAGCTGTGTACCTGGGTGCAGTGTAGATCTTATTTTTTCTCGATTTCCTTGTCACATCATTTTCTTTTTTAAATACAAAAACATTTTATTTTGGTTTGGCACATGCAAATATTTACAGATAACTTTAATAAAGATGAGGCCCAATGTTTCTATATTATTCATACCTCTGTTGGCAGCAACTTGAATATGAAGGGTCAGTGTGGCTCATGTAAGCTTTGCCAAGGGGCACTCTGAACATAGCTGGACCCAGAGCATGCATTTAACACCAGTTTTCCCCTGACACAGGACACACAGACTCATGTCACATTCTTCCTTGCGCCTCCATGTTTTGGCCCAGAATGTTTGCTTTTCTTCCAGAACTAGGGATCACCAGCTATGCTATGTTGCTGCTTGCCTTTGAATATTTTTCAGCTTGAGCATGATCTAAGAGAATTTGCTTAGTGTTGTGAGCTAATACTTTAGTTTTAGAAGCTTTAGTAAGACATTGAAACCATTATCTGCTCATATCAAAATCCTCATTTCTGCCTTTGTGTAATATATTGACCTCTACAGTTAGTTTAGAACATCTGGAGCAGTTCACAAGGTCAGTACATTTGTGTAACTGTAAGGATGCTGTAATGACGTTAAATTGTTATATGGACTTTTATATCCTGTGTTAGCATCCTTTCTTCCCTTTTGATATCAGTATTCTAACAGTAAGCTATGGTTTTTATGACCGTAACAGAGAATGAGTGGTTAGTTTATGTAAATTAATACCTTTTCCATTGGTACAGTGATGCCATCATATGCAAATATACATTTGGTACACGTACACAAAGTGTAAAAAAAGACATTCCTTTTTTTGCACATCCAGAAGGAAAGCCAGGAGATTATGAATCATCACTGTGATGGATGAGGAAACATAAACTAGCAGTCATGAGCTCAACTCCATTTCTCTCTCAAAGCCAGAGCAAAGCCTTTTGGGTCAACACCAGAGGAGCACAGAGGTCTCATGACTACATATGCAACCATTATTTCATAAATAATTTTTCAGTGTGAAAATTCTTTCGGTGTGCACATACAGGTCCTTCTCAAAAAATTTGCATATTATGATAAAGTTCATTATTTTCTGTAATGTACTGATAAACATTCGACTTTCATATATTTTAGATTCATTACACACAACTGAAGTAGTTCAAGCCTTTTAATATTGATAATTTTAGCAAAAACGTAAAGAAAAACCAAAAATTCCTATCTCAAAAAATTAGCATATTTCATCCGACCAATAAAATCAGTGTTTTTAATACAAAAAAGTCGACCTTCAAATAATTATGTTGAGTTATGCACTCAATACTTGGTCGGGAATCCTTTTGCAGAAATGCCTGCTTCAATACGGCGTGGCATGGAGGCAATCAGCCTGTGGCACTGCTGAGGTGTTATGGAGGCCCAGGATGCTTCGATAGCGGCCTTAAGCTCATCCACAGTGTTGGGTCTGGTGTCTCTCAACTTTCTCTTCACAATATCCCACAGATTCTCTATGGGCTTCAGGTTAGGAGAGTTGGCAGGCCAATTGAGCACAGTAATACCATGGTCAGTAAACCATTTACCAGTGGTTTTGGCACTGTGAGCAGATGCCAGGTCGTGCTGAAAAATGAAATCATCATCTCCATAAAGCTTTTCAGCAGATGGAAGCATGAAGTGCTCCAAAATCTCCTGATAGCTAGCTGCATTGACCCTGCCCTTGATAAAACACAGTGGACCAACACCAGCAGCTGACATGGCACCCCAGACCATCACTGACTGTGGGTACTTGACACTGGACTTCAGGCATTTTGGCATTTCCTTCTCCCCAGTCTTCCTCCAGACTCTGGCACCTTGATTTCCGAATGACATGCAAAATTTGCTTTCATACGAAAAAAGTACTTTGGACCACTGAGCAACAGTCCAGTGCTGCTTCTCTGTTTCAAAAGTGGCTTGACCTGGGGAATGTGGCACCTGTAGCCCATTTCCTGCACACGCTGTGCACGGTGGCTCTGGATGTTTCTACTCCAGATTCAGTCCACTGCTTCCACAGGTCCCCCAAGGTCCTTCCTCAGGGTCCGGTCCGGTCACCTCTTCTGGTTGTGCAGCGTTTTCTGCCACACTTTTTCCTTCCCACAGACGTCCCACTGAGGTGCCTTGATCCAGCACTCTGGGAACAGCCTATTCACTCAGATTTCTTTCTGTGTCTTACCCTCTTGCTTGAGGGTGTCAATGATGGCCTTCTGGACAGCAGTCAGGTCGGTAGTCTTATCCATGATTTCGGTTTTGAGTAATGAACCAGGCTGGGAGTTTTTAAAAGCCTCAGGAATCTTTTGCAGGTGTTTAGAGTTAATTGGTTGATTCAGATGATTAGGTTAATAGCTCGTTTAGAGTACTTTTTCATGATATGCTAATTTTTTGAGATAGGAATTTTGGGTTTTCATGAGCTGTATGCCAAAATCATCAGTATTAAAACAATAAAAGACCTGAAATATTTCAGTTGGTGTGCAATGAATATAAAATATATGAAAGTTTCATTTTAATCAGTACATTACAGAAAATAATGAACTTTATCACAATATGCTAATTTTTTTAGAAGGACCAGGGTCTCCTTTCGGTTGGACATTCCCGATGCACCACACTAGGGAGGTATTCATGACGCCTCAACTGGCTCCTCTCAACATGGAGGGGCAGTGACTCTACTCTGAGCTCCTCCCGGATGGCCGAGCTACTCGTCCCATATTTGAGGGAGAGCCCTGCCACCCTGTGAAGGAAGCTCATCTCAGCCACTTGCATTAATATAAAGGTATATTTTTGTGAAATATTTTACAATAAGGTAACAATAGAATTTGGAGATTTGTTAGCAAACACAAGTGGGAGTATGCCAATGTTGTGATATACAATATATCGTTCTTCTTCAGGATGTTGTGACATGATGCAATATTTCAATTTCAATTCATTCAATCATTTACTTATTTGCCTAACTCTTTAATCCTACTATGGTCTGGGAAGACTGGAGCCCAACTCAGCCGACTCCGGGCGAAGGCGTGGTACACCCTGAATAGCTCGACAGACTATCACAGAGCCGACAGACACAATCAGTCACACACACACCTAGCGGAAATTTGGAACTGCTGGTTACCCTCAGATGCATGTCTTGAGACTGGGGGAGGAAACCAGAGTAGCTGGAGGAAACCCATGCATGCACAGCACGAACAAACAAACTCCTCACTGAAATGCTCTCCCATGGACTTGAACAGGCCAAGAGTCGAACTTCTTGCTGTGAGGTGGATATGTAAGCTCTACACCACCCTGCCACCAAATTTCAATTCAGGTTTACTTAAACAGAGATGCAGAAGCGATCACTCAACTATCCAACTGTTGTTGAGTTTTGGGTGTACTTTTGTGTCACCAAACCAGAAACATCATGCAAATCTTTGCTAACAATAATTCTATAAACAAATGATGTGTTTGAATGAAGTGTTGTAAAAGTTTGCAATTCTACAAACAGATAAACACAGAAGTTACCCAGTCATAAGTGAGCCAGTGGTGTGTGGAGCCAGTGGTGTAGTGGTTAGAGTGTTGGGCTCATGATCAGGAGGTTGTGAGTTCAAATCCCACTGAGACCCTCACTGTGCTAAGACCCCTGGGCAAGGTCTCAACCCCAAGTGTGCCTCTGTTCACCCAGCAGTATAAATGGGTACCAGTAAAAATATACTGGGAAGGTAACCTGCGATGGACTAGCTTCCCATCCAGGAGGAGGTCAACTCCTGATTGTTTCACGCTACAGAAACCGGGAATAAGCACCGGCCTGATGAGCCACTAGGCTCGGGAGTAAAAACCCAAACAGTTAATCCATCAAAAAAATTAAAAAAGTGAGCTCTCGCATTGGTGACAGCTAGGAGACACATTTTTTCAAAATGTCATTTGCAAACTGCTGGACAGTGGTAGCCTATGGGCCATCACTGATCCCAAGGTTGGGGGTTCAAGCTCCACTCTCAACGGGTTGTCACTTCCCCCCCGTGCGGTTATCAAAGGCCGGCCATGTCTCTCACTGTTGATGGTGTGAGGCATGTAAAAGAACCATTGCTAACTTTTGTCAAGAGTAGGCTGCATAGCCGTCACCGTGTTTCTGCCCTGCGATGGCCTGGTGAGCTGTCTAGGGTGTACTCTGCCCTTGCCCAGAGTTGGCTGAGATGGGCGACAGCCTCCCTGTGACCCTAATTAGGTTTAAGTGGTACATAAAATTAATGTATTTGCAAACTGCATGCTTCCACCAGAATCAAGCTATAAAGCAGCTACTATTTAGGGGTCAAATCATATGCATTTCATCCTCAGCAGTTACTGATACAGATACTGATGCAGACCCCTTAGTAGTCAAGGACACTGAAATAATTTGCCACAAATTGGATTCTTGTACCAGAAAAATGCTGAAGTTTACTTAAAATTTACATGAAATGAACATAATGATTAATACTCTCTCTAATCAGGCCTCTCAAGACGAGCTGCTGTGGCCTTCATGGATATACGCCACTGATCCTAATTCTGTGTCAGTTGAGATGCCTGATGGTCCTACTCTTCTGGTCACCCCTTCCGCAGGTGCCTCCCACTTTGACTTGGATGATGTATTTCTCAAGGCCTTTGTGTCGTATGGCACGTATGTCTCATATGTTGCAATTGTCTGTGATTAATATTAAAATTTCATAAAAAGTGAAAGCATTCAGAACCAATCTGTAAAACATATTGATGACAGTCATCACCTCAAGATGTGTCTAAGAATTAGTGAACACAATGACATTTTGTGTCATATAATAAAATAGATTTTTGCCAAATATATTTAACCTCAGCATTATTCAAGCCTCATTCAGAGGCGCCACAGAGGCATAACTATTAGAATGTCCATCTCACAGCAAGAAAGTCCTGGGATTGAGTCCTGTACATTTTAGTGTGTGGGTGCATGTTTCCGCTGTGCTTGTAATGGGATTTCTCCGGGTAGTGTGGTTTCCACCAACAGTCCAAAGAGATGCTCATAAGGCTGACCTACTGTTCCAGATTGTCTCTGGGTGTGTGTATGAGTGTGGATGATTGTGTGTGTTGTCCCTGTGATGGTCTGGCAAGCTGTTTGGGGTGTACCCTGCTTTCACCAAGTGTCAGCTGAGCCAGGCTCCAGCCTTCCTACAACCCTAGTAGGATTAAATGGTTCAGCAGTTGAGTGAGTGAGAAAAGTGTTCTTTCTCATGTTATGGAAGTGAATGGAGGGGTTGCTTCAGTGACACTTTTCTCACAAACAACAAAGAGTGTTTGATTGGAACGTGGTTGGGATTATAGATGTTTTGGTTGGTTTTACTCAATGACTGATTTCAATAAAATATTGGGGTAAGACATTGGGAAATATGTCAGATATGTGCATCCATAATTTTACAAACACTATAAAGAGCATATAATATAATATATAATTTACTGCCTTAAACTATTTTTCATGAAACTTACAGTTGGAATTCTAATGAAATAGTGAAGTTATGTAGTTTTTATTTAAAGTTTTCAGGGTTTCACAAAATTGTACTTTGCAATTACAACTTGCATAAAGTCAAAAGTCTCAGATTTGTCTGAGGTTCAAGGACTGAGCACTGTTGAATCAGAAGCTCTATGAAGAATTTGAAGTGCACAATTTTCGGTCATTTCATGCTTTTCTTGGTCAACGTATAGCTCAAATACATTATTCAACAGTGTCAATGAATGTATTACTTTTTCTCAGATAGTATAAATGAACAACCTTTCCAATGAGTAGGCAAGTCCGAAACGCACTTAGTTGGACAGTCTACCTCAAATTTCCCCTTTCTTTCGGCTTTTTCCCTTTTCTCGGGAGTCACCACAACCATAAACAGTGAGAGACATGGCCCGCCTTTGATAACCCAGTTAGCTGCACTGGGGTACCTCAAATCTCCCCTCTCCTCAGTAATTACAACTGACTACTATGATCTGTCTGTCTTCCTTTTGGCTTTTTCCCTTTTACTCGGGAGTCGCCACAGCGAATCATCTGATTCGCACGTTTGATTTTGCAGAGGTTTTTACGTCGGATGCCCTTCCTGTCACAACCTTTTTTTAGCAAGGGACAGAAACACGCTTTTTCAGAAAGACGACTTTGCAGCCTACTCTTTACGAAAGTCAGCAATGGTTCTTTTACATGCCTCTCACCATAGACAGTGAGAGACATGGCCCGCCTTTGATAACCCAGTTAGCTGCACTTTGGGGGACAGTGACAACCTTGTGGAGAGTGGGACTCGAAACCCCAACCTTTGGATCAGCGATCCAGCGCCCTATACCACTAGACCACCACTGCTATGATCTGATGTGTCAAAAAAAAAAAAAGAAAAATAATAAAGAAAAACATGCCTCATCCAGCAAACAGTCCCAAACTGCTTTCTAAATGCTCTTACCTGCTCTCAGACACTGGTGTACACATTCCATTCTCCATCCACACAATTGGTCTCAGCCCAAAAACCCCAGTATGGTTACAGTGTAACAAACCAGATGACATATCAGATCGTGAATGTCTGAGACAAAGAGATAGCGTGTGTGAGACTGCTTGTGATCGTTGTAGGTCATGTGACCAACCACGGAAAGAGGGGTCTCAGCATGCTTCATCAGCCTGTAATCCAGAAACTCAATCCGACGTTAACATGTGCTAAGCAGTGGCTTAGTCCTAAAGCAGTTCACTATAACAGCTTGGCCAGCACACAGCAGACATCTCTGGACTCATCACATCATGTATAATACAGTACACCAGCCACTTAGTGGGACATGAAATGGCACATATGCTGCACATTACAGACCCCTTTTAAAAACACACACACCATTGTTTCTACTGTTCTCGCCACCCCCTCGTTCACCATGTGTTAATGGGTGGGTTTATTGTTTTGTGATGAAATTGCACACTCAAGACTCTTGTGGATAGAAATGGATTTAAATTTAGTAACGATCACAGGTATTTCTTACTCGTGGGTGATTTTATCAAAAAAAAAAATTGAGGTTGCCAAATTGCACCTTGCAATTCTGACCTCTATGCCGTTACCTCCGATCTCAATCTGTGCTACCTTTTAAACAACAACGAAAAATCTTATTGCAATACATTAATTTCCAGATTTTCCACACAAAGTCATTTTCATTGTCATAATCCCTGTTACTTAGTTCACTCTTCCAATCTGAAAGGATCATGTGTATTGGCTGTACAACTGACTTGACAGCAACTGCCAAAAATCTACATGAAAATCATCCAAGACTCCAAGAAAGTAGTTGACATTAAACGAAAGCAGCTCCCAACGCATTCAAAAGCCAGAAATGTATGCAAAATGCACTCTGATTGGCTGAATATGACTCTAATCCAATGTATATTTATAGCACCAGAAGTCGTTCCACCAGCCTGCAGAGTAACTATGACAGACAGGCCAGGCAAGTTCTGAAGGTTAAAGTGTTTTGTATGTTCGGAGGATCTGTTGTCATACCAATTAGGAGACCTAATTTATCTAACTTGATAATAACCAGTCAATCAGACACTCCAAACTATTAATTTCCACTATAAAATTGTTTGTACCATCTCTGTTATGGCACTTCAGTGACATTAGCTTGGTTACGTTTTCTGGGTGCATGTCATTCTATGTGTAGTTGATATAGAGCAATGACTTGGACTCATGATTACTTTGTCAACTCTGAAGCATGTGTATCTTTTTGAATGCTATTTTATATTATTATAGTATTATAGCATTGCAAATACCATCAAGGAGTCTGAGAATATTGTACACTTTTGAACACTGGAATTAAAGAGAGAGAGAGAGAGAGAATGTTTTTCAGAATAAGATACAGAGTCTGCTGATTTAGAATGGTTTAAACAGTTTCATCACATCATGCCTTCAAAAGTAACTGCAAAGTTTTGTTTATTGGAAACCGAAAATGGTAATGCACAGAAGGCCAATTGGCTGTTTTACATTGGCTCTAGGTGTGGGAGTGAATGTTGGCCCTGCAATGGTCTGGCAAGCTACTTAGGGTGTACCCCACTTTTGCCCAGATTCCAGCCTTCCTGTGACCATAATAGGATTAAACGTTAGAATACAGGTGAATGCCACAGCCATCCGTGACCGGGAATTCATGGGAGCTAATTGGCAGAGTTCTCACAGGAGGTTCAGATGGCATACACACACACACACACACACACACACACACACACACTCACACACTCACACACTCCCCTGTCACTCAGAGCAATCAAAAACCAATCATGAACTTCTATGACTTATTCGTACGAAGGAGCGACTAGCACCTTCTGTCTGAGTTTGTTAGACTGCCCTCAAATACATATGAGCAGCAGTTCAAAAAGAGTCAGGAGGCTAGCACTGCATGTCACGGAGGGGGCATGTGTACGCTTTCGCCCTTCCCTGGTTGGTGGTGCTCGTGTGGTAGGGAAGGCAATACTTCACAGAAGGAAAGTAGATACAATTAAATTAGGGAGAAAATGTGGCTAAAATTTAAAAAAAGGATTAAACAGTTGAGGGTCACACAACATAAAAGCATGATAGCACGCATGTATGCTTTTCCATTTTGTCTGTTTTTGTTGTCATGCAAAACACAGCCTGAAATTGCTCTTTAAGAAATTATGTTTTCCTGTGAAAGTGGGTGATTCTTTGAATATCATGCCTGTCAACAAAAAGCATTAATTTTTGATAGCCCTCAGTTATTTTTAACTGCTTCAAGTTTAAAGCTCTAGAATGCCAATGGCATACAGTATTTCATACCTGCATAATCTTTCACAGATTTCAATTCGTACACTTTTTTTTGCTTTTGATTAATGAACCATAAACATACAGACAAGTGGGCTTATTGTAATTAGACTAAAGCGTCTGTCTGTCTGTCTTCCTTTCGGCTTTTTCCCTTTTACTCGGTAGTCGCCACAGCGAACCATTTGATTCGCACGTTTGATTTGGCAGAGGTTTTTACGTCGGATGCCCTTCCTGTCACAACCCTTTTAGCAAGGGACAGAAACACGCTGACGACTTTGCAGCCTACTCTTTACGAAAGTCAGCAATGGTTCTTTTACATGCCTCTCACCATAGACAGTGAGAGACATGGCCCGCCTTTGATAACCCAGTTAGCTGCACTGGGGGGACAGTGACAACCTTGTGGAGAGTGGAACTCAAACCCCCAACCTTTGGATCAGCGATCTAGCGCCCTATACCACTAGACCACCACTGCCCCACTGTAATTATACTAAAGCGTAACTGGAAGTATTTCACATTAAAAGTTACATCATCTGCAAAAAAAAAAAAAAAATGCATCTAATATTCCTGAAAATACAGCAAGTAGATGGAACAAAAAATTTGTGATATAAAATGCACACACGATCCATAGCAGACTCAGAGATATTGCTAGCATATGCTGTTCACCATCTCATTCACACCACAGATCATTCCGCATACAGTATTTCACTTTCCCCTTAATCTATCTCAGCATCTGCCAAAGTAGTTAGCAATACCTAACATTCCATTCCAAGCCATGGAGTCTCGATTGCTATATTTTTTAATTGATCCAAGAGATGATTACAAAAGGCATTCATCATTGTTTTTAATTATGCAACAAGACAAACTTTGGCTAGCCTACCAAGGCCTGGATCAGTGCAGCCAACGACAGTTAGAGCAATATTTGTTCCTGGATCATTGCCTTTGCTCATTCAGACCTCTGTCCCTTGCTTCTTGTTGGCTGTTTACTCTCTTCAGAAGAACAGTAGCACAAAAAACACATGCATTACCTAAAGCATGAGTTGCAACATATTCCACAGAATACAGTAAGAACTGAATCAATAGTCTATAAATTCATTTAAAAAACCATAAGAGAATAATCACACTTACACAAGAGGGGAAATTAAAAACAGTGTTACAAAATCTGGTACATACTCTCGCACCAAGGATTTTCACAACGGCAATGCAAGACTGAGTAAACACACTGACTAACACACTGACACACACTCAAACCCCTAAAGAATTCAGGACTCAGATAACACAAAGAGGAAGGGCGTGGCAGCGGAAGCTCTATCAGTCCAGAGGATCAGATATACTGCGGCCATGTAGACATCAAAATCTGCTCGGCAGCACAATCAACCGGGGGAAAAAAAAAAATCAGTTTCATGGTTCACCATATCATCAGCCTAAAGAGGACTCAAAAGTACACAAGCATGTTTGTCAGATTATAGAATGCTGCACTTTATTAAAGGGGATTCTCCTCAATAGAGAGTAAGACAACAAGCCTAGATTTGTGTTGCATTTGTCTAAAATGATGAGACTGGTGAGTCTTGATTAGCATATCTGTGACACAGCACATGACAAGATGCTAAAGATGCCGTCCGAGAATCCGACATCAAGAGTCAGTTCTCTTGTTGGTGATAAGCTCATCAGTATTTGAGCTATTTCTGGTTTACTGTGTAGATTGTGGTCAATAAACAGGTCCTGATAAACTTAAAGGAGTTTTTATTAGAAGTTTAATCATTTATAAATGTGCTACAAGTGACTATTCATATCTGCATCATTACGAAACCTCAATAATCCAAAGAGCAGACATAGTGAATAAATAGAAGTAAACAAAGATGGCTACGATGGGTGTTTTGTTTAAAATGAATTCTCACGTGGAGTCTTTAGCCAGTTTAAGTGCTGCATCACATAATACAGCACAGCCATATGACATATAATATGACTCATATTGTCAAATGCAGAGTGCCCAATAAATACCTCTATTAATAAGTATTCGAGGCTGGTATAAGAGTAGTGCAGCTCCTTTAAGAGCTAAATCAACCCGTTTTCTTGTCCCCGCCTGTCACTAGCAAATTTTTTTACGTTCATTTGTATTCTGGTCTTATACCTTTAATAATCCATTTAACAAGTTCATGTTCTGTGTGGCCGCTAATGTCCATGTCGTTTTACTTCACAAAAGTTAATCTACCAACCTGAGTTAGATTGTGTTTCTTGATGTGCATGACAGTTTGCCCCATTCTCATAGAACAGGGGACACCAGGTCACCAGCAAGGAACACATGAGTCACCCACGGGTTGGTTCTAAAAATTGATCACTATAGCGTCACTTACCAGAGAGCTGCATCTAATATTTTGTAGCTATTCTTTTTTTTTTAAATGACACATGCATTTAATGTAAAATTGAAAACGACAATATTTATAATTAAAAACACACACCACATGCTAACTACCCACTGGGCAGCCAACCTCAAGACCTGGCCTGGGAAAGTTTTGGCGGAGTCTCCCATCACAGAGTCCTTTAACTCCATCCTCTGTCAGAGCTATAACCACGTGCCGAAGGGGGGTCTGAATGGGCCATGTTTCGAGCCTGCATTTCTGAGGCAGCAGCCCATAGCTGTGGCTAAAAGGTCATTGATGCCTGTCATAGTGGTAACCCTCGAACCTGGTGGTGGACACCAGTGGTGAAGGGAGTCATCCAACTAAAAAAAGGAGGCCTATCAGGTATTATTGGCCTGTGGGACACCAGAGTCAGCAGACAGGTACCGGCAGGCCAATGTGCTGCAGCCCGAGCTGTCAGCGATGTAAAATCTCGAGCGTGGGAGGAGTTCAGTGAGGGCCTACAGAGCGATTATTGGTTAGCCTCAAAAAGGTTCTGGACCACTATCCTACACCTCAGGAGGGGGAAGCAGTTCTCCACTGCCTGCGGTTTGGGTGGGGTCCACTCATCACTGGGGTAGTCAAAAAGCTTCTTGGTGGTCAGGCTCCGGTGGTGGAGGAGATCCTCCCTGAATATCTCAGGGCTCTAGATGTTGTAGGACTGTCTTGGTTGACACGTCTCTGCAACATGACGTGGTCATCAGGGGTCGTACCTCTGGATTGGTAAACCGAGGTGGTGGTCCCTCTTTTTAAAAAGGGGGACAGGAGGGTGTGTTCCAATTATCATGGAGTCACACTCCTCAGCCTACATGAGAATCTCTATGCAAGGGTATTGAAGAGGAGGATCCTCGGATTCAAGCTGAACAATGTGGTTTTCGTCCTAGCCATGGCACTCTCGACCAACTCTATACGCCCTACATCAGTGGTCCCCAACCTTTTTCTCACCATGGACCAGTCAATGCTTGACGAATTTTCCACGGACCGGGGGTGGGGGGTGGCCCCTATATTGTTTGTATTGTAAACATAACACTTATATAAAAATATTGTTATTATAATAATAATTATTATTATTGTTATTATTATTATTATTATTAATAATAATAATAATAATAATAATAATCACTCCATGAATGCTTTGTTTTTTTCAACAGCTGAAGTTGGTTGGGAAGTAAAGCTTGAACTTTTCTTTAAAAAAAAAAAAAAAAAAAAAAAAAAACACACAGTTGATCATGCACCAGCAGGGAGAATAAAGGCTCAGGCTCAGTCTCACCCAAAATCTCCACTATTGTTTGAAACATGCTAAACATGTCCAGCACGGCTCTGTTCTTGTGCCATCCCCTTGTGGGTTACATTTTAGCGCTCAAATAACCAAAATATAACAGAGAGAATCCGGTCATTTTTCAAAATAAAAGATTTTTCAAAAATAAAGATCGTTCAGATTCAGATAATAAATGGAAATAATGAATTATTTCTTCTGCGGACCGGTACCAATTTAACCTTCGGAAATGAATTCAACCTGTTGTTACCAATACAGACCAAACTCTGGTTCCCGTGATACATTGATCGATTTAATTACCTTACATTAACCTTTAACCTTGTTAAAACATTGTTGATAATTATTGTGAGAAATCATTCACATGATCAGGGTCTTCACATTGATGAATATTATTAATTATTAATAATAACAAATCTAGCATATGTACTCTCTCAGTCTGTATAAATCTTGTAAACCTTGGTATTAATCAGTATTGAAGTAGCAGCTCTCAGTTTCAAAATGTTTGCCGACCCCGTCATAGACATGGCAATTCATACTAAACTAACGTTAGTACACGTTAACATATGAATGCTGCCTTTTTTCCATAACCCTAATATTATAGACACACACACACACACACACACACAGAGTGAGAGAGAGATCCCTCACTTTCTGTGGTTAATTGGGACCGAAATCCCCCCACGACCACCAAATTCCGCGAGGTAGGATCAAACACCCCCTGACTGACTTATACGTACATGTACAGTAAGCCCTTGACTATTCGCGGTTTTGCACTCGCGTCCCCACTTATTCGCGGATTGCTGAGCAACTGTCACTTCATTCAAATTCAGCCAATGGCTGTCTTCCTTTCTGCTGATTGGTTGAGATGATGTATATATGCCCCTTTTTTCCCCTCATTCGTGCACAGGTTGTCAATGAGCCTTTTTTTAGTGTTTTAATTACCAGTTAAGCTCTATGATGCCACTCAAACGTCGGCTAAGCACCAGAAAAAGGTAATGATGTTGGATGATTTCTGAAGAAATTAGACTTTCTCCAGAAGAAATGACAGTTTCCTCTGAAGTGCCTGAAGAGGAATATCATCTGAACTGTTGTAAAACACTCCACTATTAAAGTCTTTTTCAATTATTATTCCAGTACAGTACCTAAGTTAATGTTTGTGTGTGTGTGTGTGTGATTTGATCTATTGTGGTGGAGCATGTTTCTCATTTTATTTATCAAATTTATTCCATTTCTTGTTCTTTTTATGTCCTTTTTGATATGGTCTGTTTTTGGGAGACTTTGATTTTGGCGGCTGTGCCTCTAACTAACTGTTTTCTCTCCGCTTCGGCTGAGGGGCGTGGCTGAGCTGCTTGGTGGCTCACACCTGAATTCACAATTTTCATCTACTCCCAATAAACAAAAGCACACTCACCTCTGCACCAGAGGATTAACTCGCATCACATCACCACTTCTTTGTATTGTAACGCTCTCTAACTCTCTCACTCTAAAACTCTGTTTTCTACCTGCTCCGACTGAGGGGTGTGGCTGAGCTGCTCGGACTGAATGCAGTTCACATCTGAATTCAGTCATCTCATGCCTCACAAATAATGCAATACCTTCTTCTAGTGGGCAATTTTTAACAACTACAGTGCTGCATGTTTCAAGGAAAATACATTTAAAGGTGTTCTTATATATATATATATATATATATATATATATATATATATATATATATATATATATATATATATGCTGTATAATGTTTATATTTTATTATCAATAAATATCACAGTAAAAAATTAAGTTTTTCTTAATCATTACTACATTTTACGACATTAATCGTGTATTAGTCAGTAAGACTGTCTATAAAATGTGTTTAAGAAGCATATTTTAGTGCATGTAATAGATACATAGTATTTTACTTCCGGTTGATCATTCGCACATGTAATATGATAGCAGTTACTTCCGGGTACAGAACTCGTGGATTATCTTCATTCGTGGGAGGGGCCGGAACCAAACCCCTGCAAATAACGAGGGCCTACTGGATATGTGTATATAATATCAATAAATACATATTCAATGCTATAAATGCTAATAACAATTATACATTCAAAATAATGCATAAGATGTGAATAAAATATAAATACACACATACAGACGCGCTCACGCACGCACGCATGCAGATGCACGTGCACGCACTCAGATGCACACCTCACATACAAATGTAAGTAGTTTTGATGGGAGGTTTTTTTTTGTTGTTTTTTGTTTGTTTAGGGATATTTTTTTCATAATTGTCCTTGTTTTGCTGCATTTTCCTTAATTTCCTTATTTTTTAATTCAATGAATATTAAAAAAAAAAAAAAAAAAAGCGATGCACTGAAGCGCGAAGTAGGGAGGGATTCCTGTATATGTAGTGTGTGTGTTGAGGGTGGGGTGATCATGAGCACAAAGGAGTGATGACACACAGAGAACCAATCAGAACACCATCAGCCCTTAAATGTCCATACTCCAAGCATGCACCTTTGCAGTGGGCCTCCAAGATCTCATTAGAAAGCATGGACATTATTTTTAATATGTTGGAGTGGAGAAGTACCAAACAGTCAACTCTACATCAGCATGGACCTTGAATGGTTCAGGATGATTTTGACCGTTTATAATGTGTTTCATTACCCCATCACCTCAGGTTTAAACATGCTATCTTCTGGTTAATATGACCCTGAACCTTGCCATGGCTGTGCTCATGTAGATCTGTTTTGTCAATATTAACACCAGTGGTGATGTGATTTATTATAGTATAGTCATATCCTTTAGTTTACAGCTCAGAAAAAGAAACATTTAAGTGTGTAACACCTCTTAATGCAGCTAATGTCTTCCAAGATATACCTATACAGTACCTAATATTAATTCTAATAAACTCGTGTGTCTCTCAAGTGTCTTAAACCTGTAATAAAAAAGCAGGCCCCGGTGCATTTAAGTGGCTACCAAAGGCCGGCCATGTCTCACGCTGTCTGTGGTGAGAGGCCCATAAAAGAACCATTGCTGACCTTCGTCAAGAGTAGGCTGCATAGCCGTCAGCATGATTCAGCCCTGTGATGGCCTGGCGAACTGTCCATGGTGTACTCTGCCCTCGCCTAGAGTTAGCTGAGATGGGTGCCAGCCTCCCTGCAACCCTAATTAGAATTAAGTGGTTCAGAAAATGAATCAATAAATAAAAATCAGCTTGGCTCATGGTTAACAGTCATAGGTAACAATAGGTAAAACACTTCCTATCGCAGTGATTCTTCTTCTTCCTGCCTTATTCTCCTAGGTAAGAGTTTAAGAGCAGGTTTAGCTACACTACTTCATGCATTCCAGTTCATTAGCTTTTAGTGATGTTGTCAGTCTAAAGTGAATTTACGCCAGGTGAGAATCTGGAACAGTCAGAACAGGACGGGAGATAAAAAAGGTCTGCACTCATGGGACGTCCTGAGACCCAACACCAACTGAAACAGAGGAGATTAACTGACTAGTAGACGGCACAGAAGAAAGAGGAAGAGATTGGGTGTGTCAAGAGAAGACGAGGGGGGCCAGAGGCAAGAATCAAGACAAATGTCTCTATCCATTAAAAAACTCCTTCTGAGGTGTCAAAAAAAAAAAAAAAAGTAGTGTGAAACCGACTTCACTTTGTAGCTAATGTACTATTTAATACAACTCAGTATTACTATCATCAAAACAAATTTCAATAACAAACTTGATCTTCTCATTTTTCCATTTGGTTTTTAGTCTGATAACTTCTTATTCAGTCACTACTGGACAAAACCTCAGAAAAGGAAGTAAATGTGTTGTAACAGTAAGTTTAATATTAAGGTCACTTATATATACACTTCCCATATTTTTGCTCAATGAACTGTATTAAAAAAAAAAAAAAAAAAAAAAAAAAAAGGACAGTGAGGGCGGTAAAGGAAAGTCACTACATAGCTGCAGCTGTGCTACTACATTCCTCATTCAGTGACCAGCTGTGCAGCAAGGACATCGCAGGATGCCAGCAGCTATTAAAATGATGACATTGAGCAAAACCCTAAGTGGTTTAACAAGTTTCACTGAAATCACCCCGCTCTCTGCATCCCAAGTGCTTCATCATTGAATCCTGGCACCGTCATGCTCGTCCTCAGCGCAGCTAAATATTTACAGAATAGGATTTCCCAGCCAGACCATAATTACTGTCACTGCATCGAAAAATGGTGTGGATGAAAAAAAAAAAAAGAAAGGTGGTTATTTTCACATTACTGTCTTTTACAAGAGCCCAGTCTTTCTGCTTCTTAATTAGATAATTTCCTTATGTAAGGAATCAAACATAACTGTTCATAAATTATTGATAAAGTTGATTGTCCAATAACAGCATGCCCTGAAGGATTTTATTCATCTTTGAACAACATCAATATGCTGCTAATATTTTTTAATTATTAAAACCTTTAGATCATCCATGTATAGTAGTTACTTTTAATGCTGGCAATTATCCATAAAAATACATATTTCCTGAAATCACTTATAACGGCTATAAACTCTTGCTCCCTATTGTTCCAGCTACTGAATTTATGACGAGAGAAAAAAAAGATAGCTTTTTGGATTACCAAAAGTGCTCCATCTTAAAGACGTTCCCATGTCTCACAACTTAAATTTAGAGTTATAATGTTCCAATGTAATGACACTAGAGACTTTGTCCATCAAGTTAAAGGAAATCAGTTGTCTTGGCCTTCCACAAGTGGTGAACACATCAAACCTTACCTTGCCGTAGTAGACTAAAGCATGCACTTACCAGAAAAAAATATATATATACCTACACGGACTTTTCTTGATGAAACAGATAGACATTTCACCTGTGTGGTACCCCATGTAACACCACCCACTCTGTCAGACCCCTTTTCACATATGGTTTAAAAAAAAAAATACTTTGCTTTTTTCCTATACAGAAACACTTAAAAGTACTGTCCATGTTGACACACCAAGCCTCAAGACAACCTTTTCACTGAACTGAACTGACAGAGGCTTGTGAATTTCTAATAACTAAACATCTTCTCAATAAATAATTCATTCATCTTCTAAACCTCTTATTCCTAATTGTGTTCACAGAGAGGCTGGTGCCCATCACAGCTGAATCTGGGCAAGGGTGGGGTACCCCCTGGACATCTCACCACGCCATCACTCACATAACCATTCACACTCACTCAACCCTAGGGGTTATTTAGAACAACCAATTAGTCTACTGTGCATGTTTTTGGACTGTGGGAGGAAACCAGAGTAAACACGAACATGAGAACATGCAAACACCACACAGAAATAACTGAGCTGGGAATGAAACCTAGGATCTTCTTGCTGTGAAGCGGACGTGCTAACCACTACACCACTGTGCAGCCCTCAGAGAATAATCCAATATATATATATATATATATATATATATATATATATATATATATATATATATATATATATAAAACTAGGTCTCCATATAAATATCAATGGAAATAGAAGCCATGCCATATTAGAAATGAGGGTTATATAAGCTAAATACAAGAATAACTTTTAATATCAAACTCCAATTTGCTGTGGTGTTTAAACCATGCAAATAGAAAAATCATTCCAACTATGCAAACAAAAAACGTTTGATTATTCACTGCATTTCAGTACTGCTTTGAAATTTAAAAAGCAATTATACTGCTTCGCCAAAAAAAAAAAAAAAAAAAAAAAAAAAAAAAAAAAGTCAAACATATGAATACATATGTTGTTGCTCTGCCTTTATACTTGCCTACAGCATGTAATCGTCATGCCACAGTTTCAACAAACGTAAGCATCAAAACATTTAGTTCCATCCAGTATTGGGTTAATTTTTCACAGACCTCTTGAATTTATGAAGGAAAAACTCAACCTCTCCATAAAGTCATCTTCAGCACATACAGAAAACCTTCAACAGGGTTAACAGTGTCTGTAACAGGTGTTAGAAAAAAATCCTACTTCAGGCGGAGGCTGGAGGTGTTTGGCGCGTAGCGAAAATTTTTCAAAATGGGAGCTTTGAGATGCATTCTCTTGGTATCTGAAGCCAATAATTTGAGAATTTGTGATTAACTGCCAAGTATCTGTCTTCCTTTCGGCTTTTTCCCTTTTACTCGAGAGTTGCCACAGCGAATCATCTGATTCGCATGTTTGATTTGGCAGAGGTTTTTACGTCGGATGCCCTTCCTGTCACAACCCTTTTTAGCAAGGGACAGAAACACACTTTGCAAACACAGCTTTGCAGCTACTCTTTACGAAAGTCAGCAATGGTTCTTTTACATGCCTCTCACCATAGACAGTGACAGACATGGCCCGCCTTTGATAACCCAGTTAGCCGCACTGGGGGGGACAGTGACAACCTTGTGGAGAGTGGGACTCGAACCCCCAACCTTTGGTATCAGTGATCCAGCGCCCTATACCACTAGACCACCACTACCCGATTAACTGCCAAGTATAATGATCTATAAAAGATTCAGACAGCAGGTATGTGGAATTTAACATAAGAGATTCATCTACCAGAAAATTGAAATCAAGTCAAGATATTTTATCCACTATACACTGTATAAATTTAAAGAATATTTCATATTTTCAGTAAGTATTTTACTTTACGTGTATGCATTGTTTTTTTCAAATGTAAAAAAACAAACAAACAAACAAAAAAAAAATCAATTTACAGTTATTCCAGTATTGGGTATTTCAAGTGGAGATTCAGTTTATAATACAATACTTGTTGCATCAATGTCAGAACAACTAACTTGTTTGGCACAAAAAACATAAAATTATGTGAATGTTAAACATTTGAAACAATTTTACAAAATAAATAAATTAACATAGCTGTTAACCCCTAAGATTAATAAAGAGTGAGAAGCAGGAGTCCAGGGGGCACAGTCCCCGGTCAGGTCCAGAGCAACGCCCTGGTGGTGGCGGGGTGCAGGGGGGTGAAGCCCACCCACCCAAAAAAAATTGGTTTTAAGGGTTTTTAGGACTGATTTTTAAGCCATTTCATGCAAATTTTATATGTAATGATTAAACACAGACATATGGGGAAAAATACAAAATTACACACATGTCTTTAAGATTTAATAATGTAATGTAAATTAAATCTTCAATGAAAAAAACTAATGAAATATAAAGTGTAATCAAAAATAAGGTTGGCTAAAGTATTAATTGTAACATTTCTCTTTTTTGAAGTTTTAGCCAAATAATTCTTCGTAATAATCTTTACTATCTTCGCTCATAGATGGCATGTATCATATGCAGCAACCTTGCAACTACACAATTAGTTTACAAACTGAAACTAATTATCCATGTTAACAAATCTACTCATATAGATGGCAAGTATCCTGTGCAGCAACCTCGCAACACCACATGGAATTACAAACTGAAACTTACTAACAATCTTAACAATTCTAACTAAATCTACATTTAACTAAATTACTACATGAAAACATCATCTGAGCAAGTTTCACAACCTTTAGTTTTTAATTGCACGTATGTATCTGATTTTACCTTTTGAGGATCCCGCAGCCAGAAGCGGAAAGAGAAGCTGTATGTTTACGTAAAAGACATAGCCAATGGCATTTGCTCGTGGAAATTACATCCTTAAAAAATAAATAAATAAAATTGGGAAATAATTGTATCAATGCGTGAGATTTTAGACACCTTGTGTGAGAGATTGAGGTGGAGATGAAATGCGTGAGTCTCACGCTTGATGCGTGAGAGTTGACAATACTCTGGCTTCCCGATTGAGATTTAGTTGCTTTTTTGTGTTTGTTTGTAGAGCTATGTTTGCCAAGTGCCGTTTCACCCTCTTTTATACAAATATTACATTTGCAAAATATGCATGTGACGTTAAACTCCTCTTTCTTAACAAGCCAGTCCCCATAAACTCCACCGTTGGGATCGGAAGCCTTTAATAAATCTGGTGAAAAGTGTAAAACTATGTTGGCATTCTTGGCAATGTTGCATGCACGATCGATCACAGACTTTCAGAAAAACCAATATGGCGCAAAATAACGTAACTCAACGTCTTATATGAGAGTTCAGAGAGCCGTTCCAACAGTTACCAAGCCTCCCACTGAAAACCGTGTATAAGTGCTTGTGAGCGCACGGGCCCAGGGGAGTACGCACGGTTACTTACATACAAAACATGTTAAACGAGCATGGTTACGGGTGATATATATATTTTTAATCCGACGGAAAACCGCAAAATGGCATAAAATAACAAAAATCCGACTTGATCCGACAATTTTGCTGAAACCCGACAAAAGTCGGAAATTCCGACTCGTTACAGACACTGGTTAAGGTCGGGAATCTGGGATATCAATAAATATGTGAAAATGATTTGTCATGCTCCATGAAACACTTTCATTATTTGGTTTCCCATTTTATGACCGTGCCATCAGGGAAGCAAAAAAAACCCACTGATGTGATAACCTGCTCGCCCAGTACATTCAGGTTATCAGCTGCTTCATTTTATTGCCACATTAATGTTGCTGAGCCTCGACCAAACCACCTGGCGCAACAATCCCATGCAGATTACATGCTGTGTTCAAGGCTAAATACATTCCGTGAAAATATTAGTGTGTATGACTTTTTTTGGCTGGAAAGTGTAAGAATGCATATACACAGTATAATACCTTGTATTGAGATGTACCCTAGTACACTAGTACATAGTCTTCAGATTGGGATTCTGGGAAGGCCTGTGTCATCACTTCAGTAAATTCCTACCTGTTTGTAATGATACGAGGCCAGCAAGTCCTAAAATAAAGCTGTACATTGAAAGACATTCCTTTCTGAAGCCATATTATAAGCCCTGCTGCTTGTAAACATGCTTCAAGGTTCTAAGAGAATGTCTCAACATCTGGAGTAAGATGAACATCTCGCAAAAGATGCTGCACAACACTGGGGGCAGGAACTTGTTTATAACAACTGCTTGTTGTGCAAATGCCTAAACACACACATGGTCCATCTTAGAATGCAATCTTATCATTTTGATGTCTCATTTCCCAGTGAGCATTAACTGCAGTCTGAAAAATCTGTGGTCTGAGGACACTCTAATAAAACTAGTCAGGGTTAAGAGAAGCTGCATTTCTACTGCCTGTAATCCAGTATGGCTCGTATGTAAATGTAAACGGAGCGGTCACACTGGATTTTCAGCTCGCTGATATCGCAGCTGGGGTGGAGCAAGCAAATATGGGCAGCTTTGCAGTGATGAGATTTTAAAATAACAACAGTAGCATCTAATGTGAATGCTTTAACTCACCACCAGAGGCAAACTCTACTTTCTAGCATACAAAAGTAATCTGCATTATCCAACTGTTTGAAATAATCAAGCCACACTGGAATTGGAACAGCTTTCTGAACGTCACACACATCTGTTTATTACTATTTAATTATTATCTATGAAACGTAGATGCAAAATTTAAATTATTGAGCATTATATTTCAAGTAAGAGGTGTTTCTACTGTACTGCCATCCGAATGAAGGAGGCATAAGTGCCTCTCAGCCCAAGTACAGGACGTGTGTCTCCTGTTCCTGTCACTAATTAAAGAAAAATGTGTCTATGAATATCAGTGTAAGTGAAGGGGAATAGTATAATGCTGTTTTGGACTTACTTTTTGTAAATGGAATGTCTAAAATCTATATAAATCCTAGCTACACATTTCAAAGTAGGAATTTTAGGGGGTTTTCTGTGAGTTTTTCTCTGAGATAGTTCTAGCTATCGGTCCTAGTAAAGGAAGTCTTGTGTGCAATGAAAGGAGCGTGACCTAGCGGCAACCAACAAAAGTAAAAGACTTATTCCTTCCTACTCCACAAAGTAAACGATGCAATAAGTCCACTTTGCAAGCTGAAGTGCTTTAAAAGAAATGTGTCACAAGTTGGGAATGTGCACATGGGACTGGACTGTCTTCGTAAGGAATCTCACCTTTCTCTTTGCCATAACTCAACCGAGGGTAAATGGCTGGCAAACAACAAGTCAGCTGCATACTAGCAGCTCATTTTAAGGCTCTGCCATAAAAAGGAAAAAAAAAAAAAAAAAAAAAAACAGCTCATTCCCCATCCATATGTGCGTGTGCCTGTTTTCTCCAAGTTGTTATAGTTTTAAAGGGTTGATATGTCGAAACATTGGCCTTCCAAAGATAGACTGGCACACATGTGGCTTCCTTGAAGTCAAATATCTTAGTTATAAAAGAACAGCTTATAAAAAGTCTTGATTCAAGACATTACATGATGGTTACTTATGCTTTGTTGTTTCAGCATGGAATGCAAAAAAAAATTGACTTAGATTATAAACCTCCCTCTTCATAATGGAGGACGTGTAACTTTTCCATCGCCCAGAAGAACAATAACGTTCGTAACCAAACTGCACACGTGCGACTGGCGACCTAATTCCATTGAATCAACCGTTTATTGTTATTATTATCATTAATCTGATCAAAAACACTTCATTCTGCAACACTTCTTATTGAATTTACAGCTTCTACAGGTATGACACTGAAATGCTCCTCCTATACCCATAGAAGGAGACATACACACCACACATAAACATGTACTGTAAATGAAAAAGGCGGCAGCTGAAAATAACTTCCATTCCTGAGCCAAGAACAATCATCTTCATGTCATCAGCAGTGCATTAAATGAAATGAGGAACCTTCTTTGAAAAATACCACTTCACCCAATTCACCCCAATCTCTTAAGCATCAGTAACAAAGAGACTTTGTGTGCACATCTTCCGTTACATGGATTAAAATAAACAAGGTGGGCGAGAAGAACCCGGAATGTTAAGCCTTTGGCATCTCTGCTCGGACTTGTCTGAGCTTTCAGGGTATTTATCAGCATGTTTAACACACAGAAGTTGTTGTGCGAGTTTTAATACATTTTTAGAGTTGCTTTTTACGAAATACAGAAACCTGAAACTAACAGGTCAGAAAGCACCGTGGTGTAATGGTTGCCTCAGCAGGGGTAATTTTGTGTGGTGTTTATATGTTATTCGCATATTTGTGTGGGTTTCCTCTGGGTAAATCGGTTTCATCCACAAGTCCAAAAGCACACGTGTTAGGCTAATTGACAAAGCTGTTCAGGTGTACCACACCTTCATCCAGAATTGGCTGAGATAGGCTCCAGCAAACCCATGGCCCTGGAAGGATTAAGCGGTTCAGCAAATGAATAAATAAATAGAAGAAATTACAAGAATATTATGTTTGGATTGAAGTCTATTGTTTGGAAAATAATTCCCCAGTTCTCTGCAGAAATGGCTCAAGTTCCTAATCCAGGGTTATTGCAGTGTAATGTGGTGGTGAAGTCATTCTGAACCTTTCTGTTCGTTTGCATGGGCTGTTGTTTTTGCAGGTGCTTTACAGAGCACTTTCCCAGAGGCTTGAGGAAACAATGTCCAGGCACAGGCCACCAAAGGGCTTCGACCTAACAACAGCATGCATACATTTCCAAAGAAAGTAAAAAAAAAAAACATGAGACTATTGAGGTTCATTTATATTGTGGAAAATACCAGAACAGAACCCTCGTGTTAAGGTTTAGGTGAATATAAGTACAGCTGATTGAAAATTTTTCACAAATCAAGCAGAGTAACAGGATGAGCAGAAATGCTATTTTAAAAAAAAAAACCGTCAATCATGGAGTAATCACGTGACTTACATCAACAGTGTCAGTGGTCAATTATTAATATAGAAAAGTGTGGGCGGGAAGAACATTAAAACAAAGTTGACCTTTTCAATCAATATCCAGAACGCAAGACAGGAGATTTAGAAAGTGTGTCATCAACAAATAGAGGAAGAGATATGATGAAGGTGAGGTAAACTTACCTGTGGAGTGATCCCCAATCAGGCTGCAGTGCAGAGCTCGTCCATTCCCTTTCACAGCTCAGCAGCAGGCTCAGGCGCTCAGTAAAGCATTTCCGACTGCCTGCACTGTCTTATTTCTCTGAATGTCAAGCCGTAATAAAAGTCTCATTCAAATGAACAGTCTTTGTTTCAGGGACGAGCTCGAGCGCAGACGGCTCACAGATCCTCAAGCTTAGTCTTCATCCAACAAGCAGACTGCAATGGTTTCCGTTGGGTCCGGACAAAGAAAAGATTTAGGGGACAAACTGCTGTCAAACACACGCATAAAACACAACTGACAGTCCAGCTACTGGGAGCACAATGGACTGAATGTCCTCTCATTTCGGAAAGTTGAAATCCCGCCCTCTGTCTGTTCCGTGTTCAGTTTGAACACAATGCCAGGACTCCGATCGCGTCCCAAACCGCTCACTCTCAACACAGTGGAGTGCACTTCCCAGTGCGTCGTCTACGTCATTCCATACAGCATGGAGGGCACTTATATAGGGAGTGAGGACTAATTAAGTTCACGTTCAATAGTCTTTATGGAAAAGAACCAATCAGCTTGCTCTGAAATCTTTTAATGCAATTTTTAATTCTTATCTTATCTTACCTCTTTTCATTTCATTGGCTATTTTGGCTAGATGACTGGTTCATTAGTTACTTGATCAGCTAGTTAGTTATCTAGATAGTTGACTAGTTACTTGTCTATTAAGTTGACCTGCTATTTAGTAGGTGTTCATTTGGATCATTATTTAGTTAGCTGGTTAGTTGCCCTGTTAGTCAGGAGGTTGGATAGTTGACTAGCTGACTATTTATTTGTTTGGTTGAGGAATTACTTGTCTGACTGACTAGGTAATTAGTTGACTACCTAATTTTAGTTTTAGTCAGTTAGTTAGTTAGTTGACTGCCTAATTTTTGGTCAGTTAGTTAGTTAGTTGACTACCTAATTTTAGTTTTACTCAGTCAGTTAGTTGGCTAGTTAGTTGGTTAGTTAGTTAGTTAGTAGTTAGTTGACTGCCTGATTTTTGGTTAGTTAGTTAGTTTACTATCTAATTTTAGTTAGTTAGTTGACTAGCTATTCAGGTATTGCATAGTTGAATGGCTAGTTGCATATCCAGTTTGCTAGCTGGGTATTTAGTTGTTTAGTTGGATAATTAGTTAGTTTTCTGGCCAGTTATTCAGTTGGCTGGTTGGATAATAGAGTATGAGGAATATTTTCCATGAAAATGCATGTCCTGGTTGTATCTGGCTATTACGCATGTTACGTTAAACCTGTTTTTAACATATACATACATATATGTGATATACATGAGGGCAAAACACTCCTAATGAACACAAAGACTGAACTGCAAAGTCCAAGCAATCGGGCCACAGAACCCTTATTTATTTAATACTGTACCTCTATTAGGACAATGGGAAAAGGCATGTTCTCTGTAAACCTTTAAGGTTATCTCGGATACTGGTGTTGGCTTGCCCTCTGCTGTTATGCTGGGAGTATTACATGTTTTATGGAATCGTGTAAAAGCACACACACACACACACACACACACACACATAGCGTCTCCTGTGCTCATGGGTGTGGATCAGTATTCATGGACGCAGCTCCTCTTCTGACCTGCACACTCACACCAAGAGGCAACATGAAACGGACAATTAGCCTACTGTGCATGTCTTTGGACTGTGGAAGGAAGCTGGAGTACCCAGAGGAAACCAACAAAAGTGCATAGAGAACATACGAACTCCACCAGGTACAGGGCTTGGACCAAGGAGCTTCTTTGTTATCAGGCAGAAGTACTAACCAGTACACCATTGTGCTGTCTGACACATGAATAGTGCCATGAAATGCAAAAACTGAAGTATTACATTCATTAAAGCAGGGATTTGAATTGGTGTTTGCAATAAGTTTGTCCTCATTCTTATATGTTGTGCGTTGGTATGGGTTTTACAGCATTAATATTGTATTAGAGGTTTATTTCAGCAAATAGGTCGCTTTGAGCTGAACTTGGCCCTGCGGTGCATTTTATAGACACAAGAGTATTCAACTCTATGTTCTCTGTATGAACAAATCTCATAGAGTATTCTTGGACTGCCAATAAGTACAGTAGTGGAGATAAGTTCATACAGTTCTCTCTCTCTCTCTCTCTCTCTCTCTCTCTCTCTCTCTCTCTCTCTCTCTGTGTTTTGAAATGGAAATCCCTGTGCAACAGATGAAGAACATGTAACTACACCAAGGTAACAGAATGTTGCTCTCTGGATTCATTAGCACTGAGGACAAGGATGACCTGATTAACTGGAATGAAACTCAGCCAAATGTCTCTCATGCTGTACTGACATAGTCATGGCTGATCCTAACTAAATAAACCTTATGTATTCTTCCTCACACCAGTTTGTATATTTACTTATACGGGAGAAATTAATAATATTTGGGACAATTAATATTTCACACACACACACACACACACACACACACACACACACACACACACATACATATATACCTTCTTCTTTTCGGCTTTTTCCCTTTTTCAGGGATCGCCACAGTGAATCATCTGATTTGCACGTTTGATTTGGCATAGGTTTTTTTTTTTTTTTTTGCATCAGATGCCCTTCCTGACACAATCCTTTGGCAAGGGGCAAAAACACACTGACAGCTATGCAGATACTCTTTTCCTCTTTTTACAAAAGTCAGTAATGGTTCTTTTCCATGCCTTTCACCATAGACAGTGAGAGACATAGCTGGCCTTTGATAACCCAGTAAGCTGCACTGGGGGGACAGTGACAACCTTGTGGAGAGTGGGACTCGAACCCTCAACCTTAGGATCAGTGATCCAGCACCCTTTACCACCAGGTCACCGCTGCCCCATATACTAGTCCTTCTCAAAAAATTAGCATATTGTGATAAAGTTCATTATTTTCTGTAATGTACTGATAAAAATGAAACTTTCATATATTTTAGATTCATTGCACATCAACTGAAATATTTCCGGTCTTTTATTGTTTTAATACTGATGATTTTGGCATACAGCTCATGAAAACCCAAAATTTCTATCTCGAAAAATTAGCACATAATGAAAAGGTACTCTAAACGAGCTATTAACCTAATCATCTAAATCAACCAATTAACTCTAAACACCTGCAAAAGATTCCTGAGGCTTTTAAAAACTCCCAGCCTGGTTCATTACTCAAAACCGCAATCATGGGTAAGACTGCGGACCTGACTGCTGTCCAGAAGGCCATCATTGACACCCTCAAGCAAGAGGGTAAGACACAGAAAGAAATCTCTGAGCGAATAGGCTGTTCCCAGAGTGCTGTATCAAGGCACCTCAGTGGGACGTCTGTGGGAAGGAAAAAGTGTGGCAGAAAATGCTGCACAACCAGAAGAGGTGACCGGACCCTGAGGAAGATTGTGGAGAAGGGCCAATTCCAGACCTTGGGGGACCTGTGGAAGCAGTGGACTGAGTCTGGAGTAGAAACATCCAGAGCCACCGTGCACAGGCGTGTGCAGGAAATGGGATATAGGTGCCGTATTCCACAAGTCAAGCCACTTTTGAACCAGAAACAGCGGCAGAAGCGCCTGACCTGGGCTACAGAGAAGCAGCACTGGACTGTTGCTCAGTGGTCCAAAGTACTTTTTTCGGATGAAAGTAAATTTTGCATGTCATTAGGAAATCAAGGTGCCAGAGTCTGGAGGAAGACTGGGGAGAAGGAAATGCCAAAATTCCTGAAGTCCAGTATCAAGTACCCACAGTCAGTAATGGTCTGGGGTGCAATGTCAGCTGCTGGTGTTGGTCCACTGTGTTTTATCAAGGGCAGGGTCAATGCAGCTAGCTAGCAGGAGATTTTGGTGCAGTTCATGCTTCCATCCGCTGAAAAGCTTTATGGAGATGAAGATTTCATTTTTCAGCACGACCTGGCACCTGCTCACAGTGCCAAAACCACTGGTAAACGGTTTACTGACCATGGTTTTACTGTGCTCAATTGACCTGCCAACTCTGTTCAGGAAGTGCTTCCAGATGGCTGGACAACTACAGCTAATGTGATCAGGGAGACAGGTAGGAGAGTACTTGGTGTGTCCTCTGGAAGGAGAGGAGATAAGGAGACTTGGTGGTGGAATGAGGAAGTGCAGGAGTGTGTACAAAGGAAGGGGTTAGCTAAGAAGAAGTGGGTCACTGAGAGGACCGAAGAGAGTAAACAGGAGTACAGGGAGACACCGCGTAAGGCGAAGGTAGCGGTGTCAAAGGCCAAACAGAGGGCGTATGATGACTTATATGATAGGTTGGACAGTCAGGAGGGAGAAAATGATTTATACAGGTTGGCACAGCAGAGAGAAAAAAAGATGGGAACATGCAGCAAGTTAGCGTGATTAAGGATAGAGTGGGAAATGTATTGACTGTTGACAGAAGTGTGCTGGGAAGATGGAAAGAGTACTTTGAAGAGCTGATGAATGAGGAAAATGAGAGAGAAAAAAGAGTAGAAGAGGTAGGTCACTGTTGAGGACAAGGAAGTAACAAAGATTAGTAAGGGTGAAGTGAGGAGGGCATTGAAGAGGATGAAGAGTGGAAAGGAAGTTGGTCCTGATGACATACCAATGGAGGTATGGAAGTGTCTAGGAGAGGTAGCAGTAGACTTTCTGACAAGAACATTCAACAAGGTTTTAGAGAGTGAGAGGATGCTCGAGGAATGGAGGAGAAGTGTGCTGGTGCCTATTTTTAAGAACAAGAGGGACGCACAGAGTTGTAACAACTACAGAGGGATAAAGTTGATAAGCCATACAATGAAGTTATGAGAAAGAATAGTGAACGCTAGACTAAGGGCAGAGGTCAAAATCTGTGAACAACAGTTTGGTTTCATGCCAAGAAAGAGCACCACAAATGCAGTGTTTGCTTTGAGGAATGTTAATAGAGAAGTACAGAGAAGGTCAGAGGGAGTTGCATTGTGCCTTTGTGGATCTGGAGAAAGCATATGACAGAGTGCCGAGAGAGGAACTGTGGTATTGCATGAGGAAGTCTGGAGTGGCAGAGAAGTATGTTAGAGTGGTTCAGGACATGTATGAGAGATGTAAGACAGTAGTGAGGTGTACTGTCGGTGTGACAGAAGAGTTCAAGGTGGAGGTCGGACTGCATCAAGGGTCAGCTCTTAGCCCCTTCTTGTTTGCTGTGGTGATGGACAGGCTGACAGACGAGGTTAGACAAGACTCTTCATGGACTATGATGTTTGTAGCTGTGTAGTAAGAGCATTGTGATGTGTAATAAGAGCAGATATTGTGATGTGTAGTAAGAGCAAAGAACAAGTGCAGGAAAATCTAGAGAGGTAAAGGTATGCCCTGGAAAGGAGAGGAATGAAGGTTACCCTCAGTTAGACAGAATACATGTGTATGAACGACAATGACCCAAGAGGAATGGTGAGGTTACAGGGAGCAGAAATAAAGAAGGTGGAGGATTTTAAATACTTGGGATCAACAATCCAGAGCAATGGAGATTGTGGAAAAGAGGTGAAGAAGCGTGCGCAGGCAGGTTGGAATGGTTGGAGAAAAGTGTCCGGTGTGATCTGTGATGGGAAGGTATCGGCAAGAATGAAAGGAAAAGTGTACTATACAGTGATAAGGCCAGTGATGTTGTATGGTTTAGAAACAGTGGCCCTGGGGAAAAGACAGGAGGCAGAGCTGGAGGTAGCAGAGATGAAAATGTTGAGGTTCTCTTTGGGAGTAACGAGGATGGATAGGATCAGGAATGAGTTCATCAGAGGGACAGCACATGTAAGACGTTTTGGAGACAAAGTCAGAGAGGCTAGATTGAGATGGTTTGGACATGTCCAGAGGAGGGATAGTGAATGCATTGGTAGTAGAATGCTGAGGTTGGAACTACCAGGCAGAAGGCCTAGAGGAAGACCAAAGAGAAGATTTATGGATGTGGTGAAGGCGGACATGAAGGTAGTTGGAGTAAGAGTAGAAGATGCAGAGTATAGAGTGAAATGGAGGCAGATGATTCGCTGTGGCTGGAAGGAAAAGAAGAAGAAGACGCCTTATGGAAGCAGTAGTATTTCAGTAGTGGCATTAAGTTTATTGGATTAACACAAAATGCGTAACATGTGTGTTTGAATACAATATTAGATTTTTTAAATAATAAATAGCAGAATTTCCGTACGTCCTGTTGAGATACAGGTGGAGCTGTACAGTGAGGCGGCACTTAGCTGTGCTGCTCAGTGGATGGTAGAATCCCTCAGAGACTGCGCTGGTATGATGCAAATAGTGTGTCGCTGTCCCTCTGTTGTTGTTGTTGTTCGTCCTTCGAGGTCAAAGATGACCATGACTTCATATCAGATCTATGATCAGTGGCTGTGGGTCCAGCGATAGCTAGTGAGGCCGATCCGGGCTCGAAATGCTCACCCACACCCAGGACATGTGTGGGTGGGTGCTGTGATGGAAGTGGAGGCAGCTCGAGCTTTGCATACTGTGTGTTCCGCTGCACCTCTGCAGTTCATCGCTTCTCTGCTGCACGGGCACCTGTAAAGACTTTACTTCGTCAAAGCAAGCTGCTCCCATGTGCTGACACTGATGTTCATGTCCTTGAAGGACACTTTAAGGCTGTCTTTGAAGTGTTTTTTCTGTCCCCCAAGTGAACACTTACATTCATAAAGCTCTCCGTACAGTAGCTGTTTCGGCAGTCGACCGTCCGTTATTCTGGCAATATGGCTTGCCCATCTGATCTGCACTTTCTGTAGGAAGGTGTGGATGCTGGGAATGCCGGCTTGTTCCAGGACTTCCGTGTCAGGGATTTTGTCCTGCCACTTGATGTGAAGGAGTCCGCAGAAGCAGCTCAAGTGAAAGCAGTTGAGCTGTTTGGCAGGTCTGCTGTAGACAGTCCAGGTCTCACAGGTGTAGAGGAGGGTGGTGAGCACCACTGCACGGTAGACCTTCAGCTTGGTGGTAAGACTGAGTCCTCTCCGCTCCCACACATTCTCATGGAGTCTTCCAAAGGCAGATCTGGCCTTGGCAATCCTGTTGTTGACTTCTGCATCGATGTTCACCACTCTTGAAAGTGTGATGCCCAGATAGGTGAAGCTGTCAACAGAGCCAGGAGTTCCTGTCCCTTCATCGTGATGTGTGGTTCCTGGTAGGGCTATCCTGGCATGGGCTGGTACCTAACTTCAGTCTTTTTGGTGCTTATGGTGAGATGGAAGTTGTCACAGGCTCTTGAGAAGCAATCCATTTTGTGCCGCATCTTCTGATCTCTGCCAGTGTTGAGGGCTTAGTCATCAGCGAACAAGAAGTCTCTGATGGCAGTCTCCATCACCATGGTAACAGCCTGCACACACCTGAGGTTGAGCTTTACCATCAGTCCAGTACCTGATGTGCAGCCCATCCTGGCAATCACGGAAAGTGTCTATCAGCATGGCTGAAAAGGCCATGCTGAAGAGTGTTGGGGCAAGGACACAGCCTTGTTTCAGGCCATTCGTCACTGGGAAAGCCTGTGGGTCGTCTCAGTCATTGAAATTTTTTTCAAACCCTCTGATTATATACTCTGCCTTGTAATATTTTGGATAATGTATAAACTGTATTTCTATAACGTGTGTAGGCTGTAGATTAATTATAAAAAGCAGTTAAAAAGTTACTCAGTAAGGCAAGCAGTACCCCTGGCTCATGGCAGAGGGGGGGCTAAGTGAGCCCATAGATTCTTGGGGGACCTATCTTCTTCCTTTGTAGTTTATATTTCCTTCACAATCCGTCTTATCAAAATGAAAGATTACATTTCCAAGCTAAGAAAATTCACAAATCTGGACTTTTAATGAAAAAAAGAGGTAATTACTAACGGAAGAACAATGCAGTTGGAATAAATTTTAACATTAAATCAATTAGTGAATTAATGAAATAAAGCACAACACTCTATCTGAAAAGAATTTCATTTATTTTAAAACGGCACTAAAAGAGAAGGAAACATGATATGTGGTTTCATTACACCACACATCAAACACCATACTAACTGTGTGGGCAGTCGTGTTATTGTTTCTCTCTTTTGTATTGTCTTGATGGCTTTTGTCAATCAAATGATGAATTATATACTCTTTTGAGTTCATTTGCATTTGTAAATCTGACTCTAAAATAGTCAGCGCCTTACCAGCTGTCAATCTTACTGCATGTCACTACAAAGGAAAGGCATGCCACTGTTATAATTTTTTTGTTGGAATTTGAAGTAAATTATTATGCAGGCTGAAAGGGGTTCATGACTAAATATGAAAAAAACTATATATATATATATATATATATATATATATATATTGTGTGGTTTCGAAACAGTGGCACTGAGGAAAAGACAGGAGGCAGAGCTGGAGGTAGCAGAGATGAAAGTATTGAGGTTCTGTTTGGGAGTAGCGAGGATGGATAGGATCAGGAATGAGTTCATCAGAGGGACAGCACATGTAAAAGGTTTTGGAGACAAAATCAGAGAGGCTAGATGAAGATGGTTTGGACATGTACAGAAGAGGGATTAGTGAGTATATTGGTAGTAGGATGCTGAGGTTGGAACTACCAGGCAGAAGGCCTAAAGGAAGACCAAAAAAGAAATTTATGGATGTGGTGAAGGAGGACATGATGATGGAGATGGAGACAGATGATTCACTGTGGCAACCAAAAGGAAAAGAAGAAGAAGAAGAAGAAGAAGAAGAAGAAGAAGAGACCAGGGCAGAGAGTTAGCTGCCATGTACTATACTACACAAATCAAATGATCTAAATAACTGAACCAAATAGGCAGCAAATATTTGCTAATTTTTTTCCTGACCAAAAGTACTAAAATGTGTTAGAAGGTTCTTCATGATCACTATTTTGAAAGTTTGTAAATATTTTAATCATTTTAATGTACTGTAGGTTATGAAGAGGAGAAACTTTGAGTATCCTAAGCCATTTTTAATGAATTTGATTTACTAGGTTCTTCTATTACCAGGCATACATTTCTATTCATGATGGATAATTGAAAAATCATATTGGTCCATATAGCAGTCATAAATTATTTTAATATAAATCATTCATATTTCTTTCACATTTTAAAATGAATCCTTTAATCTATCCCAATCACCACCATTGGACCTGCAGCCCTGACTTGCACCTCTCATGTATTCTATAATTTGTATATTCTTGAAATGTGTCCATGTGTCTCAGTCTCATAATCTGAAGGGATCCGTTAATTAAAGGTTACACAAGCAGAAGCAAACAGTTGTACAGTCTCCTCTCATCTGATGACTCTGTCGATATTACTTGAGCACAATGCCGACCTGAAACAGGAACAGCCATGTTTACTTCTCTATTTTGATCTACTGCTTCTACTTCACATATTCATACAGTTTATTCTGCACTTGCACCATAATGTAAGCAACATATAAACCAAATGCATGACATAAATATTTGTAATCCTGTAATTACCTTATCTGTGGTAATGCTTGGGCATGTCCAGTTATAAAGATAGTAATACATAGTGCTGTCTCCTTGAGTAAATTTCAAAGCTTCCAGAAATGCCTTGTTTTTCATAATATCCAGAGCCATGAACACATCGAATCCTCTCTGAAAAAGAGTTGAAGGTGATTGCAGTCTTACTTGCCATACACTGTACCAGGCAGTACCAGGAAGTATTAGGAAGCTAATAACACATGAATAGACTCACTGCTTTGGCTATGATGAGAACGTCCTCCATGAGCTGCTCTATTGGGGTAGCAGTGGTGACTGTGTATAGAGAGTACGCTGCCTTCATACTTTGATGGGTATGGTGGTTTAGAACAGTCGAAGACAAGGTATAGAAACTAACCATATCAGTTATTACATCATCTAAACCCTATAAGAACAACAATTACAACTACAATTAGGCAAATATCAGTGAGGGACATAAAGATATGTTTACTCTTATATGTGGTTACACATTTCCACTTTCATGCACCAGCCCAGTGATATCAACCACAAATTAATTAGAGTTGAGAAATGAGTGTGTGAACTTTAATGCAAACTTTACATTTTGACTCTTTGAAATTTCATATACAAAGTATGTTGGTTTAAATCCTGCTCAAAGCTATCCATGACCCCTGGTGATATATGCAAACTAACTTCGACTACATAGGTATCAATGATGCCATCTCTGGGTAAGAGCCAGTGCTGAGTCTGCTCCATGTTTAATATATGGAGAAGATAGAAGTCTTTTAGATTCTCTTTCAGAAGATCCTGAACTTTGGGTACATCATCCAAAGTCATGATGCGTAAGCCAGCGGTCTTGGTCACCTGATGAGAAATTGTTTGTGAAAACAGCAAAGATAAGGAAAGAACTTGTAAAAAAAATGTATGTATTTTAAAATAAAATAAAACAAAAAAGATTATTAATCTATATATCATATAACATATTTTGGGGACTTTTATTACACAGATTGATTGGAAAAGAGTACCATAAAGACTCACCCCTGGTAGCCGGTTTAGCTTGAGGGCACGCTGCACGGTCATGTGGCGTGGGAGAGATGAGAAGTTCAACTCAATCAGCTTGCGTGGATTCAGGGATCGGTGCCAATATCTGGTAACATGGGGGCAGGGTAGTGGTGGGTGTTGACATGGACACACTTATAACATTCAATTTAATCTGCACTCTAAACTTGCAAAACTGTCTGTGACCATAATAAACAGAAATATGGTGCATCACTTTCAAGCCATGCAAAACAGAATGATACATCCCATCATCAAGAGATTTCATTACTAAAAGTTTAAATCACAATATCAACCATGTCCCAGAGACTTGGGAGCAAAATTGGCCATGATCTCTTCTTGGTTGAGGACCGGCTTGACTTTCGGTCAGCGTGACACTAGCCAGCCCTGTGTATGGGTGAACTCATGTATGCAGAAGAGGAGTGTATTATGCTGCCCGGTGGAGCAACATAAAGGCTCATACCTGCAGCTTGTCACCGGAGATGGTAGCACAACACTGGCACTGTAAACAGCTTGGTATAAACCATGCCGCTGGACCCGCCTGGTGAGTTCACGGATAAGGATTGGAGCCATACGCTTGGAGCGCAGCCTCTTATGTACACAAAGGAAGTTTACTTCTACCATCTTCTTCACTCTGTTGAGTTTTGAATTGGATCACTTAAATGTGCTGAGCTCAAAGCAAAAGCTGAAATTGGAAGCAAACTTACATGTTGTATATTTTAACCGTGGCAGGGACAGCGCTAATAAAACCCACTAGCTTTTTGTTAGAGTCCACCCGCACTCCACAGTACCACTCAGGCTGCCAACCAGGGGGACACAGAGCCCTTAAACAATCACAGTTGGAAAATATTTGTATGCTGTTACACGTACTAATCATCTGTCTTGGTACAGTATATAACATACAAAATTAAAAAAAAACTATATTAGACAATTTGATAAGCTGGGACGGTGTAAGAATAAATGTAGTTTAATAGATCTGGGACAGGAAAAGAGTTCAAACAAGCAAGTGCATTGTGCAGGACAAACGATGCTATGTTCACTATTGTTTTAGAAAAACATTAGACATAAGGGACAAAAAATTGCCAGTAAATAAATAGATAGATAGATAGATAGATAGATATATAGATAGATAGATAGATAGATAGGTAGATAGGTAGGTAGGTAGGTAGGTAGGTAGGTAGGTAGGTAGATAGATAGATAGATAGATAGATAGATAGATCGATAGATAGATAGATAGATAGATAGATAGGTAGGTAGGTAGGTAGGTAGATAGATAGATAGATCGATAGATAGATAGATAGATAGATAGATAGATAGATAGATAGATAGGTAGGTAGGTAGGTAGGTAGGTAGGTAGGTAGATAGATAGATCGATAGATAGATAGATCGATCGATCGATAGGTAGGTAGGTAGGTAGGTAGGTAGGTAGGTAGGTAGGTAGGTAGATAGATAGATAGATAGATAGATAGATAGATAGATAGGTAGGTAGGTAGGTAGGTAGATAGATAGATAGATCGATAGATAGATAGATAGATAGATAGATAGATAGATAGATAGATAGGTAGGTAGGTAGGTAGGTAGGTAGGTAGGTAGGTAGGTAGGTAGGTAGATAGATAGATCGATAGATAGATAGATAGATAGATAGATAGATAGATAGGTAGGTAGGTAGGTAGGTAGGTAGATAGATAGATATATAGATAGATATATAGATAGATAGATAGATAGATAGATAGATAGATAGATAGATAGATAGATAGATAGATAGATAGGTCGGTCGGTCGGTCGGTAGGTAGGTCGGTCGGTCGGTCAGTCGGTAGGTAGGTAGGTAGATAGATAGATAGATAGATAGATAGATAGATAGATAGATAGATAGATAGATAGATAGATAGATAGATAGGTAAAAAATGGGGTACATCCTGAACAGTTTGCAGACCATCACAGGGTCATACACTTACACCTACTGTCAGTTTGGATCAGAAAATTAGCCTTATGTGCAAACTCCACACAGAAACGCCCTACCGAGTCAGGGACTCAAACCCAGAATCTTCTTAATGTGAGGTAAGCAGGCTTCCACCTAACTTAGGTAATCATACTGTCTTGTCATTATAATCTATAACCTCAGTCTACCTACTTTCACATGTAACCCTATTTTTTTTTTTTTTTCAGGTGTTGGGTAATTTCCAGCATAAAAGTACCATCATGAAAATGCTTATGACTCTAAAAAGAAGTGAACCCAATTTCTGGACCAGAAAAAAAGTAAATGAAATGTTAGTAGGAACAACTACATGTTTATCATATGAATTAAAGGTATTGTTGTATTAAATGGTTATTATAATGTTTGTTGAGGAACATGAGCAAATCTTGCTAATTTTCATTTTAATCATGCGTCTTTAGTCATTCTGTAAACTGAGACCATGCTGTCCTGCAGAGGTAACACTCACCATAGCAGGAACTCTGGGGAATAGTGATAGCGAATTGTGTTGTCATCCTCCTCTGTGTAGTTATCATTAAGCAACGTGCACAGCTCCACCAACTGTAAATACATATCCATATGTTCAATGCAAAATGCAGAGCCTTTAAAAATTGTGCAGTGTAATATGAATTAATGTTGTCTCACTATATGAAGTTACAGGTGTGTTGTTTTCCAGACAACGTGGAACATATGGACAGGAGAACTTGGCCAGGTACAGTAGAAGTATTTGCAGCTCACCTGCTTTGGATTTTTTAAGTCCACCGTGTCCCAGGAGAACCCTACAGGGAGAGTATAACACTCCTGCCGAATGTACAGCTTCTCTGGCTCTATGGGTCCATGTGACGTCACTGCCTCGCCTTCAAAATAAGAAATGTCAGGAAACATTCTTAACGTGCACTGTAAAAGTATTTCAGGAGTGATACAATGAATGTCAGTGGAAGGCCATTACCACCTGGAAAGATATTCTGAAAATAGTATATCATATCTCTTTTCTACATTGGTGCTGCAAAGGCTTTTATTTCATACAAATGAATACATGAAAAGAGAAACATTTTCAAAGCACAAGTGCACTTGTAGAGCGCAAACCTCCCCCAAGCTCAGCGATCCTTCATATGAACCAAGATATCTAAAATCAGCCTTTAAAGATTTCTGAAATCTGAATTTGATCTGGATCTTCTGAGACTGAAAAAGTTTTTCTCGTTCAAAACCATCTGGTATAAATTCCATGAAAATCCACAAATAACCTTTTCCATAATTCTGTTAGCAAATACACACAAGCACACACACACTCACACACACACACACACACACACACACACACACACACACACACACACACACACAGAACAAAAACAAAAACTGGTGGTTACCCATAACCTGCTTGGTGGATAATAAAAATGTATTCAAGGGTCGGTGTACATAAAATAATTTAACCGAAAGACAAAACAGGTAAAATTCACAGGAATAAACACATAACCCAGTTAGGTGTATAAACTGAAAATAATTTGAGACACATGCTGGTCCAGACAACCCATTTACCCAAATATAACTACTAAATAGTTGACAGTACAGATTTTAAATAGAAGAGGAAAGGGCAGTGATGGATGATCATGTAGGGTGATCATCTCCACACTCTTGTTTTGGCTGTTGCGAAGACGTATTCACCCATCAGCTCATACAGATGGAATGAAAAGAAACACAGTAATCAATTATATAAAAAGAAGCCAAACCACAGAGCTTTAAAAACACACAGTAAAACCTTCAAAAAAAAAAAAAAAAAAAAAAAAAAGGAGTAAGACTCGGCTCAAACTAATGTGAGCCATTTCTATTTAAAACGCATATTTCCCCTGTCATTAGCTCTGTACCTAGCTTAGTGACTGGTTGGCTGTTCCAGAAGAGGAACTTGTGCTTCTGGGCTTCTTTTAAGCTCTTGGGTGGACCCTGGCCCAGAGAGAAGAGATGCAGCGCTGTCTGGATCTCCTGTTGCTTCTCTTCAGGCAGGGCTTCCAACTGGACAGGTTAGAAAGGATCCACAAGATCATGGATATTGTTTCCCATAATAATTGGCAACTCATGAAAGTGTGCACAATGCAGTAGTTAATTGTTGTAGTTTTAATGTTTTATGCTTTCTATTTTGCTATAATGCACAAACAAATACAAACCAGTTTAAATGGGTCCTGTGGTTCCTCCTTAGCCCATGCTGGGTCCTTTTCTTTCTTTGTTTTCTTTTTCTTTTTTCCGGCAACATCACCCTCCAAGCTCTTATCACTGAAGACAAAACAACAAAACACTATCATCAAGCACTAAATCATCGAAGACAAAAAAGTACAGTACAAAGATTAAAGAAAAACAAACATTTACTGGCTTTTGTCGTCAGCCATATGCTGATATTCAGGCACTGAATCAGTCCCTCAGAATCAGTCCCTCAGACAACTCCTTTCTCTAGATGATGTGTGTTTTTATGAGCCAAGGCCTTATCTCACCCAGCAGCAGGGTGTGAGGAGGGGCCGCTCAACTCCTATTTTCTTTCCCCCACCCTGCTAACACTGATATGTCTTATTATCTGAAAAATATAATTCGGGAGCTGCCTGGAGTCTCCTATCGCACACCAAAACCAGCAGGAGTTGATAAATATCCAACAGTAATCTTTTAGCACAAGGTGCTCCTGTGGAAGTCAATTTATCTGCTGGTAAGTAATATATTATATTTCACCATACAAAACCTACGATGTAACTGATTATATAACCAGTCATTTTTTTAAATAAATCTCTAAAGATCATGTGTGCATTTTTCTTTCAATGGAACACAGAAAGATGTAACAATGTCGGTAGGCCTAACTGTTCGAAAATATATTGATAATATTGTTATTTTATAGGTAAAAAAAAGTCATACAAAATATACAATAAGCACAACAATTTTTAAATGGCAGTTTCTTCACTGTTGTTGTGGGACGTTGTTGGGCAGACCATTTAGCAATTTTCCACTTAGTGATGACAGTCTGTGTTCCTCTGTCACAATGTATGTCCCTCTGTCGCAGGGTGTGTCCCCTCCTGTCATCATTTCCCACCAGTATGTCACATAACCTGCACACTCATGTTACATTATCACAGAAATGAAATAAGATCCCGCCCATAGAACATTATACGTTGCAAACTGTTAGTGTTTGGTTTTTAAGTTCATTGGTTGATTAGTGCACCCTTAAACTTTATGGTTTCCCACCAGACTCTGTCTGTCGTCCTTTCGGCTTTTTCCCTTTTTTTTTTTTTTTACTCGGGAGCTGCCACAGTGAATCATCTGATTCGCATGTTTGATTTGGCAGAGGTTTTTTCGTCGGATGCCCTTCCTGTTATAACCCTTTTTAGCAAGGGACAGAAACACGCTGACGACTTTGCAGCTACTCTTTACGAAAGTCAGCAATGGTTCTTTTACATGCCTCTCACCATAGACAGTGAGAGACATGGCCCGCCTTTGATAACCCAGTTAGCTGCACTGGGGGGGACTCGAACCCCCAACCTTTGGATCAGCGATCCAGCGCCCTATACCACTAGACCACCACTACCCCCACAGTGCCCCCACTGCTCCCACCAGACTCCATTATTGATTATTAATATTTTCTTATTTCTGATTATTGGAAGCTATCATTTCTTCTTTGAGCAAAGTCATTCATTATTGACACTGGGTAAGATGAACAAGCTGGAAATAATTTTATGGTCTGGCAGACACTATGACTTTGTCTGCCACCCAGCACATACTGCACCCAACTTCAATAGTCCCTCTCACAGGTCATGGGTCCATGACCATGCCCAACCACCTGGTGCTCACCTTTGAGTCCCTCCTCCAGGCCTGGCTCCAGAGGGTGAACCCGGTCATCCACAGCCTGAGTCCTATGAGTGCACTCAATTCACTCGTAGGCATCTTCCAAATGGCACTTAGCACGGTCCTCCACCTAGGACCTGTTTGCCGTGACTGACCATACCAGTTGCATAATGCCCCTGACAACATAGCTCCCAGGATCATTAGGACATGCAAACCCCTCCACCACGATACCATAGTGATTCAAGGAGAGAGATGCCTGGACCTCATTGCTCGGGCTGTTGACCCTGTAACCCAACCCCGGTACAAGCAGAAGATAAAGATGAATATAGTGAAGCTATAAAAACACCTCAATCTGAATACCTCACCTCATTCAATATTTTTTATTATTCCAAGTGGATTCTTCACTTATCCCTTAACATCCGGGGATGTCGTTGGGGCGCCTTCATGGCGAGACTTGGGCTGATTTGGCCTGGCGGAGCCCATCCCTCTCCAGGTCGGAAACACGCTGACGGCTTTGCAACCTACTCTTTACGAAAGTCAGCAATGGTTCTTTTACATGCCTCTCACCATAGACAGTGAGAGACATGGCCCGCCTGTGATAACCCAGTTAGCTGCACGAGAGGGGGGACAGTGACAACCCTGTGGGGACTCAAACCCCCAACCTTAGGAGCAGCGATCCTGAGCCCTACCCAATAGACCACCACTGCCCCCCAAGTGGATAATACTTCAATAAAAAGAACATACACTCAGATGGGGGGTCATCATTGACATGCTTTTAAAATGAATAAATAAGCCATACATTTTTGCCTTAATTTGCCTTGTCATATAGTTTCAACTGAGTGCATACTAGAGGTTTGAATTATTTTAAAAGCACACCATTACAGAGGATGCTTTACTTAGGTTTCTGTGTAGTATATAGGGGACTAAAAGTTTGAATGATTTTAAATATGTCACACACAGTGATTACATTCTGCATGCCAAGCACACAGATCTCATCTTACCTGCCTGTCATGGTTAAAATATGCAAAATAAATAAATAAAATAATGAAAATCTTGACTTAACTTTATTTTTAGTTTCATATCTGGTATATAGTAAAACAATTATTTTCCTTGGGCTTGGTGGAACTTGCTGAAAGTAATATGGTATTGTGTTTCTGGACTATTCAATGAAATCCACTATAAGTATGCATGCTTCAGTTGTCCTCTTATTTACAGCAATGCACTTCTGAATATCTTCCATCAGAGGGCGCCAGTGTCAGCATCATAGTCCATAAAAACTGTACTACAGCTTTCAACTCAGATTTACAAACAGAATTTATTTGGAAACAATTCAATTTCATGTAACCATAAAGTGTTTATTTGCATATCTGAAAATTACATTGGAATATTTTGGTATTACAGTACTGTATATGACAATATTTCAGCATTGTTGATGTAGTAACACACACATCTCAGAAAGACAACTGTGTGGCTTCTCAACAGTTGTTTCACTTTTTCACCATTACTATCACAGTTCTTCAAATAACAGTGAGGGTTTCAATTTCTACATAATAATGGCTTCTTAATTCCAATATACCTGACAGGCCTGTTCAAAAAGGATCATAGGCAATGTTATGAAAAAAATGTGTGATTTCATCAGTCTAAAAGAATACATAAAACTTATTTTTTTATGGTTGATACTCTAAGAATTATACTGGAAACAAAACACAATGCTGACTATATATGACTTTAAAGAACAATGTAAATATCAGATTCTGTCAGAAACAACAGACGTGCATGTTTTAATAAGCAACACTTCAAATTATAATCACATAAAAAAGATAAACTGGCAGGAATATCAATAAATACAGCAAATCATAAAAACCCATTCTTAGTCTTATTTTACATCAGCAAGTTGGGTTTTTCTATTTCTTTCTTTCTTTTTCACTTTTGTACAAAACAATTCACATCAACTCTAAAAGTTTTAAACAAAAATGTAAGTATTTTCCTTGTCATCAACTTTGTCAAGTTTTCTACTCCTATGAGTCCTTACTCTCTCTATATAAATATAATTTAAAAAAAAATAAATAGCTTTATTTACAATCCATAATCCAAAATCCCTTGGAATCTCATCCTGCTTAGAAAACAATGTAATTTTAAACCACAACTCAAAAAGTGTCCAAACTCAAATCCTGGGGGCCATATACAGCCTGCCAACTTATTTTATGTGGCCTGCAACAACTTTTAAAGTATATTATCATCCAACACTTTTTGCATCATTACAATTAAAATGTTACTCATTCTCCATCCACTAGGGGGAAGCAACTTATTGTAAGTAGCCTAAGTAGGTACTACACCAATCCAAGAAAGATCACAAGCTAGTTTTTGGCTGCCGAAAACTAAAGTGCACAGAACTGAAGTGTAAATAAGTCTTTATGTCTGGTCTTATTAAAACACTGAGTACAGTGTTCGTTACAACAGTTGTACAATGTACAGCATTATTGACTAGCATTTGCTGCTTGCTGGAAGCTTGTAATACGACAGCAACATGCACCCATTCTGAGAAACACTTACATGCACCGTCGATTCTCTGACATTCACTTCTATGGTCAAACTTCAGTTGTCAAAGAAAAAAGAAATGAATGTGAAATCTGACTATTATTTGTTTTATTCATCACCAAAAAAATTTGCTCACTATTTTTTGAACAAGCTAAATGTCTTGCAGAGTTCATGGTTACTCTTTTGGAATACACGTTCAGTGATTATTGGCCCTTGATGATCCAGAAATGTAAAGAGGTGGCCCTCAGTGAACATGAGTTTGGCACCCGGGTTTTAAGCAATATAACTTTGCAGTTGCATAGGAAGAGAAGTCTGAAAGCTAAGATTGCGAGATGCTGCTACATTTGACATATTGCATGACCAAAAATAAAATCCAAACAGAACCATATTGTATTGCTTCATCATTTTTAAATATGTTTCATTATCATGCAATAAACATCCTGAGCTGTTTCAACTTCATTCATTAATACATACTAGTATAATCTCTCAAACAATACTTGGACCTGAAAAGCCCCTGGCTTTCATAGGACAAATCTGGTATATAGTCTGTAGTGAAAATACTCATCAGTATCACATTTTTCTGGTCTGTTATTAATTTGCTTAATTACAGCTTTTTCAGTGACTCCATATTTAAAGAATAAACAATAACACACATCGAATATATAAAATATGTCACTATCACTACACATCAGTATCAACCATTGTACACCAGTCAGTAGGCCAAGTTCTGTATGATAACACTTCCTGTGTTCAGTTATTCTTTGTGTGTGGTGACAAGCTTGGGGCTGCTGTAATTGTGAGTGACCTTGACGT
>CM045730.1:40553028-40638028 GCA_024760905.1 Plotosus lineatus | reverse complement strand
GGGTTTCGTGAGCAGTTTATCTCCCAGGATAGAGCGCAGGTGCTGGGCCATGACTGCCTGTTGTTCCACTGAGCAATGATTCTCCAGAGACAGAATCAGAGGGTACGGAGAGGCCTACACAATGAACAGAACAGTAAAATGCAGAAAACACATAGGCAGAATTAAAGATTAATTGCAGTGTTACTTTAACTCAATATTTACACTATATGGAGTATACTGGTACTGTACATTTAAACTGATTGGAAACATATTCAATATGATTAAACAGCATGCCCCACCTCCTTTCATTATTCAAGTAGCAATGAAATATTTAAATCAGTCTTATGATCTGTGATTTGCTGAATTAATAAATTAATAAAAATAAAATAATTAATCTGCAAAATAGAAATAATGTAAATAAAAATTACACTGTGTGATTAAAGCACTCTGTTCCTACCTTAAAGGCATACTCAGCAATGGCTTCCACCACCTCCCGGAAAGTTACTTTTGATGTAAAGGTGTGGCCATGATAAATAACCGGTTCTCTATCTCCATCCCAGCAATCAAGCTCAACACAGCGACATCCCTGGCTAAGAGCTCTGAACAGCATGCACACACAGACGAATAGAGTCGGCCTTTTGCTTTAAATGTCATCAGGTGCTGTTTTTGTATAAATATGGGTGTTTTACCGGATATATGGCTCAGCACTGCTCTCGCCCATGACCTGGTCTTTGGTAAGGTAGGTGTTGTGGGAAGACGAGATGAAGTAATGACTAAGAGGCTGGTTCATATCCTGATAAACCCTGCCATGCTCTGGATTTAACACAATATTTTCCTTCGAAAGCATGTACATGGTGAAACCGTTGGCTGTCATGAGCTGGTTTTTTCGAGCTGTGAGCCAAAAAAAAGAAAATATATAATTGTAAATTACATTTCATTTTTTTTACTTTATGACACAGAGTATCATTAACAAATGAGATCTTTTGAGCACAGATGTAACAAGACAATCACAAATTACTAACAGTAAAACATATTAAATAGTTCACCAACGTGCTAAGTGATAAATAACATACCCCAACAATAAATAACACTTCCATGATATCACAAGGTATTCAATAAACACTTGCATGAGATAATGTGGAACTGTTTTACCCCAATCGTTGAGTTCATATGTAAGAATGAGGCTCTGGGCATGGACAAGGGTGTTATCTTCTTCCTGGTCTTTTAGAAATTCCCGCAAGTCCACTGTGGACAGTATCCGGCCGTTGGAAGAGTATTTCTGGAAAACTGCATCTAGCTCGGGCCGTCGCAACAGCTCACGACAAAACAGCTCAATTTCACCGTGATCCAGACGACTGTCTGCTGACCGGTCACATTTCTGTCATATATATATATATATATATATATATATATATATATATATATACACACACACACACACAAACACAAGTAATCTGAGAATGTACAAAAGCAAAGGTTCTCTAGAGAAAGAGATTCATATCTTTAGTCCTTTTTTCTAAGAACCTGTCAACTTAAAAAGCATTTATTTTTTACAAATTACTCGTTCTGATTGCATGGTGCACCCTATGATGTAGACTCACATGTAGGTCAGGTTGATTATCAGTTATCAGAATATTCTTGATTGAATTTTCCACCATTCATCCATCACAAAAAGATTTATGACCAGCTGATATCAACTAATTAATTCTCTAAACAGTGCCTGCAAGCTACAGTAGATAGCAATTAATTAACAATTATTCACCCAAGTTGAGGTGGATATCACTATGTGTGAATAAACTTTATTTTGAATGATTATTTATTTTTCTCTGCCATATTCATTCAAGCATTATCCAGTCTGAAAAATGTTTTTAATTCCCAGATAGCTTGCCGATCCGACTGCCATTCCCATGTAGAAATACTAACTAGGAGTATGATCTATTTTAAAGGATTGCCTACTCTAATAAAAATATTATCTGAAAATAGTGAAAACATGACTACATGAATAAAGATACCAAATTTTCATTCAAGTCTTCCTGTGAAGAAACTACCTTCTAGTTATTTGGAATGGCAGGCGGGCATCCTGGTGTGTCCAAGGTGCATATTCATACAGTAAATCCTGGGATGCAGACAATTTTTATTCCATATAGACTGTAGCTGAAATTATTGATGAATAGTAATGTTACTACTTTTCTATTATACTGATGGAACAATGTTAGTAGTTGTCTGGGCATGTGCATAAGGACTACCATACAATTTGCTTAAACACACACACACACACACACACACACACACACACACAGAGAGAGAGAGAGAGAGAGACAAGTGCAATATGACAATGAAGTAACCTTGAACAATCTCAAGGCGTATTGCTCATTGAGGTCTATGTTGATCATTTGGAGGAGCGTCTGCACTTCTTCATAAGTCATCTTCCCATCATGGTTTAAATCTGCCTGCCTCAGGTAGCCATGAATCCAGGTAAGAGAAGTCAGGGTTTAATACACAATCGTGTAAGGAGATCAAATGTTTTTTCACATGAGCAAAAGTGGATTTATTAGCCACACAAAACAATACTAAGGTCTGATCACTTCTAAATAAACTCTATAAGATGCCCGAGTTATTTGACCATGGGAATATTCATTCATTTATTTGCTAAGATGCTAAATCCCAATTAGAGTTGCGGAGAGGCTGGTGGACCCTTGTATGTCACCCCAGGGCCAACCAAGACTCAAACAACCATTCACACTTACACTCACACATAGGGGCAATTTGGAACAGCCAATTAACCTACTGTGCCTGTTTTGGACTGTGGGAGGAAACCGAAGTTCACAGAGGTAACCCACACAAGTACAGGGAGAACATGCATAATCCACTCAGAAACACCACAAGGCTGAGAATCGAACCCTGGCCTTTTTGCTGTGAGACAGACATGATAATCACTATAGCACAGTGCCACCACTGTAGAAAAATGCTGTAGCATGTAATCATAAATTTTGAAAAATGTACAGATTGCCATTATTTTATGTGATGTGGTTAGGAGACTGAGAATGTATGCTAAGACTTATGTCACACATCATACGGTATTGGGTGTCGCTCTGTATGGATATGGTTATGAATACTGCACATGAAAATCTTGTTCTAATAATTATTACTAGTATCCGAATCAATGTATTCATATCATGAACTCACGATCCTCTGATCAGTAGTACAGAGCCTTAACAGCTTGACAGACTATGATGCTGCCTATGGCAAAAGATATAAAACTGTGTCCGAATAATCTCGAGATAACAATAAATCCAGTACAAGCCTTGAAATTTGACGTGAGCCAACGGTCAGTTTTGCAGCCTCTCGGCTTGCTTTCGAAACCCGCGAACAACGAATGTTGTACATATGTACACTTCATGTACATATTTCACTTCCGTAATGTAGTGCTTTATACTGCACACTGCTTAAAACAGGTTTGTATGTCATAAACAAAAACAAAAATGGCTTACACGCTGGGTACACGTCAAAAACATTCAGAAAATATTTGTTTGAAGACGACTTCGAAATACTAAACATCAATGATAATGGCTATGTTACCAAAATAAGATGCGAGATTTGCTACAAGTATATCGTACAAATTAGGGAAGAAGCTATTCTATATTTATTAATTAACACCTTATGAATTATCAAAATAATAATATAGCGACACAACGGCGTTACAGCATCGGATCAAAAGTATTCAGAAAATCGCTTCAATGCATGAATTTTAGAAGCAAACACAGAAAGTCAAATAATAAATTAAAACATTTACTATCGACAAAACTTCGTGAAATTTTAACCATAGACGCACGTGGTATTCTACTTATGGTATAACGTCACAGTTTTGTCGTCTGCCCAAATAGGTCAGAGCAGACTGACAGAGATTGACAGTGCCACGAAACTATTGATTGTAGATCTAAAACAACAAGGCAGAGATGGACTGTTGATCAACACTGGAAAATTGTTATATTCAGTGATGAATCTCAAGTAATCATTGGGAAAAATAATTGTGTATTTGTGTGGCGATCAGCAAATGAAGCATACCGACCCGAGTGCATGTGTGTTCCGAGCCTGCGGAAGTTGTCTGTTATGGTATGGGGTTGTATCACTTGATATGGTGTGGGCATACATGCACTTTGTGCCAGGTCGATGGAAACATAAGTGCTGTCAAATACATTGACATCCTGGAAAACAATCTGTGGCAACAATCAGGTTCCAAGATGACAACGCCCCCGTCCATTGGACTCGTATTACAGAGGACTACAAAATTCAAAACAATATTCATGGCATCCTATGGCCGGCCCAGTCTCCTGATCTCAACATCATAGAAAATATTTGACTCAATCAAAATAAAGCATTCACTGAAAGACAGATGAACAGTTTCATGAAATTCACACCATCTGGACAAATATCACATTGGATTACACGAGGAATCTATATTCATCCTTTCCGAGACAAATGCTGGTCTGTGTTCAAAGTAAAGGACAGCTGACCAAGTATTGAGGTAGGAATTTTAATGTTTTCAATTGAAAATGCGAGTCGATTGTTTATGTCCGCCATCCGCCATCTTGGAAAATCGCAAATACTTTTGATCCGATGCTCTTCTTCTTTTCCTTTCGGCTGTTCCCTTCAGGGGTCGCCACAGCAAATTATCTGCCTCCATCTCTCCCTATCCTCTGCATCTTCTACTCTTACTCCAACGACCTTCATGTCTGCCTCATGTCTGTCGTTCACACACATTATTCTGTCTTACTGAGACTAACCTTCATTCCCCTCCTTTCCAGGGCATACCTCCACCTCTCTAGATTTTCTTCCACTTGTTCTCTGCTCTCACTACAGATCACGATGCCATCTGCAAACATCATAGTCCATGGAGATTCTTGTCTAACCTCGTCTGTCAGCCTGTCCATCACCATAGCAGACAAGAAGGGGCTGAGATCTGACCCTTGCTGCAGTCCCACCTCCACCTTGAACTCTTCTGTCACACCGACAGCACACCTCACCACTGTCTTACCTCTCTCATACATGTCCTGCACCACTCTAACATACTTCGCTGCCACTCCAGACTTCCTCATGCAATACCACAGTTCTTCTCTCGGCACCCTGTCATATGCTTTCTCCAGATCCACAAAGGCACAATGCAGCTCCTTCTGATCTTCTCTGTACTTCTCTATTAACATCCTCAAAGCAAACACTGCATCTGTGGTGCTCTTTCTTGGCATGAAACCAAACTGTTGTTCACAAATGCTGACCTCTGCCCTTAGTCTAGCGTCGACTATTCTTTCCCATAACTTCATCGTATGGCTCATCAACTTTATCCCTCTGTAGTTGCCACAACTCTGTACATCTCCCTTGCACAAGCACACTTTTCCTCCATTCCTCTGGCATCTGCTCACTTTCTAAGACCTTGTTGAATATTCTTGTCAGAAAATCTACTGCTACCTCTCCTAGACACTTCCATACCTCCACCGGTATGTCATCAGGGCCAACTGCCTTTCCACTCTTCATCCTCTTCAATGCCCTCCTCACTTCTCCCTTACTAATCTTTGCTACTTCCTGGCCCTCAACAGTCACCTCTTCTACTCTTTGTTCTCTCTCATTTTCCTCATTCATCAGCTCTTCAAAGTACTCTTTCCATCTTCCCAGCACACTTCTGTCATCAGTCAATACATTTCCCTCTCTGTCCTTTATCACTCTAACTTGCTGCACGTCTTTCCCATCTCTATTTCTCTGCTGTGCTAATCTGTATAAATCATTTTCTCTCTCCTTACTGTCCAACCTATCATATGAGTCATCATACGCCCTCTGTTTGGCCTTTGACACCGCTACCTTCACCTTACGCTGTGTCTCCCTGTACTCCTGTTTACTCTCTTCGGTCTTCTCAATGTCCCACTTCTTCTTCTTGGCTAACCTCTTCTTTTGTACACACTCCTGCACTTCCTCATTCCACCACCAAGTTTCCTTATCTACTTTCCTTCCAGAGGACACACCAAGTATTCTCCTACCGGTCTCCCTGATCACATTGGCTGTGGTTGTCCAGTCATCTGGAAGCACTTCCTGACTACCCAAAGCCTGTTTCAACTCCTCCTTGAAGACAACATGACACTCTTCCTTTTTCAGCTTCCACCACTTTGTCTTCTGCTCTGCCTTTGCCTTTTTCACCTTTCTCACCATCAGTGTCATCCTGCACACCACCATCCTATGCTGTTTGGCAACATTCTCACCCACTACTACTTTGCAGTCACTGACTTCCTTCAAATTACATCGCCTACACAAGATGTAGTTTACCTGTGTGCTCTTACCTCCGCTTTCATAAGTCACCCTATGCTCCTGTTTCTTCTTGAAGAAAGTATTCACCACAGCCATTTCCATCCTTTTTGCAAAATCGATCAACATCTGTCCTTCTGTGTTCCTGTCCTGGATACCAAACCTGCCCATCACTTCCTCGTCCCCTCTGTTGCCTGCATCAACATGTCCATTGAAGTCTGCCACAATGACCACTCTTTCACCTCTGGGGGTGCTCTGCATCACTTCATCTAACTCACTCCAGAATCTCTCCTTCTCTTCTAGCTCACATCCTGCCTGTGGGGCATAAGCACTAACAACATTGACCATCACACCTTCAATTTCTAACTTGAGACTCATCACTCTGTCTGACACTCTTTTCACTTTTAGAACATTCCTGACAAACCCCTCCGTCAAGATGACTCCTACTCCATTTCTCTTCCCATCCACACCGTGATAAAACAGCTTAAACCCTGCTCCTAAGCTTCTAGCCTTGCTACCTTTCCACCTGGTCTCCTGAACACACAGTATGTCTACATTCCTCCTCTGCATCATGTCAGCCAGCTCCCTATCTTTTCCTTGCATAGTTCCAACATTCAAAGTCCCTACTCTCAGTCCTAGGCTCACGCATTTCCTCTTCTCTCTCTGCCTACGGACACGCCTCCCGCTTCTCCTTCTTCGACGTCTTCGACCAACAGTAGTCCAATTTTCATCAGTACCCTGTTGGTTGACAGCACTGATGGCGGTCGTTGTTAACCCGGGCCTCGACCGATCCGGTATGAATTTTGTTTTGACCATTTGCATTTTTAATGTGGCAGAAGTTTTACGCCGGATGCCCTTCCTGTCGCAACCCTCTGCATTTATCCGGGCTTGGGACCGGGATAAGGGGGAGAGACACTAGTTAGGTCCCCCCCCCACCCCCCCACCCCCCCGCCTCATGATCCGATGCTGTACATGTATTAAAGTTAGCAATTAGTAAACATTCCAGTTCCGCCAGTTATAGGTTCAAGTTGGTGTGACTGTTTTTTGACGTTTATGTTGATTGATGAACTTTGCATGTTGATGCATTAAAAGAATTCCAGCAGTTTTATAAGAACAGAGATGATTATTTATATTAAAATGTAATGTTTCAAAATAATTAGTTGTACTGTTAATAATTTAATCCTTTGCTATTAGAAAACTCAACAACACAGTACATAAGATATTATTCATACATCTACTGAACTTGAAAGCACAAATCTAATTGATTCAACAACACACAGGTTTGTTTAATAATTTACTTGTACTTCAGGTAACCATTTTGCGCAACCTGTGGGTCACACAACTCATTTCCAGCTGAATGAACATAAGATATTATGCATACATCTGCTGAACTTAAAAGCACAAATCTAATTGATTCAATAACACAGGTTCGTTTAATAATTTACCTTTTCCTCAGGTAACCATTTTGCGTAACCTGGAGGTTACGCAATTCATTTTCACCTGAATGAACTTTGGGTTACCAGAGTTATTTACCCGTGAACCATAAACTGGTTCCCCAAATTTTTGAAATGTCGAAGCCTGCAGTGCATGATAACAGAGTTATCAGAATACCAAGCATGATGAAATTATGCAACATTAATTTAATAATAAAGAAAATAGACCACATGTCTACTTTGTGTCTGACTATAAAAGTGTTGTTACACATTTTTGACATAGGAAAACCATATTTAAACATTTAAGATGGCTACTGTATGTTTTGATAGATTTTTCAGGTTGAATGCTGGTAAAGGATATTGGTCCAGTTTCTCAATATGACTCATGTTGCTGATTCGGTCTTGAAGAGTGCAGATCCCCCGGGCCCAATGCTGTGCTTCCTCTATACTTTGACACTGCAAGTCCAAACTCTTTTTCCCTCCCTTAAAGACGATGGTCAGACACTGTTCCTCTGGGACAGAGACAGCCAGCTTGCGCAGGGTTTCTGACTGACAACCTTCACGCACACACTCCACTTCCATTACTGAGACTGAAGACAAAGCCAAAAAAGAAATAGTGTAATATAAAACCCAACTCAAACATACACCAGCATGTATTTACAATCAAAATACAAATAAAGCAGTAAATAAATCACAGTAATGAGAAACATTGGCTTACAGTATAACACATAAAGCTTAATGTATTTGAAGAAAAAACAATGGAACATAGATAAATAGGTCACGTAACCCCTATATTTGCTAATGTTTGAATTTCTTCCACAAAATATACAGACACACAAACATGCACACATTTGCAGAGTATATAAATCGTTAATGGGCCGTATTTACCTCCATGGTTTCCACTTATTTAGCTAGTGCATATTTACAAATATGGATGTGCAGTGAAATTCTAATGTTGGAAAACTACATGACGGTAGTAGAAAAGAAAGAGGCTACAGCTCCCACTTTCTAAACCAATAAAATTTCCATTTCACTTTCCATTCATTGGCTAAACAGGACAACAGTTATACAGAAAGTATACAAACACGTAGAACACCACAAGGCTGAAGGGGAACAATCTGCTGCCACCAACTCTACTTTTCCTTTTCATAAACTTCAACACACCTGAGCAAATAGTCCATTCCATTCATTTTCTGTAACCACTGAATCCTAATTAGGGTCGCGGGGAGGCTGGCGCCCATCCCAGCCGACTCCGGGCGAGGGAAGAGTATACTCTGGACAGCTCGCCAGGCCATCGTTGGGCGGAAACACGCCGACGGCTATGTAGCCTACTCTTGTCAAAGTCAGCAATGGTTCTTTTACAGTCTTTCACCATAGACATGGTCGGCCTTTGATAACCCAGTTAGCTGCATTGGGGGGACAGTGGCAACCTGTTGAGAGTGGGGCTTGAACCCCCAACCTTGGGAGCAGTGATCTGCCTGCTGAGCAAATAATAACTAAAAAATACATAAGCCTTTACCTCAGGACTTCCACAACTGCATATTGTATTGTACCTGAACCTGTTTGTTGCTTCTGGTTCTGTTTAGGAAGCTGGTTATTAAGTTTGTAATGAGTTGCGTGAGTTCTATAAAACTTTTCAATGATGACTAATTGTTCAAGGAAAAAAGAACAACCCAGAAGATATTTTAGGATATTGTATACACAAAAGATATAATAGTTTGCCCTGCGACAGCCTGGTGAGCTGTCCAGGGTGTACTCTGCCCTTATCCAGAGTCAGCTGAGATGAGTGCCAGCTTCCCTGCGACCCTAATTAGGATTGAGCAATTCAGAAAATGAATGCATGAAAGACATAATAGTTTAAATTTCAAACATTTAAAAATATTTCCATGTTGTTGCATATGAGAAGACTGTACAGCAAGTGAATATTCCTGTTTCCTGTTTTTTCACCAACATTTTGCTGTAGCAACAACCTGTGACAGCCAAATGATCTTACAGGCCTCGTGATTGATTCATGTCAGCATTATCATCGTGTCAACATGAATTATAAAAGTGGAAGATGTCAAATTCAGAATGACTGCTTCTCAGGAATCAGGAATCATAAATTTGGTTGAGTTGAGATTTGACATACTGTACTGCATATTTGTCCTAACTGGTAAATGACAGTAAACAATACTGCCTTCTTTGGTAGAGGCCTAGAAATCGAAAGGACCTTCCAGCCATTCATTTGCTGAACCACTTAAAGCCTACTAGGGTCTCGGGAAGGCTGAAGCCTATCTCAGCCTATCTCCAGGCAAAGGCAGGGTGCAATAAAGGACAATTCACAATTCCATCACAGAACCAACACATATAAATGTCCCCTCGGTATGAGTGTAAATGTTTGTGTAACACAAGGGGGTCTTGGTTTCATTCATAATTTTTTAATTATTTATCTTACATTGCATTTTTTTGTAAAATAGTTGCTTATAAAAATGTAAGAAGTACTGAAACAAGACTGCATGTAGTTTGTTACCTTTCTTCTTTGGTGTGCACATGTATCATCTGTCTTGCCCACATCATAAAATAACATCCCTGACTTCAAGCAATTGAAGACCATGTTTCTATGTACAGGCTACACTGCTTCCAGGGCAATGATTACCCTTCATATAACCTATATGAAACAAACCATAAAAAGAATGGTCAAACTCTTCCCACCCAATCATAGCCTCTAATTAGTTGAGTGCGACTTACAGGCCAGGCAGAAATACCCCCCTGTTTGAGCTACAAATAGATCAGCCCTGTAATGACAGTCAGCACTGTGGAACAGAAGACCAGCAGTACTGCACTGTTTACATACCCATAATTCAGAGGTATATTTAAAACTCCACCAGAACTCACATCCTGCCTGCTTTCAAATCTGTAGTGCTTCTAAGCCCAAAAATGTCTTCTCTTCTCCCCTGACCACCATCTGATCCAGTTAGAATGCTAATCATTATTCATTTATTTGCTGAACCGTTTATTCCTTCTAGCGTCATGGGCAGGCCGGAGCCTATCATAGCCAACTCTGCGCGAAGGAGGGATATACACTGAAGAGATTACCAGTCCATCACAGACACACAGAACCATTCATGCACACACTCATTCCTAAGGGCAATTTGGAACAGCCAATTCATCTAATGTACATCTTCTGACTGTGGGAAGAAACTAGAGTATCCAAATGTAATTATTATTTAAAGATACTAGTAACTTACACAGCACATTCTATACCTATGTAAGCATTGGTCCACATACAAATTCCTCACAGAAATGCCTGGCTCGAGCTCAGGAACTTCTTGCTGTAAGGTGAACATGCTACCCACTATGCTACCATGCTGCCTGCTAATCTTTATAAGTACAGTGGTACCTTGACTTATGAATTTAATGCATTCCGAGGGCAAGCTCGTAAGACGAAACGTTTGTTAGATGAAACAATTGTTCCCATAAGAAATAACAGAAAACCAATTAATCCGATCCAATCCCCTCCCAAACTCATAAAACCTGTCATAAATACATATATTTGACCTAATATATTAAAGATAGGCATGTAAAAACTATAAATATTTCATAATAATAATACATGCATATTAACATTAATAATAATTAACAATAAATAATAATAAAAAAGAATAAACAATAAGTCAACTAACCCTTCCGATCATCGACTGCGGCGAAGATGTCATGTGGGCAGACAGGAGATGGTGTATAACAGAGGAGGAGGAGAATTTTGTGCGTGTGCACACTACGAATGCCAGCGAGGAAAGGCTCGTGGTGAGCTCCCACATGGCCAGGGCTTCTCAAATATTAAGGCGCACCCCGGTGTGATGCCAGGGGGTCGCGTATGACCCTGGGGAACATGCTTTTTTGCCATACTATACTAGAATTAATTGTTATTTAATTGTTAATTAATTGTGCATCCACTACAGCAGTTGGCAGTAGTGCTCTCATTGTCGTGCTATGGTGTAGGGAAAACGTATCGAGCCAACGATATGAAGTGCAGTAAACACTATTTATAGTCACGCACGGGACGCTGGGGGCGTGAAATGTTTTTTTTTTCCTTCCTAGAGGGGGCGTCACAGAAAATAATTGAGAAGCACTGCACAATGTGTTCTCGGAGTGCGGAGAAATACACGTGGAAGAATACAAGGCTAATCGGCCCAGAAAAGCCATTTACCCAGCAAAGCTCATAAATCAAAATTTTGCTCATTGGATGGGAAGCTCATATCATGGAAAATTTGTTATAAGGGACACTCGTAAGTCAAGGTACCACTGTACTGAAATTCATAAGACTCAGGGATGATAGTTTGGGACTCCTGTAGACAAATCCAACTATTTTGTGGACTTACAGGTTTTGGTCTTGCTGAAGGCACTATTGGATTGACAGCACACTGTTGTACCATCATCCTGAAGTTTCAGCATGCATTTTCTCTGCCAGCGAGGGGAACGCAGCTTTAACATGGTGGAGCCTTGTAGCATGGTCTGTACATTTCCGTCATCTTGGACACCTGAAAATGAGAGAGAGAGAGAGAGAGAGAGAGAGAGAGAGAGAGAGAGAGAGAGAGAGAGAGAGATTGGTCTTTAACATTTTGCAGTTTTTCAATCCCATGTTGAAAAGGGCGATAAACAATAAAGGTTTTCAAAAAGCTTAAATTTAATTGCTTCCAGGCCTGGATGCTTGGCATGAGTCCCATATGCCTACTAAAAGCTACTGTAGCAGGGACTTAAAGAACTTGGAAAAATTATTCATTCAATTCATTTTCTGTAACCGCTTCATCCTAATTAGGGTCACGGGGAGGCTGGTGCCCATCCCAGCCAACTCAGGGCGAGGGCAGAGTACACCCTGGACAGCTCGCCAGTCCATCGCAGGGCGGAAACACGCTGACGGCTTTTTAGCCTACTCTTGTCGAAAGTCAGCAATGGTTCTTTTACATGCCTCACACCATAGACAGTGAGAGACATGGCCGGCCTTTGATAACCCAGTTAGCTGCACTGGGGGGGACAGTGACAACCTTGTGGAGAGTGGGACTCGAACCCCCAACCTTTTGGATCAGCGATCCGGCGCCTTGTACCACTAGACCACCACTGCCCCCTTAGCAAAATGAGTTGTTTCTTTTTATGAGACAAAAAGTCATGATGGCCTGATGTAGGCTGTGGAAATGAAACATGATTGATCACATTGTTTTTAAAATAATTGCGATTTATGTCTTGGACACAGCTATGAGCACCGCTAAAAGTACTCAAACATATTAAATTGAAGAATTTCCAAATGTCCTAAAATCACTCCATAATTGTTCTTATAACAGCATCTCGAGAAATCTCTGTGCAACATAAGACAGACAGACAAATATAATCAAAAATCAATAACGGATTAGTCCAGATCATCTGTATCTGATACAAGTACATCTAAAAAAATTATTATAACCCTTCTAGGTGAGACTGAGAGACAATTTTTAGTCCTTATCTCATTCCGTAATACAACAACACACCTAGAGGTGCTTCATAATGAAGCTCTCAGAAGCCTCTATTCACTTCCAAGCTCAAAATTATAATACTGTACATATTTTCAGGTGTCGGAAATAAAACTATTAAACTTTGCGCAAAAGTCTATATTGTGGCAACGAAGGCCTAATGGTTATAGAAGCGGCTTTGAGACTGAAAGGTCACTGGCTCAATTCCCAAACCAGAAGGAAAGATGTATGGTGGTGCGGTAGTGAGCGACACCTTCCCTTCCATTCATGGCTTACATTCATGGCTAAAGTGCCATTGAGCAAGACACCTGACCCCCAACTGCTCATCCCAATGTGTGGCAGCTCACTGCTCAGAGAGTGTGTGCTCACTGTTTGTGTGTGTGTGTGTGTGTGTGTGTGTGTCTGTGTGTGTGTGCTCACTTTGGACGAGTTAAATGCAGAAGCCAGAGTTACTCTTGTGGTTATAATACAGTATAGAAAAATTAAATGAATAATAAATACATACAAATAAAAAATACTGGCAGAATGAATGGGCTAGACTGTTCTCTGAAGAATATTCTATGAATTTATTCACATGGATTAATTATTTAACTCTCACATCCTTTGTTTTTGGTGTTATTTAAAAACATGTTGCAAATGTATCATGACTAAAAATATAATCACTACACTCTAAACATACACTGCACTGTTAACTGCAACCATTCTATGCTTTTATATAGATAGATTTTTTGATTTATTTTTTTAAACAACATACACAAAACCTTCAGAACTAATTATAGATTTTTGTGTAAGTACAGTAGAGTTTTTTACTTACAGTATAGTTTGTATCACTTCTGCAACAGGAAGATTTATAGTTCATTCCTGACTCAGTAATTTAGGAGACACTTCCTTAGAATTTAAATGAGAATGCTAGAATAGACACTTAGAATGAAATGTACTGTGATATATTCATTTACAGATTTTGATTTATTAGTAACTTGAATATAAATGAATGCATGAGTAATTATTGAATGCATGAATAATAATAATAATAATAATAATAATAATAATAATAGTAATTATTATTATTATTATTATTATTATTATTATTACAATAATCAACAAGAAGAAGATTATTATTAACACGGCTATTTGATTTCAATCAGGTTAAATGCACAGATGGGTTACATGTACAAATCTGTACACGTGGGATTTTATTTATTTATTTATTTATTTTGCTTTTCTTACCTAAAGTCCTGAGAGGTTGTTCTGTTCCGTTCCTGTTCTCGGCCCTCGCCTTGTTCTCACTGCCCAGCATGATGCTTCTGCAGCCCGCCTGCGTTTCAGCACCGATTCCTGTTTCTACAGATTTCCTTCTTCTTCTGAGCTTCTTCTTCTTATGAGCTGTTTAACCAATACTACTAGAACCACTCGTCATTTTTCTCCCGCTTTGTGTGCAATACTTGTCGCATTTATCCCAAATATAGAATGCCCCGCCCATGTTTGTATGGTGACGTCATTCGCATAGTCCAGGCTGCTCAATCCGATTACCGAGGTGTTGGACAAATCTCAAACAGACATGAGTGCACTATTTGGTAAATTATTATGATATTACGACAAAATATGAATTCTGTTGAAATAATAATAAATTATATGGCAAAACCTCCAGTATTATTATTATTATTCATTCATGCATTCGTTTTGTGAACCGCTTAATACTAATTAGGGTCGTGGAGAGGCTGGCGCCCTTCTCAGCCGATTCTAGGAGAGGCTGAGTACACCCTGGACAACTCGCCAGGCCATATCAGTGCTATAGTATATTATATTTATTACATTATAACATGTTACATTGTTATACATATTATATTATATTATATCATATCACATTCTTATTATTTAATAACATGTATATAATATTTTAAAATATAATTATATGTTGATAATCAGGTCGTGGTGTCCTGGTGATAAAGGTGCAGGATCACTGATCCTAAGGTTGGGGGTTCAAGTCCCACCTTCCACGGGTTGTGTCTGCCCCCCCAATGCAGCTAACTGGGTTATCAAAGGCCGGCCATGTCTCTCACTGTGATGAGAGGTTGTAAAAGTGCATCATATTATCATGTTCTCTGGTGCAAATACTGCTTTATATAACTGTATAATGGTGTTTTATTTCTCTGTGTTTTGCTATACTTAAATGCTGGCTGAGAATAATCAAATGTTAGGCTTAAGGGGCCATTCTTCATGTCTATTGTAAAAGTTCTTACTTAAACAAAAGTGCATGCTGAGACACCTGTGACACAGTGCATGCTTAGACACCTGTGACACACTGAGCCTTCTGCGGTCTGTGTGACATTTAACAGACTCGACAGTTTCCAGTTCGGTGGTGTCCTCAGCTGCAGATCACCTCGAGGTCAGGAGGGGACAGGGTGAAACTGATTTGTGTGGAGGTGGGGGGTGTTTGGGGGTTGTGACACACCTGGAAAGAGCCCGGACTTATCGCATCCTGTTGAGACAACAACACAGCGTAGACCCAGTCACAAAACCAGGAAGAAGGAACCTGCTCTGAAGCCCTTAAAAGCACACACCTGCGAGCCTTAAGACAGACCTCAGACCTTTTCTAGCGTGACTTTGTGCATGTACTGCTGGTCTCCGTCCTTTGCAAATGATGCAATAAAGCTTCTCATATTCAACTCAAAACCAGTCTCCAATCGTCTTCTTTCCACATTCAACGGACTCAACAAGGTTTATGTAAAAGAACCATTGCTGACTTTCGGCAAGAGTAGCTGCATAGCCGTCAGCGTGTTCCTACCCTGCGATGGCCTAGCGAGCTGTCCAGGGTGTACTTTGCCCTCGCCCGGAATCGACTGGGATGGGCACCAGCCTCTTCCTGACCCTCATTAGGATAAAGCAAACGAAAATGAATGAATGAATGAATGTTAATATTCAGAAATTTTGTTGGGAATCCTGAATACGTACAGAATTTTGTCTCCCCATAAACATGTGTACAAAAAGCTCCCAGGGAACCACTCATTGAAAACAAAAATTAAAATAATAAATATAAGAATATTGAAAGGCAAATCACTTGTAAAATCTTATTCTTCTTTTCCTTTCGGCTTTTCCCTTCAGGGGTCGCCACAGCGAATTCATCTGCCTCCATCTCACCCTATCCTTTGCATCTTCTTCTCTTACACCAACGACCTTCATGTCCTCCTTCACCACATCCATGAATCGTCTCTTTGGTCTTCTTCTAGGCCTTTTACCTGGTAGTTCCAGCCTTAGCATCCTATTACCAATATACTCACTATCCCTCCTCTGTACATGTCCAAACCATCTCAATCTAGCCTCTCTGACTTTGTCTCCAAAACGTCTTACATGTGCTGTCCCTCTGATGTGCTCATTCCTAATCCTATCCATCCTCGTTACTCCCAAAGAGAACCTCAACATTTTCATCTCTGCTACCTCCAGCTCTGCCTCCTGTCTTTTCCCCAGGGCCACTGTTTCTAACCCATACAACATCGTTGGCCTCAACACCGTCTTGTACACTTTTCCTTTCATTCTTGCCGATACCCTCCTATCACACATCACACGGACACTTTTCTCCAATCATTCCAACCTGCCTGCACACGCTTCTTGACCTCTTTTCCACACTCTCCATTGCTCTGGATTGTTGAGCCTAAGTACTTAAAATCCTCCACCTTTCTTATCTCTGCTCCCTGTAATCTCACCGTTCCTCTTGGGTCCTTTGTCATTCATGCACATGTATTCTGTCTTACTGAGGCTAATATTCATCCCCCTCCTTTCCAGGGCATACCTCCACCTCTCTAGATTTTCCTGCACTTGTTCTCTGCTCTCACTACAGATCACAAGGTCATCTGCAAACATCATAGTCCATGGGGAATCTTGTCTAACCTCGTCTGTCAGCCTGTCCATCACCATAGCAAACAAGAAGGGGCTGAGAGCTGACCCTTGATGCAGTCCCACCTCCACCTTGAACTCTTGTGTCACACCGACAGCACACCTCACCACTGTCTTACATCTCTCATACATGTCCTGCACCACTCTAACATACTTCTCTGCCACTCCAGACTTCCTCATGCAATACCACAGTTCTTCTCTCGGCACCCTGTCATATGCTTTCTCCAGATCCACAAAGGCACAATGCAGCTCCCTCTGACCTTCTCTGTACTTCCCCATTAACATCCTCAAGGTAAACACTGCATCTGTGGTGCTCTTTCTTGGCATGAAACCAAACTGTTGTTCACAAATGCTGACCTCTGCCCTTAGTCTAGCTTCCACTATTCTTTCCCATAACTTCATTGTATGGCTCATCAACTTTATCCCTCTGCAGTTGCCACAACTCCACATGTCTCCCTTGTTCTTAAAAATGGGCACCAGCACACTTCTTCTCCATTCCTCTGGCATCCTCTCACTCTCTAAGACCTTGTTAAATGTTCTTGTCAGAAAATCTACTGCTACCTCTCCTAGATACTTCCATACCTCCACCGGTATGTCATCAGGACCAACTGCCTTTCCATTTTTCATCCTCTTCAATGCCCTCCTCACTTCACCCTTACTAATCTTTGCTACTTCCTGGTCCTCAACAGTCACCTCTTCTACTCTTTTTTTCTCTCTCATTTTCCTCATTCATCAGCTCTTCAAAGTACTCTTTCCATCTTCCCAGCACACTTCTGTCATCAGTCAATACATTTCCCTCACCGTCCTTTATCAATCTAACTTGCTGCACGTCCTTCCCATCTCTATTTCTCTGTTGTGCCAACCTGTATGAATCATTTTCTCCCACCTTACTTTCCAACCGAGCATACAAGTCATCAAACGCGCTGTTTGGCCTTTGACACTGCTACCTTTGCCTTACGCTGTGTCTCCCTGTACTCCTGTTTACTCTCTTCGGTTTTCTCAATGTCCCACTTCTTCTTAGTTCACCTCTTCCTTTGTACACACTCCTGCACTTCCTCATTCCACCACCAAGTCTCCTTATCTACTTTCCTTCCAGATGACACACCAAGTATTCTCCTACCTGTCTCCCTGATCACATTAGCTGTAGTTGTCCAGTCATCTGGAAGCACTTCCTGACACCCAAAGCCTGTTTCAACTCCTCCTTGAAGACAACCCGACACTTCCTTTTTCAACTTACACCACTTTGTCTTCTGCTCTGCCTTTGCCTTCTTCACCTTCCTCACCATCAGTGTCATCCTGCACACCACCATCCTATGCTGTTTGGCAACACTCTCACCCGCTACTACTTTGCAGTCACTGACTTCCTTTAAATTACATCGCCTGCACAAGATGTAGTCTACCTGTGTGCTCCTACTTCCACTTTTATAAGTCACCCTATGCTCCTCTCTCTTCTGGAAGAAAGTATTAACCACAGTCATTTCCATCCTTTTTACAAAATCTACCAACATCTGTCCTTCTGTGTTCCTGTCCTGGATACCAAACCTACCCATCACTTCCTCGTCCCCTCTGTTTCCTGCACCAACATGTCCATTGAAGTCTGCCCCAATGACCACTCTTTCACCTCTGGGGGTACTCTGCATCACTGCATCTAACTCCCCCCAGAATCTCTCCTTCTCTTCTCGCTCACATCCTGTCTGTGGGGCATAAGCACGAACAACATTGACCATCCCACCTTCAATTTCTAACTTGAGACTCATCACTCTGTCTGACACTCTTTTCACTTCTAGAACATTCCTGACAAACTCCTCCGTCAAGATGACTCCGACTCCATTTCTCTTCCCATCCACACCATCATAAAACAGCTTAAACCCTGCTCCTATGCTTCTAGCCTTGTTACCTTTTCACCTGGTCTCCTGAACACACAGTATGTCCACCTTCCTCCTCTGCATCATGTCAGCCAGCTCTCTCCCTTTTCCTGTCATAGTTCCAACATTCAAAGTCCCTACTTTCAGTCCTAGACTCATGCCTTTCCTCTTCTCTCTCTGGCAATGGACACGCCTCCCGCCTCTCCTTCTTCAATGTCTTTGACCAACAGTAGTCCAATTTCCATCAGCACCCTGTTGGTTGACGGCACTGATGGCGGTCGTTGTTCAGGCGGCTGTGGATGTCATCCAGAACCTTCCTAAAAACGGTAGAGTATCACTTATTCACATTCACTGACGAACATTGAGCAACTTGAGGCGCCTTGACTCTGTATCAGATGAATGAAGACATAAAAATCTACAGTTCCTGTTTGTGTGTGTGTGTTCAATATGATCAGGTTCCTACAGGCCTTCATATGAAGTGATGCTGCGCTTCTATAGCCTGTATAAACAGGCTGTATGTGGACCTTGTACAGCATCTCGCCCAGGATTTTGGGACCCTGTGGGTCGGTACAAGTGGTGAGTGTTGTGGTTGTTGGTGTTTCTGTATTTTTACAGCTTTTATAATCTGTTGCGGCAGTGGTGGCCTGGTGGTACAGGTGCTGGATCACTGATCCTAAGGTTGGGGGTTCAAGCCCCACTGTCAACAGGTTGCCCCCCTCCCGTGTGCAGCTAACTGGGTTAGCACTGACGGACTGTTTAGCACTGACGGACTGACTGGCTGTGAACGTCTAAACCAGGGGTCACCAACATTTTTGAAACTGAGAGCTACTTCACGGTTACTGAATCATACGAAGGGCTACCAGTTTGATACGCTCTTCTGAAATAACAAATTTGCTCAGTTTGCCTTTAGTTATACATTATTTATAATGATTAGTAATACTCACCTATGTAAAGACACTGATCATGTTAATGATTTCTAACAATGATTATCAAAAATGACAACAAGGTGGGAAACAGATATCAATATTCAACACTTTATCTCTATTAATCACAGTATTTGTTACATTTTCAGATGATCACTTACATCACTACATTTTAGCAAAAAATATCCCATTTGCACAAGCCACTGACATGCCCTGTTAACAAATCATGAACTATGTTGCAACATGTTTCAAAAAGTTAACAATTATGTAATGTTAAACAAAATCAACTTACATATTTTTAAATATATAATACATTTTTATTTCACATTTTGAACTAATGGCCAAGTCTGTGTTATGTTTAACAAAATTATAACTTTTAAATGTCATGAACACACTTTTAAATTGAACACAATTCTTCAATATTTTAATTCAACTTTGCCATGGCACTACCATGTTGCCACTGACTACATCTGGTATCCGTCCTTGGTTAGTGGGAAGACTGGCATTGCATGCTGTTCACCAGTGTGTTGTAATCTGGTGTGTAACTTGACACTGCAACTGTGAGTGAGTCTCTCAGATGTGCATCAGTGAGGCGTGTTCTGTGTTTGTTTTTGATGAAGTTCATGTCAGAAAATGCTGATTCACAGAGATAGGTTGAGCCAAACAGGCTGGCAACCTTCATGGCTGCTGTGCATACTCCACTGTACTTCTCTGTGTCAACAAAGCCAAAAGTTTGGTGCAGCCTGGTAGGCTTTGAGATGGAGATCATTTTGCAATGTTATAATTTCAATCTCCACCTGTCCAGCATCAAGTTGAACGTTGCACTTAACTGCTCAGCAAAGCATGTTGTGTCCCCATTCATGAAAGGGTTGGAAATGAAGAACACACATGGTTCAAGCTGATGAAGGTCACAAAACCTATTCTCAAACTCTTGCCCAAGTCTGTTTATTACTTCAATGTACTTTTCTGCCACTTTTTCAAATGTCTCAGATGCAGAAGCATTGTCTTTCAGCACTGACTGCACAGAGGAAAGTGCAGAACTTTTTCTCTGTAAATCTGCAGAGAATGCATTCATTTTGGCTTTAAATGCATTTAAAGCACTTATCATATCGACAACAGTCTTACCTTTGCCTTGCAGCTGGCAGTTCAGGAGGTTTAGTTTCCCAGTAATGTCCACCAAAAATGCAAGGTCAAGTGTCCACTCTGTGTCCTCTAGCAGTGAGACATCTTCGCCTTTGGACTGCATGAACTCTTTGATTTCACGCAAAGAGACAAAACGATGCAAAACTCGTCCTCTGCTGAGCCATCTGATTTCTGTGTGTAGCAGTAGGTCCCCATATTCTGCTGACATCTCCTCTAATAGTACCTTGAAAATCCTGTGCTGCTTTGCTTTGGAGCGGATGTTGTTTATGATTTTCTCAACGAGTCATCATGCCCAAAGCCGATCACTTTCGCACACAACGCCTGCTGGTGAATGATGCAATGGTAATGCAGAAATTTGGGGAAGTCTGGGTCACGTTTACAGTGAGCGATGAAACCTGTCTGTCGGCCGACCATAGCAGGAGCCCCGTCTGTTGTCACCGCTACCAGCTTTTCCAATGGCACCTTTTTCTGCACGAAAAACTCCTTCACCGTGTTATAAATGTCAACTCCTCTCGTAGTTGTCTTTAAGGGCAGTAGTGTCAGGAGTTCTTCTTTTGTGGAGAAATCATTAAACACCATCCGGATAAAAACCAATAACTGCGCTGTACTGCTGCTGTCCACGGACTCATCGCACTGGAGGCTAAACCACTTGCACGCCAGATCCTGCTCCAACTGATCGACCAAGTTACTGGACATAGCTGATACTGCGTCTTTGCCATCGTGAGATGCCCCAGTTGGACGTCGGAAGAGTGGAGATTAGGTCGCTTCATTTTCTCGTCTTTAAATACAGTGTTAGCAATTAATAACATCGCTTCTTTGACAACTTCTCCATCTGTAAATGCCTTTTTTCTTGATCAGAAAATGTGTAGCTCTAAACGAGGCTTCGGTTGCTTTGTGAGTTTTTGGCCGGCCTCGTAAAAAAGACTGTGCTTACTACCCAGAGAGCGGTCTTTAGCTCACGGGCTTTTCTGCCCGTAGGCGCTTGCAGGTGGATATTTATCATGGTAGCTTTTGTGACACGTGTTGAAATGTCTCTCCACATTGTGCCGTTTTGCTGTCGCCACGGTCGCCCCGCAAATCAGACACCACGCAGGTTTCTTTTACAGTCGTAAAAGAACTCCTCTTCCCATTCACTGTGAAAGAGATCGTTTTCTTTCTTTTTCTGCCATGTTTTTGGGAAAGTGCAGTGCATACAAGCGCCCGCTAGCTTACTCTCCACATCCCACAAGCTCTACTTTACTGCCCATAGGTAAATATTGTGCGCGTTAACCTTAAAGTATTTTTAAGATAGTATTTTTTAAATCTATATACATACAAGTGTGATTAAAAAAATAATAGCAACAGAACAAAATTAATTTTTAGACGCAGCTCTCTATGAGATGTGCTATTTTTGGAACAGGCCCGCGGGCGACTCATGTGGTCCTTGCGGGCGACCGGGTGCCCGCGGGCACCGTGTTGGTGACACCTGGTCTAAACAGTCCCAATCCGGGAGAGTGAACGGGTGTACCCGCGCTCTCTGGCCTCTGAGTTAAGATAAATGGAGGGTGAATTTGATAAAGAAATAAAGGAATGGGGGCTAGGTGATGAACCCCTGAAGCCATTATATGCACAGATTGAGAACACATTGAAATCAGTGTAGCTGAAGAGCACACTGAAACAGAAAAAGAAAGCTGTAGATGAAGCCAGACGAAAGCTGCATGAGCTGGTGACATCTAAAAACAAACAGTTGGGGGACAGTGGCCACTTGGGATCCTGGTTATGGGAAATGGTTAAAGAATATTCAGAAAAAGCCAGAGAAGTGAGAGAGCAGGGAGAGAAGGCGAATCTAATGTCTAGAGCCAAGCTGAAAAAGAAGGTAGAGGAAATGGAGAACGCCCAACAGAGGTGGACGGATCTCGCGGTCTGCTGGCAGAGTGTCACGCATCTTCACCATTCCCAGTTGAAGGAGACGACCCCGAAAGTCATAGGAGCGGTAACAGCACCTGACACTGAACCTACGCGCCCCCCACCATACGCACCCTCGACACCCAGCGTTAACAGTGTATATCCCACCCTGTATATCACCTCAGGGTCTCTACGAACTGAGGGCGGCGAGACTTGCGAGCGCCCGCGCGCACCATCCCCGCCGTTTGCAGGCATACCCACCCCCGGTCATGCACACCCACTGACCGTCCACCGAGAGGGGGGAACAGTCATGGATACACCACACAACGAGCCTGAACCATTCGCCGCGCGTCAAGTTAGAGCTGAAATAAAGTGATAGGTATGTGGTGACGGAGGACATCATGACGTGGCAGGTAGGGAGACGGACAGTAACGTCAGGGATGAATTCCCGGGGAGTGCCTCTAGAGGACCAAATCCCAGACCCAAACATAAGGTTTATGCCCCTGGGAAGGCGACATTAAAGATAAGTGGGGTATGGGAGAGCGACAAAGAAGTAGAGGAGGAAAATAGTGACGAGGGTCTGACAGAGTTGAACGAGCCGGAGGGCAACTTAGAAGAGTATGCAGACATGTTGAACGAGGACTTAATTAAGACAGCAAACCGTTCGTTGGATTTGGTCAGGGAGGTGGAAGGACTACTAGCACATAGATCGGTACCGTGACGGTCCGAGCGACTCAGACAGAAAAAACACCTGACAGGGTCGGAACACACCACACAGTTTCCCTTGACCACCATACCGGGCATGAGGCCAAGGTACAAACCTTTTGGGGTGGGAGATATACAGGCCATAGTGGACAAACTGCCGCCTGTAACAGACAGCGGGAACATGTGGCTGACCAAATTGGACACACTCACAGCCGGACACACCTTAGCGATGAGAGATTTCAGGGCCATAGGAGCGCGGAGCATGGCCCCCACCGACTTTAGAGGCATCGAGGTAGAAGCAAACACCACAATAGTTCCCGACAGCACACCATTCACCGCACACAGCACCGAGATAGGCCAGGCAATAAGGATTAAATTCCCACTGCCCCGGTCTACGGTCATGCCAAAACTAAAGTGGAACCCCGATCAGAACCCGAGAGAGTACCTAACCCAATCCACGGAGACGTGGACTAAATTGACGGGTTGCCACCCAGGCAATCAGGGCATACAGATGGAATGGTTCCGCCAGGCCGTACTTAACGGGGTGCCCGAGGCGGTGAAAAATCTAATGATAAACAACCCAGACATGGCTGGAGCAGACTCCCATGTCTGGGACAAACATTTGGTGCACCACCTGACCCAGGCGCAGGACAAGAACCACAGCGATGAATCAGAAATAAAAGAGCTGCAGTCACAGCTCCTAAAACTCCAATTAAACAAAGCTAGGCAAGAAGTGAATGACAAAAAACAGAAACCTCGCGAACAACATAGACAAATGATAGCTGAAGCTTTAGATCCGTACCCCATCCCTGCTTGGGAGCCACCCCAATCACAACAACCACCTCAATACACAACATATCCTCCACACCAACCGCAGTACAGAGGCAGAGGCAGGGGCATGCAGAGGGGAGGCTACAGGGGAGTACCTGGGGGGGGAGGGTACGGGAACAACCAGGTCTGCTTTGTCTGTGGTGATCCAAACCACTGGGCCCGGAATTGTCCGGCCCGCGTACAAAGAGGGGATTACGGCCAACGAGGGAGAGGCCGAGGAACAGGAAGCTCGCCACCACAACTCCCGCCGCCAGCTGGTCAACCCACTCAGCTTCCCATGTGGGGAGACTACGACCACCAACAATGACACACCCCACAGAGACACCCCGACGAGCAGGTGACGGCAGAGCCTGTATTGTTGGTCACAGTTGAAAACAGATCAATGACTTTTTTGGTGGACACAGGCGCCACTTTGTCCTCCATTTGCACCATGCCCAAGAGACATTGTTTAACACAGCACTCGATTACTGTAATGGGTTTCTCTGGGGTACCAACCACGCTGCCTACAACCGTACCTTTGGACACTCGTATAGGCCTCCAAAGACTGTTGCACTCGTATGTATATTCCCCTAACACACCAACCAACTTACTAGGGAGGGACCTGCTGGTTTCCCTAGGAGCTACCATCATGTGCGACCCAGATGGACTGACTGTCTCGTTTCCAGACGGCACCAAGTTGTCATGCGGCCACTCGCTCTATACGGTCACAGGACAGTACATAATGCAGCCTCTCGTTGAACCACATGCCGACATCTACTGGGGTGTACTACAGCCAGAAACACAGGCACACCAGGGGGTTCTCTCCACCTTTCTCTAGTGGAAACCCTGGGTCTCTCGGATCCATCCCTATGTCTCGCCTCCCGATGCACCACACGTCACTCTGTTCTATGACAGGCACTCGAACCAATGTTACGAAGACGATTTTGCTTCCCAAATTGAGGGGACGGAGTGGCAGGTAATTACATGCAATATTTATGTGGCTCCCGAGGGGGTGGCGGCAGGGGTAGATCTAACATTCGAACAAATGGCCTGGTATGAAATGTCGGACGAGGCTGCACCACATGTCTCACTGGCATTGCATCCAGCGCATCAGGCTCAAGAATTGGGGACCATTGTTAAAAGGGCCAAAACCCACACTGATTGGACACCCACGCAATGGCAACATGTCACCTTTTCGCCCACCATAAATATGTACTGCATTGAGATGACCGCCTCAGACACGGCGATCTTAGAACACGCACACATATCTAGGCATCATGGCAGGAAAAAAACTGACCATCCAGAGGCGGCGGCACTATTGGACGAACTTCCAGACACATTGTGGGCACAAGGCCCTACTGATGTCGGGCTAGTACAATGTGAACCCGTTACTTTTGAACTGACCTCGACAGAGCCAATTTGGATCAGACAATACCCGCATAAACCACTAGCCGAGGCAGGGATTGCGGACACGGTAGCAGGTTTATTAGAAAAGGGGGTATTGGAACCTTCGTCCTCTGATTGGAACACACCTATACTCCCTGTAGAAAAGAAGGGGACGGGAAAGTATCGCATGGCGCATGATTTGAGGGCCATCAACACCGCCCTCCTAACGGCCACGCTTCCGGTGCCTAATCCATATGTTGTTCTGACCTGTCTCGACTCGGCACATCGCTGGTTCACTTGCATTGATTTGGCTAATGCTTTCTTTTGTCTCCCACTGACAGAACACTGCAGGGACATTTTCTCTTTCACTTTCCGAGGTACTCAGCTCCGATACACTCGACTTCCGCAGGGGTTCGCACTGTCACCAGGTATTTTCAATCAGGTTTTGAAACATGTCTTAGAGACATGCACTCTCCCAGAAGGGGTCACTTTGGTCCAGTACGTTGACGATTTACTGCTGGCGACGCCCACGGCTGACCTCTGTCTGCTGGGCACGACACTAATTCTCAAACATCTAGCTCGGGCGGGGTTTAAGGTCAGTAACAACAAATTACAGGTCTGCTGTAAGCAAGTTTCCTTTTTAGGGCGCCAAATCTCCCAGAAGGGGTCAGGCCTCACATCACACCATAAATCGGCCATTTTGCATCACCCCAAGCCACGGCTAGTTAAGGACATGCTATCCTTTCTAGGCCTCACAGGGTATAGCCGTCACTACGTCCCTAACTGCACAGGTTTAACCTTGCCACTGCGGGACTTAGTGAAGGAACACGGTAGGAGTAGCCTCTCAGCCACGCTCAATTGGACAGCAGACACGTAGGAATCATTCATTCTCCTCAAACAGGAGTTGGCCTCAGCGGCTGATTTGGCTATCCCAGATTTCTCACAACCCTTTTACCTTGATGTTTCTGGAACAGCCACATGCGTTAATGGGGTGCTGTTCCAGAAAAAAGGGGGAGATAGACGAGTATTAATGTACCTCAGCGTCATGCTAGATAAGACTGAGAAAAGACACCCAATTTGCACACAGCACGCGGCCGGAGTCAGAAAACTTATTCAAAAAACGGCACACATCGTCATGAACCACCCCTTACATGTGCTGACCACACACACAGTGTTGTGGCGTATGTGAACTCACAGACCTTCAGACTAACACCACTCAGACAAAGAAGGATATGCAGGGTGATAGAAGCTCCAAATTTACACTTCACACACGAGGGCGTCAACATGGCGGACCAAATGGGGATAGGGGAGCGGCATGAATGTGCAGAGAAAGTGACTCAGATGACCACGGTCAGGGAAGGACTGTACTCAGACCCCATACCAGACGCTAGGAACCTATATACGGACGGTTGCTGTTACAGACACGATAAACATGGACTCATAGCAGCGTACGCGGTAGTAGAACAGACACCACAGGGGATGGTAACAGTGGAAGCTAAGAAACTGGTAGGGCAACAGTCAGCTCAGAGAGCGGAAATATTAGGAGTGGTAGCAGCGCTCCGACTAGGCAAAGGACAGGAAGTTAACGTTTTTACCGACTCAGCATACGCCGCAAACGCAGTACACATCGAACTAGGACAATGGCTTAGAGCCGGCTTCCTAACCGCATCAAATAAACCGATCAAACACGAGGAAGACATGAAGCAACTCGCGGATAGTCTGCTGCTTCCCAGCAAAGTGGCAGTAATCAAGTGCAAAGGACATGAGAAAACATACTCACTCACCAAGGCGGGAAATGCAGCAGACGCAGCTGCAAAACAGGCAGCGGGCTACACACCCACTATGTACACAATATGCGCGGAACAAGAGGCGGTAAGAGACAGACACACACAAGTACTGATTCATGAACAAGATCTCGCGTCACCACAAGAAAAAAAACGCTCTGGAAAGCAAGGGGGTGTACGTGCACGGAGGGTCTTTGGAGAGGACCGGATGGCAGGGTGATTCTGCCACCGGGTCTTAGAACCAGTACATTCACAGAGGTGCATGGTGTGGGGCATGTGGGGACAGTGCAGATGATGAAGAATCTGAATAGTTGGTGGCATCCATTTTTGAAGGATATGATTAAACATTTTGTACAAACATGTGAAGTGTGCACTCAATATAACCCCAGACCAACGGTGAAACCGCCTCCGGGACGTTTTCCATTGCTAACGAAGCCAGGGAAAGAGATAATCCTCGATTATACTGACATGAACATCATGGTTAAGGGGTATCGATACTTACTGGTTTGCGTAGATAGCTACTCGGGGTGGCCCAAAGCATGGCCCACCAGAAAGGAGGACAGCGCCTCCGTGGTTAAATGTCTGGTTAACCACTACATCCCTCGACACGGGTTTCCTGAAAAGGTAAGATCAGACAATGGGACTCATTCTAAAAATAAAGACCTCCAAAAGGTGGAAACCATGTTGGGGCTGACCCACAAATTTGGCTCCGTATACCACCCACAGTTACAAGGTAAGGTCGAGAGAATGAACAGAACCATCAAGGACAAATTGGCTAAAATCTGTGCACAGACCAAAATGACATGGCTAGATGCCTTACCATTAGCTTTACTATCTATCCGGAGCTCCGTCAACCAAAGCACACACTTGACTCCACACGAACTACAGACCGGTAGACCATTTCCTGGACCACACACAGCACTGGACACTGACCCACAAAACCTAACCCATAAACAATATTATCGTGAATTGCAAAGTCTCGTTGCAGCCTTTTCAGATCAAGTGAGGGAGCAGTACCAGGCGTCTACCGGCGGCCCTCCAGACACAGAGTGGGTCCTCCTGAAAGTCCTCAAGCGAAAGTGGACGGAGCCAAGGTGGACAGGACCCTACAAGGTCAAAGAGCGCACCTCGCACCCCGTCCGGGTGGACAGCAAGGGCGACACCTGGTATCACTGGAGCCAGTGCGCAGCGGCAGAAGCTCCCTCCAGATCACTCGTCAACACACACAGGGACCTGTGTGAAGCAGCAACCTCATCACCGGCCGGTGACGAAGCAAAGACCACCAACAGCGCAGGGCAGAATAATCCCTGGGTGGCAAAAGGGGGTGAGGTAGTCTAACCCTCACCCTCACGGTAAGGCGGAGAAACAATGCGCCCCTGCAACAAGTAGAGTGCCAAGCTACCAACGCAAGTTTTGAAGAGTGTTATCCCAATCATATCATTTTAACTATCTTGTAATGTGCTTTTGCTTTGAGTTGTGTGACATAGAGTATTGAAGGTCGAAAGCTCTTTAAGGTGTAGCGCGTGACCCTCCCTTGAATACAGTGAAGAATTTACTCTGTCATATTGAAGGTTTAGCTTGCTAGTTTCTACATGGAAGGTAAAGCCAGATGGGGTCTCTCCTCGAGTCCACTAATGTGTATTTCTCTTTTAGTCTCCTTGTTGGTAGTGCTCCCCATCCTGTGGGTACTTGACCCGCCCCTTACTCCCTCGCAGAACGTCACAACCACCACAGCCCACAGCCGACACTGACGATTCATCTCGCACACAAGATCCACCTCGTCCAGTTTGGACAAGTGCCTAGCCAAATATGGTAGTATAGAAACCAAAAGCCACATTTACTTTCGACCTTTGTGCCGTCATAAACTGCGCAGGTAAGAACATCACGTGGCAGGGATACGACCTCTATCTCTGTGCGGACTTGAGTTATGCGCCGTATGACCGATGGTGTCCTTCCTGGGGGAACGTTATAGTGTACACCGGGACATGGACAACAGACGGCCATACCGCTGGGATATTACAAGGACGAGTTACGATACAGCGCGACTTTCACATAAGCCAGAATCCTATCTCCCTGTCCATCAATAACGTGTACACCTGTCTCGGGGGACAAGCAGATCAGTGGGGCCTCCGGGGGTGCATTGGGAGCGAATGCATCATCACGCTAGGAGTATCGATATCTGGATCCGACCCTCTGGGCCTCATTAAAATTACTCTGGTGGATCCTCCCAAAGTCACAACTTTGCAATCACACTCCCCCCAGTACCCAACGATTAACGTGACCCTTCCCCCTCAAATGGACGGCGTAAAGGTTCATGATTTTTCAAAAGATTCCCCGTTACAGATTATCCGGAAGGCTACTGGGTTTACGGACAAAAACTTATGGCTGGTTATGATGCAGGGCCTGGTCAAGTCATACACTAACGACAGCTGTGTGATCTGTTCCACGACCCGCCCTGTGCTGATCACCTCGCCCTCTCCATTGACCACGTATCCGAACTCCTTTCACTGTATACTAGAACTATACATGCTTGACAACCCCATGCAACCTTGTCAGATTTGGGAGACAGCCTTTCCACTGACGCCTAGTTCTCCCGATCCCCCAATGTTCCAACCAGTGCGCTACGCTCACTCCTGTATAACCAGGCAAGGCAACTTCTCGTCCTCTAGGGTAGGAACTATCTCCCCGTACTGGTGCAATTCCACCACTAACATGTCGGATTGGTCCAATTCCACCACCCTCACCAAAGCCCGCGCGGATATTTGGTGGTACTGCGGAGGGGCGGTTCAACATCCCTCGCTCCCTCCTAACTGGTCAGGCACCTGCACCCTGATCACCTTACTCATGCCTATCTCCATTGTACCAGCCTCACCATCCGACCTATTAGGTGTCCTCTCACGCACTCGTATAAAGTCCATCTCCTCGTTTGATATTAAGCGCATGCGCCGGTCGATTCCCGCGCTCGGGAAGCAAGGCTTTCAAGGGTCTCCCACTTATATCGATGCAATCGGCGTTCCTCGCGGCGTACCGGACGAATACAAATTAGTGGACCAGATTGCGGGTGGGTTTGAATCTTCCATTTGCTGGTGGTGCACTATCAACAAGAATGTCGACAGGATCAATTATATCCATTATAATGTTCAACGATTGACCAATCTCACCAGGGATGCCGTGGAAGGGCTGGCAGCCGAGCTCAGGGCCAATTCACTTATGACATATCAAAACCGCATGGCTATAGATGTTTTACTCAGTGCCCACGGTGGCGTCTGCTCCATGTTCGGGGAAGAGTGCTGCACCTTCATACCCAATAACACCGTGCCAGACGGGTCGGTCACGAAGGCCTTGGACGGGCTGCAGACTCTGGCCACCGAACTGAAGGAACACTCAGGTGTTGATAATGTCACGCTTAATTGGCTGGACAGACACTTCGGTAAGTGGAAAGGTTTGATCGTTTCAGTTGTGATATCCATCATCTCGGTGGCCGGACTCCTCGCTCTATGTGGCTGCTGCTGCATCCCTTGCATTCGTTCCCGATGTATCAGGTGCAGCTCTTCCACCCTGGAAAAAGGGGGCCCTCTTCCTCCCCCTCCATATCAATTTCCTCAGTTGCTAGCCGAGTCAGAAGCGCTCCTTTCGCCGGGGTCTCTGGTAGACGAAGTCGCACTTAGAGCCCAGTTCTGATTAGGTTTTCCTATGGGCAGCTTTGCATGCAGCTAGAGTTTTTACAGATATCATATTTGCTTAGATTTTTACGGATTCCATATTTGCCTTTTATACAGCTTTTCTATTTGCTTTGATTTTATATAAGGTTGTGTACGTTTTCTCTGCTGTCCTATTATTTTTTGTTGTCCTGAGTGGCTCCTCGGTTGATCTCCTATAGGAGATCAAAAGGGGGAAAATGTAAAAGTGCATCACATTATCATGTTCTCTGGTGCAAATACTGCTTTATATAACTGTATAATGGTGTTTTATGTCTCTGTGTTTTGCTATACTTAAATGCTGGCTGAGAATAATCAAATGATAGGCTTAAGGGGCCATTCTTCATGTCTATTGTAAAAGTTCTTACTTAAACAAAAGTGCATGCTGAGACACCTGTGACACACTGAGCCTTCTGCGGTCTGTGTGACATTTAACAGACTCGACAGTTTCCAGTTCGGTGGTGTCCTCAGCTGCAGATCACCTCGAGGTCAGGAGGGGACAGGGTGAAACTGATTTGTGTGGAGGTGAGGGGTGTTTGGGAGTTGTGACGCACCCGGAAAGAGCCCAGACTTATCGCATCCTGTTGAGACAACAACACAGCGTAGACCCAGTCACAAAACCAGGAAGAAGGAACCTGCTCTGAAGCCCTTAAAAGCACACACCTGCGAGCCTTAAGACAGACCTCAGACCTTTTCTAGCGTGACTTTGTGCATGTACTGCTGGTCTCCGTCCTTTGCAAATGGCACAATAAAGCTTCTCATATTCAACTCAAAACCAGTCTCCAATCGTTTTCTTTCCACATTCAACGGACTCAACAAGGTTTATGTAAAAGAACCATTGCTGACTTTCGGCAAGAGTAGCTGCATAGTCGTCAGCGTGTTTCTACCCTGCGATGGCCTAGCGAGCTGTCCAGGGTGTACTTTGCCCTCGCCCGGAATCGACTGGGATGGGCACCAGCCTCTTCCTGACCCTCATTAGGATAAAGCAAACGAAAATGAATGAATGAATGTTAATATTCAGAAATTTTGTTGGGAATCCTGAATAAGTACAGAATTTTGTCTCCCCATAAACATGTGTACAAAAAGCTCCCAGGGAACCACTCATTGAAAACAAAAATTAAAATAATAAATATAAGAATATTGATAGGCAAATCACTTGTAAAATATTCTTTGTATATTTTAACAAGCAAAGTCGAAGACGGCAAAGAAGGAGAGGTGGGAGGCGTGTCCGTAGGCAGAAAGAAGAGGAAAGGCATGAGTCTAGGACTGAGAGTGGGGACTTTGAATGTTGGAACTATGCAAAGAAAAGGTAGAGAGCTGGCTGACATGATGCAGAGGAGGAAGGTGGACATACTGTGTGTTCAGGAGACCAGGTGGAAAGGTAGCAAAGCTAAAAGATTAGGAGCAGGGTTTAAGCTGTTTTATCATGGTGTGGATGGGAAGAGAAATGGAGTAGGAGTCATCTTGAAGGAGGAGTTTGTCAGGAATGTTCTAAAAGTGAAAAGAGTGTCAGACAGAGTGATGAGTCTCAAGTTAGAAATTGAAGCTGTAATGCTCAATGTTGTTAGTGCTTATGCCCCACAGGCAGGATGTGAGTTAGAAGAGAAGGAGAGATTCTGGAGTGAGTTAGATGAAGTGATGCAGAGTACCTCCAGAGGTGAAAGAGTGGTCATTGGGGCAGACTTCAATGGACATGTTGGTGCAAGCAACAGAGGGGACGAGGAAGTGATGTGCAGGTTTGGTATCCAGGACAGGAACGCAGGACAGATGTTGATAGATTTTGCAAAAAGGATGGAAATGGCTGTGGTGAATACATTCTTCCAGAAGAAACAGGAGCATAGGGTGACTTATAAAAGCGGAGGGAGGAGCACACAGGTAGACTACATCTTGTGTAGGCGATATAATTTGAAGGAAGTCAGTGACTGCAAAGTAGTAGTGGGTGAGAGTGTTGCCAAACAGCATAGGATGGTGGTATGCAGGATGACGCTGATGGTGAGGAAGGTGAAGAAGGCAAAGGCAGAGCAGAAGACAAAGTGGTGGAAGTTGAAAAAGGAAGAGTGTCGTGTTGTCTTCAAAGAGGAGTTGAAACAGGCTTTGGGTGGCCAGGAAGTGCTTCCAAATGACTGGACAACCACAGCAAATGTGATCAGGGACACAGGTAGGAGAGTACTTGGTGTGTCCTCTGGAAGGAAAGTGGATAAGGAGACTTGGTGGTGGAATGAGGAAGTGCAGTGTGAACAAAGGCAGAGGTTAGCTAAAAAGAAGTGGGACATAGAGAGGACCGAAGAGAGTAAACAGGAGTACAGGCGTAAGTAGCAGTGGCTAAGGCCAAACAGAGGGCGTATGATGACTTGTATGATAGGTTGGACAGTAAAGAGGGAGAAAATGATCTATACAGGTTGGCACAGCAGAGAAATAGAGATGGGAAGGACGTGCAGCAAGTTAGAGTGATAAAGGACAGAGAGGGAAATGTATTGACTGATGACAGAAGTGTGCTGGGAAGATGGAAAGAGTACTTTGAAGAGCTGATGAATGAGGAAAATGAGAGAGAAAAAAAGAGTAGAAGAGGTGACCGTTGAGGAGCAGGATGTAGCAAAGATTAGTAAGGGTGAAGTGAGAAGGGCATTGAAGAGGATGAAGAATGGAAAGGCAGTTGGTCCTGATGACATACCTGTGGAGGTATGGAAGTGTCTAGGAGAGGTAGCAGTAGATTTTCTGACAAGAACATTCAACAAGGTCCTAGAGAGTGAGCAGATGCCGGAGGAGTGAAGGAGAAGTGTGCTGGTGCCCATTTTTAAGAACAAGGGAGACGTGCAGAGTTGCGGCAACTACAGAGGGATAAAGTTGATGAGCCATACGATGAAGTTATGGGAAAGAATAGTGGAAGCTAGACTAAGGGCAGAGGTCAGCATTTGTGAACAACAGTTTGGTTTCATGCCAAGAAAGAGCACCACAGATGCAATGTTTGCTTTGAGGATGTTAATAGAGAAGGACAGAGAAGGTCAGAGGGAGCTACATTGTGCCTTTGTGGATCTGGAAAAAGCATATGACAGGGTGCCGAGAGAAGAACTGTGGTATTGCATGAGGAAGTCTGGAGTGGCAGAGAAGTATGTTAGAGTGGTGCAGGACATGTATGAGAGATGTAAGACAGTGGTGAGGTGTGCTGTCGGTGTGACAGAAGAGTTCAAGGTGGAGGTGGGACTGCATCAAGGGTCAGCTCTGAGCCCCTTCTTGTTTGCTATGGTGATGGACAGGCTGACAGACGAGGTGAGACAAGAATCTCCATGGACTATGATGTTTGCAGATGACATTGTGATCTGTAGTGAGAGCAGAGAACAAGTGCAGGAAAATCTAGAGAGGTGGAGGTATGCCCTGGAAAGGAGAGGAATGAAGGTTAGCCTCAGAAAATCAGAATACATGTGTGTGAATGAGAAGGACCCAGGAGGAACGGTGATGTTACAGGGAGCAGAGATAACGAAGGTGGAGGATTTTAAGTACTTAGGCTCAACAATACAGAGCAATGGAGAGTGTGGAAAAGAGGTGAAGAAGCGTGTGCAGGCAGGCTGGAATGGTTGGAGAAGTGTCCGGTGTGATGTGCGATAGGAGAGTGTCAGCAAGAATGAAGGGAAAAGTGTACAAGACGGTGGTGAGGCCAGCGATGTTGTATGGCTTAGAAACAGTGGCGCTGAGGAAAAGGCAGGAGGCAGAGCTGGAGGTAGCAGAGATGAAAATGTTGAGGTTCTCTCTGGGAGTAACGAGGATGGATAGGATCAGAAATGAGTACATCAGAGGGACAGCACATGTAAGATGTTTTGGAGACAAAGTCAGAGAGGCTAGATTGAGATGGTTTGGGCATGTACAGAGGAGGGATAGTGAGTATATTGGCAGTAGGATGCTGAGGTTGGAACTACCAGGCAGAAGGCCTCGAGGAAGACCAAAGAAGAGATTTATGGATGTGGTGAAGGAAGACATGAAGGTCGTTGGAGTCAGAAAAGAAGATGCAGAGGACAGGGTGAGATGGAGGCGGATGATTTGCTGTGGCGACCCCTGAAGGGAGCAGCCGAAAGTAAAAGAAGAAGAAGAAGAATATTTTAACAAGCAAAGTATTACCCAGATCATTTGAAAATTCATTGTGATCTGGTGGAGTAACAGATTAACTTAATCCAAGAGTATTTGGTTTATCTGGAGAGAGAGCAGGTACCATGTAATTCTCAGTGGATTTGATATACAGTACAGTACATTCATCTACACACAAAAGAAAGATAAACTTTAACCCTTTAAACTGATTAAAGGGGCACTTTTGTGGTTGTTGAATAAAAATAGCCTAAATATCATGAATAATATTGTCAATCCATTCACACAGATGAAAATTTGGCTTCGACATGAACTGAGTTCCTGTCTAAAAGTTCTAGGGGGGTTGCAAAAGTCAACAAGATTTTAATTTAAATTCAGTGTTGCAGTCTATTCCAATCTGCTGTATATCAGGTTCAAACACTCTCAACACCTTTTGATTTGAAAGGTAAAAGGCTATTCAAGAATACAGACAGGCATTCAGACGACTGTATTTAGACAATCTTCTAGCAACAAATTTTTGGTAAATATGATGAAACTACTCAGTTAAGTTCTAAATTCAGAACATTTCGTTAAATGTATTATTACGGTGGCGTAGTGGTTAGGGTGCTGCGCTCATGATCAGGAGGTTGTGAGTTTGAATTCCACTGAGACCTGCACGGTGCTAAGACCCCTGGGCAGGGTCTCAACCATAAGTGTGCCTCTGTTCACCCAGCAGTATAAATGGGTACCAGTAAAATATACTGGTGATGGACTAATGTCCCATCAAGGGAGAGTTGAACTCCTGGTCGCTTCACGCTACAGAAACCGGGGCTCAGCACCGGCTTGATGAGCCACGAGGCTCGAGTATAAAAACCCAACAGACTTTACCTTTACCATTATTTATTCACACAGGGTTCGTTCTTTCTTTCTTTCTTTCTTTCTTTCTTTCTCTCTCTCTCTCTTTCTCTCTTTCTTTCTTTCTTTCTTTCATAGGAACCTATGACAGAATGGGCAACAGTTGAAAACAATTTGATAAATATTCTGTATATATCATTGTGTCCTAAAATCCTGGTGAGATTGCTTGCTTGTTTTGAATCATTGTCTGTCATATGTGTATTCTGTACATGTATTGCTCAATTTTATTTTACATCCATGTTATTTTATCACTACTGCTTATACAAACATTCACCTGTCAGTCATAATGTAGGGTGCATACATTATATATGTGCATAAATATTCTATGTATATGTATGATTGATATGTATGCTTTTTAATGTTTGCTGACAAGAGCCTGGATAACAGCATTCTTGCTTATTGAGAGGAGAAGCCCCTCATCCTCAACATAAGTAGGCCAACAGACTAAATAATGTCCTTAAAGGGACTGAAGTGGAGAACGTGCTACAAGTTCGTCTGCCTGGGAAAGTCAGGCTGAGCCATTGCCTACCCATCCTGGCCTATGCAGGAGTAATAGAGAGTGTTCTTACTATTGGCATTGCTATCTGACATGGAAACAGCACACAGGCAAAGGGAAAGGCTTTTCAAATAGTCAGAAAAACTGCAGACTGAATTATTGAGACTTTCTCTCAAAGAGAAAAACATTTACTCACAATTCTCCAAGAAAAGAGAGAAGTGCATTATAAAAAACTCACTCCACCCAGCTCACTAATCTTACCTTTTTGTTTTTTACTTTAACCTACTAACTCTGAGGGATCTGCACAACAATTCTTATGTGTATGTACAGACTGTGTGCACAAAGGGCAAATAAAAATCTTGATTCGTGAATTTATTTAAAGTGAATCTACTCTGCCATCTAGTGGTAAAACTCGCGATTTCACGTTTATCTCATCCGTTCTTTAACGTTGAACATGCTCAGACTATTTTAATCTTAATCGTGTTATTAAATCACATTGTGTTTTTACCTTTGAATGATTTGTAGAAAATTTTCCTTATTTCTATCCGAGGGAATCCATTAAATGTTGAAAGGAAATAGAGAAGTTTTGGAACAATAAAGGTTTTGTATATTTATTCATTCATTCATTTGCCACGCCACTTTATCCTACTAGGGTCACCGGGATGCTAATGCCTATAATGACAGACACTGTTATAATAATAATAATAATAATAATAATAATAATAGTACCTATAATAGTAGTAGTAGTAGTCACCCAAGCATGGACTATTGTTGTTAAAAACATTATTTTATTAATAATTAAATTATCTGTCGTGTAACTACACTTCAGTGATATTTTTATTTTTAATGCTCTTTAATAATCACTGCCATGACTCATTTACACAGTCGCTGTCAGTGCGTGCCTCCTTTCTCTGTCACGTGACAGAACCCGGAACTAAACTGAATTCCACAGCAGTTTTTAGAAACCACCCGTAAACCGTCAGTAAACACACCTTGTGCGAGCTCGTAGTTCTAGTTCTGTGTTCGCGTTTCTTTTGACACTTTGGCACCTCAAGCAGCTTCAACTCCCCCCGGGCTTGGTGTCCTTCCAGTCACCAGAGAGAGAGAGAGAGAGAGCGCGACTGCAGGTGAGGTGAGTTGAGTGCACTGATACCGAGGTCGTTACCACAGACAGTGTGAAAGCACGACTTTTATTCCGGTTCTATTTGGTCCATATTGAATGCACCACCGCCTCCTCCTGATTTAATTGGAGAGCTGACACGACCGTCTCTGAGTTTTGGGGGAAATTCCTATAGCTTGTCTCGTCAGTTTTTCACTTTAAGTTTACTGACATGAATGTGTGTAGGCACTCCGGCAAAGTTTAGAGTTTCACCTCCTATCATTACACACAGGCCTCAGGCTTTGCTTATGGAGATCCAAGTGGCACATTTGGTCCCGTCCGAGTCGGAAGAGTGCCAGAAGCGCTTTCAGGCGGCTGTGGATGTCATCCAGAACCTTCCTAAAAACGGTAGAGTATCACTTATTCACATTCACTGACGAACATTGAGCAACTTGAGGCGCCTTGACTCTGTATCAGATGAATGAAGACATAAAAATCTACAGTTCCTGTTTGTGTGTGTGTGTGTGTTCAATATGATCAGGTTCCTACAGGCCTTCATATGAAGTGATGCTGCGCTTCTATAGCCTGTATAAACAGGCTGTATGTGGACCTTGTACAGCATCTCGCCCAGGATTTTGGGACCCTGTGGGTCGGTACAAGTGGTGAGTGTTGTGGTTGTTGGTGTTTCTGTATTTTTACAGCTTTTATAATCTGTTGCGGCAGTGGTGGCCTGGTGGTACAGGTGCTGGATCACTGATCCTAAGGTTGGGGGTTCAAGCCCCACTGTCAACAGGTTGCCCCCCCTCCCGTGTGCAGCTAACTGGGTTATCAAAGGCCGGCCATGTCTCTCACTGTCGATGGTGGGAGGTTCATGTAAAAGAATCATTGCTGACTTTCAACAAGAGTAGCTGCATAGCCGTCAGCGTGTTTCTACCCTGCGATGGCCTAGCGAGCTGTCCAGGGTGTACTCTACCCTCGCCCGGAGTCGGCTGGGATGGGCACCAGCCTCTCCGTCACCCTAATTAGGGTTAAGTGGTTACAGAAAATGAATGGATGAATAATCTGTTGCAAACACAACTAAATGACTTTTGGCTTGGTGCTACTACAAAGTACCTCTGTAGATGCTCATACACTGTCTAGTCAAAAAAAAAATCACATACTCAGTATCCATGCCCCCTGCGTGACATGCATTGTTAGCCACAGGCGTTTTTTTAAACTGTGGCGCATATGGATTTTGAGGCGTTCTAACACACACTGCGGGAAAACGCGACCTGCCCCTTGTACGAATGAGCCCACAGAGGCCCATGATTGGCTGACAATCACTGTGAGTGACAGGGAAGTGAATCTCTCCCGCCCACGAGAGCTTGGCCAATTAGCTCCCATGGCCTCCTGGTCAAGGATGGCTGTGGCATCAACCTGGATTTTAAGTTTCTTTCTCTGGGTTAATAATCACGTGCCATTTTGGAGCAGTATTCATTCGTTTATTTGCTGACACTGCTTAACCCTACCAGGGTTTCAGAGAGGCTGGAGCATATCCGGTGGCATACACCCAGAACAGCTCATCAGTGAGGCCAACACGCATACAGACGAAACCATTCACACTCACATTCACACCAGGAGCAGTTTGGAACAGCAAATGCACCTAATGTGAATGTCTTCGGACTGTAGAAAGACACAGGAGTACCCAGAGGAAAGTCCACACAGAAATGCTAGATCCTGAGACTCAAGTGCAAGACCTTTCTGCTGTGAGGCAAATATGCTAACCCCTAAGCAACATCACAACATTTATTTTCATCCGGATTTGGGTTAATTTTTCACCAACATTGATTTTGTAACCTTTGTTAACTGAATCTGTGGTGCCAGTTCATGTGTGAAAATGATTCCTCATGCTCCCTGAACCACTCTTACTATTTGAGTCTAAATTTTATGTTTGTGCCATCAGTGAATAAAACGTCTACTGGTGCTATTACTCAGTCATTCACTACATTCAGGTTGTTTAGTTCAGTTTATTTTCTGCAACCGCTTAATCCTAATTAGGGTCACGGGCAGGCTGGTGCCCATCCCAGCTGACTCTGGGCGAGGGCAGAGTACACCCTGGACAGCTTGCCAGGCCATCGCAGTGCAGAAACACGCTGACGGCTTTGTAGCTACTCTTGTCAAGTCGGCAATGGTTCTTTTACATGAACCTCACACCATAGACAGTGAGCGACATGGCCGGCTTTTGATAACCCAGTTAGCTGCACTGGGAGAAGGTAAGTCTGTTGGGTTTTTACACCCGAGCCGAGTGGCTCATCAGGCCGATGCTTATCCCCGGTTTCTGTAGCGTGAAGCGAACAGGAGTTCAACTTCTCCTGGATGGGATGCTAGTCCATTGCAGGTTACCCTCCCAGTATATTTTTACGGGTACCCATTTATACTGCTGGGTGAACAGAGGCACACTTTGTGATTGAAACCTTGCCCAGGGGTCTTAGCACAGTGGGGGTCTCAGTGGGATTTGAACTCACAACCTCCCGATCATGAGCCCAGCACTCTAACCACTACACCACCAGCTCCACACCTGCACTGGGAGGGACGGTGACAATCTGTGGTGAGTGCGGCTTGAACCCCCAACCTTAGGATCAGCGATCCAGCACCTATAGCACTGCCCACCTCATTCAGGTTGTCTGTTTTCCTTTTTTTTTTACCACATATTGTTGCTGTTCCTTGACCTGACCAACTGAAGTAACGATGCCATTGCAGTCAATGTTGAAGGTGCTCGAACAAAATATTAGAATGGAGGACTTGTTTTGGGCACATAGTTTATTACAGCTGATTCACAAATATCAAATTTGTTAATTTTTAATACGGCATCAAAAACAGGTACTTTTACAAGCCAGTGAACATCAGCGTCATGTTATCCTTTAGGTGTGCATATCTTCTTGTATTTGTAATAAAATGTAGGCTTGTTATAAGAAATCTAGGCACCTACCAAATGCAGATAGTTTTATCTTCCAGGGATGCTTGGAATCGGCTTGGAGACATGAGTCGTGAGAGTGCCATGTCTGCCTATGTTGATGAGATGAAGAAGGTTGCGCAAGAGGTTAGCAATGGTTATTTTGTTAAGTAATTTGTTCAAAACTTTGTTGAGCTCTCTCTTTTTCCACATGCCATAAAAATCACATACTAATATAAATAATGTGTTTTTTCTGTTGAGAATTTGCTTTGGGAAATTTTATTCATACTTTCTTTTCATAAGGTTATAAACAGCATGCCCATAAATGAGAAGACGGCCTCTTTTTACAATTATTTTGAACCGCTTTACCATGTCATTCATGATCTGCCAAAACCTCCAGAGGCATTACTGAATCTGAGACAAGGTGAGTACAGTATGTGTAAACAGTTCTCAACTATTCAGGCCTTACACAATGACCTAATTTATACAATTCAAACTTTAAAATGGACTGTGATTGTCCAAAGAATTTCCTTTAGGGTTTGGTTTAAAACCGTACAGTATTTAAATTTCAAATCGCTATAACATGCAGATCGGTCGACTAGTTTTACACATTACTCCCAGAAATCATGGGGGGGGTGTTTGAAAAAAAAAAAAAAAAAAAAAATCAAATGACGTGTTCACTCTGTATGAGGGAGTGAAAAATGCATCGGCTTCATAGTGTTCAAATGCAGTTGAATAGTAAGGTTATTTTATTTATTCAGCTGTCTAAACCTAAAATTTGTGAAATAAATAAACATTTTTATTTTTAAAATATGGTCTGTTTCATTTTGTGCCAGATATAAATGCAAATGAAGCAACTGGGAATGCAGTCGAGGTTGTGAACGGTGCCGGACAAGAAGAAATCCAACAAGAGCAAGAGTTGGATCTTGAGCCCGTCCTGAACAATGTGGCTCAGAGTGAAAGTACAGGTACATTTAGGCATGTAAAAGAACCATTGCTCACTTTTATCAAGAGTAGGCTGCATAGCCGTCAGCATGTTTCTTCCCTGCAATGGCCTGGTGAGCTGTCCAGGCGTACTCTGCAGTTACCTAGAGTCAGCTGAGATGGGCGCCAGCCTCCACACGACCTAATTAGGATTAAGTGGTTCTGAAAATGAATGGATGGCTTTCATACCAAATATGAACTGCTCTGGAGTTCAGACGAAACAAACCCCAGACCCCTGAATTCTGGAGGACTTGAGTGCAGTCGTTTAGTTCCCATCCATATTCATAAAACAGTGTCCGTGTTAATAAACCGAACTTATCCGTTGGCTCATACGGACCCCAGTCTCTACTAGTAACTTCAGTGTGAACGCACCTAATAATATGCAGTTTTGCAAAACAAGACGTTTTCACACCTGATGTGTCTTGTCTGGTCTAATACATTTGCAGAAAAAATATGAAATTGTTATTTTGACTCACTTTTTTCTTTAAGTGTGGTTCAGCAGGTAGGCAAACGGAAGGTGTATCCAAATAGAAAACACTGCAGACTGTTACATGTTCATGTGGTGAAAACATTATTTTTAAGTATTGTTGGTCTATGTGTTTTTGTTTAATTTTGTTTGGATCTTGATGCATCATTGTGGAATATTGTGTTGGTTGTACTACTAAGCAGAAGAAACAGGTCCACTGATCATAGATTCATGGAGAAAATTTGCACTTTCTCCTCAGGACCCATGTAAACATAATGAATTCTTAAACATGCTTACAATATTTAGTCAGTATGAAAGCAGACTGATATCGCTGCTACCTGTGTGTAGACATGGCTCTGTCCGATGGTCTGGCGGTGATGAGCGACTCTGAGAGTGAAGTTTTCTGTGACTCATTGGAGCAGCTGGATTACATTAAGGTACGAACTTCTAAGGTTCACTTCTACCATGCTTGGCAACACCAGCTTGTTCTATTGTTAGACATGCCGAGCTCACTTTACTTGCCTCTTACTAACAGCTAGTTCCTGAGCCGTGCAGCGCGTATAGTCAGCGTGTGAACTACACACCTGCCATTCAGGTTACCCAGCTGGGTGCTGGACAGGGTGGAGAGGGGGCTGGGAATGGACCACCACTGAGAAGGAGGGAACAAGGAAGAGATGGAATGAGGCATGGTTGGAGGGAGCCTCCTGGTGAGTGCTGAACATATCTGCAATTGAATGTAGCCAAGAGAATAGCAGCATGGTGGCGTAGGGGTCAGCACTTCTACCTCACAGCAAGAAAGGGTTCGAGTCCTGGGTCCACAGCAAAGGGTTTTCTCTGTGGAATTTGTATGTTCTCCCAGTACTTATTTGGGTTTCCTTGCATAGTCCAAAAGCATGCACGTTAAGCTAATTGGATATTCTCAGTTATCCAAGGAATGAATGATTTTCTGTGTATATGTTGCTCTGCACATCTTGCGAGCTGTTCAGTGTGAGACTTGGCTGGGATAGGCTACAGCCTCCCCATGACCCTCTCAAACAGTTCAGAAGATTACATTTAGTCAAGATGCAGTCATCATCTGTTTAAAAATGGATAGTACTGCTTGTTATATTTTTGAAAGAAGCATAAACATTTTTGAAAAGTTTATTAGAGGGCAGCACGGTGGTGTAGTGGTTAGCACGACCACCTCACAGCAAGAACGTCCTGGGTTTGATTCCCAGCTCGGCCATTTCTGTGTGGAGTTTGCATGTTGTCCCCGTGCTTCCTCCAGATACTCTGGTTTCCTCCCACAGTCCACAAACATGCAGAGTAAGTTAACTGGCTGTTCCAAATCACCCCGAGATGTGCGTGTGAATTACTGTGTGAGTGTTGACTCTGTGATGGCCTGGTGAGCTGTCCAGGATGTACCCTGCCCTCGCCCAGAGTCGGCTGAGATGGACACCAGCTTCCCTGTGACTCTAACGAGGATTAAGCGGTTCAGAAATGAAGTTTATTAAACAGTTATGTTCAATAGTTAACGAAGGAAAATTGAAGTTTACTTGCATGTAAAATGCAAAACTCAATTTCTTTAGCCTCCAGTTTGTAAACTGATTAAATCCTATAGTATTTGTTTCTGTGGAATCAAATATGGAATCAGTCCATCATGGACGCTGTTCCAGATTATTGTTCCTTGTTCAAATAATCTCCCAACAATTTATATGAATATTTGGGATTGTTTTCTTCCTTTTATTTTCTTCCACGGCCAAAACCCATTTGCTAGTTTTGCCAGTTTGTTAGGTGCTGTACATATGCAGCTATAATTCCTCTGCTGTCTCTAGGTGGTACTCGATACGGTGGCGGTAGACGAACAGGGCAACACGCTTCAGGCGCAGGAGAAGGACACAACCCTGACAGAGGGGCTGAAGGACTTCAGTGTACACAGGTGCAGGAGCAGATCATACTGGTGCTACAGAGGCTCAGAGAGGACATTCAGAGTGTGATGAAGCGACTGGAAGTGGTGGAGGGCCTGGCCGCAGCTAATGTAAGGATCTGTTTGTGAAGAGCACGTAACAAAACAATTGGTGTAATTTGTGAGATGATTAAAGATGACTGCAGAAAAAACAAGAAGCTTTTGAACATTATAGTCTGCTTACGGTAAACATGGGTCCATAAGTATTTATACACTGACAATATTAGTAATGTTGCCTCTTTCCACCAGCACAACGGATTTGAAATAAAGCATCAGTTTACTATGTGATTGAAGTGTATACTAAAGAGTTTAATGGAATATTCCCTTAACCTCGAAAGAATTTAATTTTTAACACCAGCTCAAATGTTATAGGACAAAGTACCACTTATAACGATTGTTTTTATTTCTATTTTATTGTGGCTTAGTGGTTACTGCGATGGGTTACTAAACCGTGTTCCAAGAGCAAGGCCCTTGAGCTTCAATTGCTCAAGTTGTATAAAAATGATGATTGTAAGTTGCTCTGGATAAGAGTGTTTGCCAAATGGTGTAAATGTAACACTCGGTACCGAGTCTCCCGTCATGAGATACTTTGCCAGGCTTTTACTGCACCTCCCTCAAGTGCTGCCGGCTTGTGGGTCTTTCTGCCTCAAGTTTAATCCTGAGTACGTGAAATGCATGTTCAGTTGGATTGAGATCATGTGACTGACTTAAGAACTTTTTTTTTTTTTACATGTGTGTGTGTCTTTTGGTTTTTTCACTGTATGTTTTGGGTTATTATTCATCAGTATTGAGGGGCAGTGGTGGCCTGGTGGTAAAAGGCGCTGGATCGCTGATCCTAAGGTTGGGGGTTCAAGTCCCACTCTCCACAAGGTTGTCACTGTCCCCCCAGTGCAGCTAACTGGGTTATCAAAGGCCGGCCATGTCTCTCACTGTCTATGGTGAGGTTCATGTAAAAGAACCATTGCTGACTTTCGACAAGAGCAGCTGCAAAGCCGTCAGCATGTTTCTTCCCCTTGCTAAAGGGTTGTGTCAGGAAGGGCATCCGATGTAAAAACGTATGCCAAATCCAACATGATGATTCACTGTGGCGATGCCTGAGAAAAAAGGGAACAGCCAGAAGGAAAAGAAGATTCATCAGTATTGAGAAGTTCTTTCCAATTTAGTTTTTCCAGGTTTTTGACTCAATCTGAGCAGAAAGTATAGCTCGGCACACTTCAGACCCAGGTCCACTGGCAGCCACGCATGCCCATGTCATAACACTGTCTCCATCATGTTCAACAGATGATGTGATGTCATTTCACAGATCTTTTGGATCATGAACCTTTTCTTTTTTTCTTCATACACTTCTCAGCCTATAATTTCGCTATAAGTATTGGATTAAGGTAAACCTTATGAATTTACATTTCTGAAGGTGTCTCTTTATTGCAGACTTTTACAATCGTAAGCCGACCTCCACAAGAATGTTCTTGACTTGGATAGAGGTTGTGAATTCTTTTTTTTTTTTTCACTCAGGATGGTGGAATCAAGCTTAATTGACTACCATCATCTTCCAGGTCTTTTGGTGCTGCTAAGCTCACTGGTGTATTTCTCCTTTTTAAGAATTGTTAAATTGTTGTTTTTGGCAACTCCTAAAACGTTCTACTGTCTCTCATATCGGTGTGTGTGGGTTTTTTTGTTTGTTTGTTTGTTTTGTTTGTTTTTCCTTTTTAGCCTAATGATGACCTACTTAACTTTGCATAGACAACCGCATATTGGACTGCATCTTGAAAGTTGCCATGATCAGCTGGTAAATGCAAATTCAGTACATGAAATAAGCTCCAGACCTTTTTATCTCCTTAATTTTTCATTGAATAACCGGAGAACAGGTTGTAACTGTCCATGAAACTGCTTATCATTCATTGTCCTATTACATTTTTGCCAGTGAAAATAGCTGTAATTCTTAAATAGGTAATGCAATATTTTTGATGAATTCCTCGCATAAACGTCTCGCATCAATCACAAATTATTTCATTCAACTCAAATCTACTGAATTTGGGTAAAGAGGCAAAATTAGGGAAAATTGTGTTACTGTTTGATTACTTATAGAGTGCCAAATAGCCATTTAAAGACAATGTATAATAGGTACTGTATGTTGAATGTAAAGATCTTTGTGTTGTACACGGATGGAAAGAAGGGGCAGTGGTGGTCTAGTGGTATAAGGTGCCGGATCGCTGATCCAAAGGTTGGGGGTTCGAGTCCCACTCTCCACAAGGTTGTCACTGCCCCCCCCCCCCCAATGCAGCTAACTGGGTTATCAAAGGCCGGCCGTGTCTCTCACTGTCTATGGTGTGAGGCATGTAAAAGAACCATTGCTGACTTTTGACAAGAGTAGGCTGCAAAGCCGTCAGCGTGTTTCCGCCCTGCGATGGCCTGGCGAGCTGTCCAGGGTGTACTCTGCCCTCGCCCTGAGTTGGCTGGGATGGGCACCAGCCTCCCCGCGACCCTAATTAGGATGAAGCGGTTACAGAAAATGAACTGAACTGAACGGATGGAAAGAAATGCATTTAATTAACATGATACAAATTTAAATATACAAGATATAAATAAACATGTAATAAAAGTTCATTTCTGACAATATAGACAGTATGTTCCCAGATCTTCAGTAATAAATGTCAAATTATGCTAAAACAGATACTGCAAGCTTTTTATTACATTAAGATTCTGCACAGCAATATAATTGCTGATTGCATAATTACTATTTAGCTGTTTTGTGGTTTTAAAAGCTGTCTGGTGTAAACAGCTCAGTTTACTTGAAAATCTAAAACTAGAGTCTGAATTGACACTATATTGGAAAGGAGACTTCAGGGCTGCCTCCAGTGCTACCGAATGCTACATTGAATGTTTTTATCCATTGAATATACAGTATTGGATAACTGATGTACTTTGTTCTGTGCTTAATGTTGAAGGTATTTATTTTGCTCCTGTTCTTTTCTTCCTTCATTAATACATTTAAGGCCCAGAATTCACAGTGGAGACACTTGCAGTTCACATCTCCACGGACTGAGGTAATGTCTAGACCAGGGGTCACCAACCTTTTTGAAACTGAGAGCTACTTCTTGGCTACCAATTAATGTGAAGGGCTACCAGGTCAATACACACCTCTGAAATTACAAATTTGGCTCAAATGACCTTTAATTGTGTTACTAATAATAATTAATGATATTCATCTATGTGAAGATTTTGATTTGATTTAAAAATACAGTATATTCAGAACAATTAGATGCAGTTCAATGGAGAGTGGCACTATGGCGCTGTGGGCCTGTCCTAACAGGTCCGCGGGCAACTTATATTGTCCTTGCGGGCTACCTGGTGCCCACGGGCACCACGTTGGTGATCCCTGGTCTAGACTTTAAAGGAGGGGGACATTTTTGAAAGATTCTTTTTTTTTTTTTCAATAGGAAAAAGACAGAATGAAATGTAAAATGGAAATTTTACTTCGATTCACAGGTGGAGAGATGGTGGCCGTTTGATGTCTCTGGCCGAACTCTGCTGCTGCTTTTGATCTGGCCGTTCATTGCTCAGGGAATAATATTCTGGCTACAGCAAAGGAAGAAAAAGCCTCAAAAGCTTGTGTGTCTGTAACATTAATGTACTGTGTCCTGTACGAGGAGATCATACTACGTGATGCTCAGTGGTAATGTTTAAGGGGGAGGTTCAGGTGCTTGAAGAAGACATGGATGTTTTTACAATAGTTGATTTTCCAAAATGCACTGGCTGGACAGATTCCTTTGAAATTATGGGGGTCTAAAATGGTCTTTATACGTTCTGTGATGTACTAATGATTTAGTGGCTGCCTCTGGTCCTAAAGGAAAGTCTTCACATGGCCAAAGTTTTATAAGTGTGTAAGTGCTGCAATGATGTCTTGTTATGTGAACCGGTACTAATTTGGACTTTACTCTTAGAAGGTACATCATGGGAGAATGACTGGAGATACTTAAGTTGTAATAGACTCCAGGATGATGTCTTACTTTATAAAGAAAAACAGGCTCTTTATTTTCTGTTTAGTCATACTTATAAATATGTATTCCGACTGTGTTAGACGTGTTATTTTTGCCTGAAAGTTGATTTGTTCAAGAGGATAAAATGAACACACCAGCATTAATGTGTAGGTAAGCGGTCCTAACCAGGAAAACCTTAAATTACACATGTGGGTTTCAGTGTGGGATCAACTATCCGAGTTGACTGGATTCACACTCTTAAAAAAAAAAAAAAGCAAATATTCCATCACTTGGTGATCTATAAGTGCATACAGTATATTGAACCACCATAACCAAGGCATAAAAACATGATGCAATTTTTTTTTTTATGCAAATAGATAAGACTGAGCACAGGGAATCAAAAAGAACAAATATATTTGCATGAGTGTGAAAGGGATTTTCTTTATTTGCTCTTTGTAACTGCATGTTTTAGAGATGTGTGGGAGATTACTGGCTGTTGTTTTTTTTTTTTTAATGCACGTCGTTATGTATTTTAAATCATCCATTAGACTGCCAAACACTGAATCAAACAAACAAAAAAATTGGTAATTTTAGTGCATTGTCCATCCTCTGTCTCGTGTGGTGTTTTAACAGCGAGGAGCTGGGGTGGAGTGTGTATTTTATTTGCGAGACGAGGCCGTGATCATGAGCTGAAACCGCGAACGCCATTTCCAAGGCAAGCAATTCAACGGAGAGTAAATATCCCATCGACAAGAGCGGACATGCTGCTTTAGCTACAGCACCAAAACGCTTTGGGATTTTCAACGTGAAATGTGTGTTTACAGAAATGTGTCGGTTCATGTCTCACCACGATTCATTCTACAGATACTAAATAAACTCTACTCATTGCTCTCACGCTAAATCCTGCTGAACCAGACCTGGTGTTTTTGTTATGAAGGCGCATCTGTGATGAAGCTAACGCTAGGTTAACTTCCCTAGCGATGAAATGGCTCCTCGGCGAGTCGAGGCAGGCTCTGCTCTGTTTAGTAACCAGCTAGCTACGTTGCTAACCTATTGAAGGACCACGGTGTGAAAAGAAAAACGCGCAGACGGTTTGCTGCAGGGATGATTACTTCACAGTTAACTCGCCAACCGAACTGACCGAGTTATAAGTAAACAAAAGCTAGTTTACAAAACAAACTAACGACGCTAGCTGGTTAACCTAGCTGTACCATCTGGCTAAATAATCTAGCTTTAGAAGGCACGTTTGCCATCAGCCATTGTGGCTAGTCAACAGTAAGAGACATCGTTTTATTTATGTGGGAAGCGCAATAAACTTTTATTTACGTCACTCTTAAAATAAACAATGTTTTCATAACCGTTGGCGAGCTTTTAACTTTAAAACGCCGTTGATGTAGTTAAGTTGGCTGAACACTGACTTAGCTAGCAAGCAAAACAGAAAAGCTAACGCCCCGCATTCTCCTCTTATATTCACGGTGGACTTTCGGTGCCTTTGAAAATACGATTATTAAACGTTGGTTCGGACGTTTTTTGTTTTGTTTTGTTTTGTTTTTGTAGAGAAATAACGTCACATTTCTACATAAAAACAACTTGGTCGTGAAAATTTGAGTATTCGTTGACGCCACGAACACACACATCAACAGACACTCAATGGCCAAAGCTGCGCCGTGAATAAGGACTACTTTGTAGGAGAAGAGCCTTAAATCACATCAGAGCCGCGAGGTATGTCTGCATTCTCAAGTGGACCAGACCGCACACGAAACATCAACATTCCGATGTTTTGTTATAAACTACGCCCTTCAGCGACTACATAAATGCGATCTGATACATTATTTTACCTTTTGTAACCAATAGTTTACATGCATCTTTATTCCAAAAAAAGCGTTTATACCCACTTCAAACCTGTTGGTAGCGTCCACTAGAACAACCAGGAGGGCTTTCAAACGGATTGACTAAACAAAGATCCAATCGGAGTGCTTCTTCAAGGAAGCGACGGCAGAACAAACTTTTGAACCAATGAAGTTCTCCAGTAGGCGTGTCTCGGTCGGCAGTGAAAACATTCGGTTAATTCTGGGAAATGTAGGTTTATTTAAACGCCTTCCTTATAGACTCATGACGAAGTGAACTTCAAGTCCCAAGATGAGGCAAAAAACGAAGTCGAGCCGCATGCGCGCTTTAGGTGTGGGAGGTAATAAATTCACAAGCAGCACTCGTCTCCGTAGCAGAAGCGAAAAGGAGTTTACAATGGCTAGAAATGTACTCGGTCCTGTCATTGAAAGCTAGCTACTTGTTAAACGGAGAGGAAGGAGTTAACATAAACACTCTCAAGTAGCGTAATAACTAAAACGATAGAGTTGACGTAAACGGTGAGTTTCACTTTCGAATTAATTTTGAATTAATTTTTGTTAAATAGTATAAATCGAAATACAAGCGATAATTCACTACACACTTTTGGAAACTGTTTTTTTTTTATATTTTAGTTTTCATTGTAAACTGATGCTTCGTTTGCGGCCTTTTATATGCATCCTACAAATGTCTTACTTTGGATCATGAGTTTTTTTTTTTTGTTGTTGTTTGTTTTTAATAAATCTGCGATCATCACTGATCACAAACTTCTATCTCCTTCAGGTGGGAGTGTACAGTTATGGAGTTGAGTACAGACGACGCTGTGCCGGAGGGTGCCGACAGGGGGCGACAGCGAGACGACAGGCAGAGTGTCATCGCAGAGAAACAAGTGCAACGAAATCCGCTGGAGTTCTGTCCTGGACTTGTCTCCGGAGACACGCGCCCCATGTGCCGCATCCAGGAGAGGGGCGACCCGCAGCCAAAGACTGGGGACGCTGCCGGTGACGACGGGGATGCGACTGAAAATACGTCCAATAAAATACAGGGCGAGCGCGACCCCCGGAATAAGAAGAGGACCGGGTGTGGTAACGAGGGCGCACCGGACGCTCGCCAAGGAAAGAAGAAACACAGACGTCGTCCGTCCAAGAAGAAGCGACGGTGGAAGCCGTACTTTAAACTGACCTGGGAGGAGAAGAAAGAGCTGGACGAACGGGAGAGCGCGCGCGCGTCGCGGGTCCGAGCCGAGATGTTCGCTAAAGGTCTACCGGTGGCTCCATACAACACCACTCAGTTCCTGATGGAGGAACACGACCGGGAGGAGCCCGACCTGAACACGGAGCGCTGCAGCCGCAGATCGTTCGGTGCGAGCCGGTCCGAAGATACAGCGAGCGAGGAAGACTTCTTCGAGCCTGAGGAGGAAGAGGAGGAGGAAGGTGAAGGAGGAGAAGGCACCGAGAGCGACGGGATGGGCCGAGCCGGGGGCGCAGGGGGCGAGTTTTTGCAACGGGACTTTTCCGAGACCTATGAGCGGTACCACGTGGAGACGCTGCAGAATATGTCCAAACAGGAACTGGTGAGGGAGTACCTGGAACTGGAGAAGAGCATGTCGCGTCTGGAGGAGGAGAATAACTGGCTGCGGCGCGCGCGGAGGAACCAGGGGACTTCGGGCGAGAGCGCGCAGCAGCAGCAGCAGCAGCGCGTGCACGAGCTGGAGCGCGAGCTGGAGAGACTGAGAGCGCTGAACAGCGAGTTGCTCTTCCACTGCCGCCACACTGCGGGACACGCCGTCAACGGCTCTGCAAGCGCCGCGGAACCAGACAAGGGACACGCCGAGTGCACGGACACGCAGTGACGGACGACTTGGACAATTCGACATGAACTTTTTTTTTTTTTTTTTTTTTTTCTGATTCATTGTCCGTTGATGTTGTCCGTTTTCTTACTGTAAAACTGCGGTAGCTCACGTGATGCGCTTTCAACTCGAAAGGTAACGTTCTCTGTATGTCTGTCTCTCTCTCTCTCTGTCTGTTTGTCTCTCTCCCTTTTTTCCTGGCAAGTTTTAAATATCGAATTGTGTGTGCGATCCCATTAAAATATTCAGTTGATTGTAATGTAGGTTAGGTTTTTCTGCACACGTGACTGCATTTCTAACATTGCAAAGATTATTTTGGTTTAAGAGGTGATATGAATCATTTGTGTTCATGCTGCACGGGGGTTACCCGTGTCATCCACACGTGTCAGTCAATCATAAAGCGACGTGTTTTTTTGTTTTGTTTGTTTTTTGTTTTTTTTTCTCCGTCAGACATGGTAAAATGAGCTGTTTGGTATTTTCCTTCTGGTGCACCCGATATTCTGCTATACATTTATTAATGCATGACCATAGCAGTATGTGGCCTAATAATAAAACTGTGGAAAACCTTTTACTGGTAATTGTTTTCATCCAGATATATCAATTAAATTATATTAAAAAAATAAGTTGTGGTTTTATTTCATAATGTTAAGATTGTCACTTTTTTTTTTTTTTTTTTGGGGGGGTCGGACACAGGACACGGCTCAGAGTGCTCGGAGTTTATTCCCAGCCGGCGGTGCGTCAGTGCGCGTGAAGAGCGCGCCGCCTCCTCCTGAAGCGGAGGGTTTCGTGCGGCGGTGTTTTTATTCCTGTGTGCTCTGTTGCGTCTTATCTCTACATTCTAGCATTATTCCTCCCATCATATTTAGTCTGCCGCTTCCTGTCGGCTCTCGCTTCCTTTTTTTCTGTGTCGACTTATTTATTCATGCATGTCATGTCTGCAAAAAAAGTGTGAAAGCTCAGTATTAGAAGAGTGGGCGGAGCTCCGGCTGATGAATCCTGTGATCTGACCAAAAGGGATCATCCCAGTACATGCCCTTTGCATCTGTCTGTTTCTCACCCTGCACTCTTTCCATCATTGTATTCATTTTAACACACAAAGTCCACCCACCGTAGCCCTGGTTGAAGGTAGATTATATATTTTATATGCAAAACTGTCACCGAATATAAACCTCTCTCTCTCTCTCTTGTGATGGGGACATAAACTCCATGTGTAGGATTCTTGTAGCTTGTAATGAATATCAATACCAGTCAGTCTTCCACATGTATTTTTCTTTCATCTCCCTGATATCTCTTTGAAATGAATACATACATAGAAATATGACATTTACGTAACGGTCTATAAGGTAAAAAAAAAAGGGGGGGGGGGATTAGAAACAACCACAGGTATCATTTGTACACAGAGGTTAACTTAGTAGGGCTTTGTACAACTGTTAAAAAAATGTAAACTGGTCCTCAGATCAGTCATATAGTGTATAAATGTACAGCACAGAGAATAATATAACACAACAGTAACGTTAGCTCATACAAATCAGAAGGTTGGCTTTGGAACTGGCCAGACATTAAAAATCTGCAGTGGCAGCTCAGAAATAGAGAAGGGACAGACAGGTATTACAGGTCAAAGCATGGATAGAAACAACCAGATTGATTGGCACGTCAGAGCTGAAGGTAATGTTACATGTTTAGTTTTTTTTCTTTTCTTTTCTTTTCTTCTTTCAGTGTCGCTGGTTTTCTGTGTAATACTGTCATTTCCATTCACACACTGGAAGACTGGGTTTGTGTGAGGAATGGCTGCAGGAGAACAAGACACATCTGTGAAATGCACCAGACCCTTATTTGCAACAGAGGATATGTTATACATGTTTATATAATCAATGAGTGGCAGCAGATGTTATGACTGCTGTGTTCTGGCACCTGAGGTTGGGAGCCATTTTGTGTTTGTGTTGCTGATAAGGTGCAGTGAGGATCCTGCTCTTTCAGTTGATGCGCCCTCCTCCAGTGAAGGAGATGAGATAGAACTGAAGCTCATAAGGGCGCGGGTTATTTATTGCATAAATGGTACATAAAACACTTGCTTTTGGCGTGATGGAAATATGCAGTTAATAACCAAAACGGATCCATCTCTTGTCAAGCTTTGCTTAATTTTTCGACTTCTACTGAACCTTCAGCTTGCACACTTGAGATTTGAATAGTGTGCTTTGTTGGCATTCAGAGTGTTAATACATTAGGATTCAGGGGACTTGGATGTCCTTGATTATTCTTCCCCACTATTTCCTACCACTGTATGGCGTCTCCAGTCTCTCCGCCTGCGGCGTGTCTCTGGGGAAGTCTGCCGCCTCTGAGTCCCTGACCTCCACAAGTCGTTGGCAGAGGAAAGGATGTTGGCATGTACCTGACTCAGCCAACTCTGCTGGACAGAGGGTTCTCTACTGGGGGACATGGCCTGGCGCAGCCTCTCCTGGCCACGCACAAGTGAGGCTTTGACTCTGGAAAGACCCACAGCCCGCTCCAGACCGGGTTCCTCATATAAAGAGCGAGGGCGCACCCTCTCCCCACGCAGCTTCTTGCGGCTTGCAGAGTTGACCTGACTCGGCCTGTGTGCATCGGTGGAACAGGACGATGAAGCAGCGATGGGCGGCTCGTCTGTGGCTCTAAGGCCTGCAGAATTCCGGTGGGAGTAGAGGAAGCTGCGAGGACGCTGCGGCTGCTCTCGCCCTAACTGCGCTCTCACGCTAATTTCCACGGATATCCCGTCGACCTCTTTCGGACTACCTCCACTCTCCCTCTCTTCCACCTCCTGTTCTCTTTCCTCGTTTGCCTCCATCGTCCGTTTTCGCTCTACATCTTTATCATCTACTTCTGTCGTCTCTCTTTCTGTGCTCTGGGAAGAACACTTCATCTTGGCCTCCTCATGTCCCACATCACATTCATCCCCCCTGCTCTCACTCAATTCTCCATAATTGCTGGCTTTCACAGGCTCGTGCTCTGAGTCTTCATCACTACTGCTGTCTGTCGGGCAGGCATTCCGATGCTTCTTTCTCTTCCGCGTCACAGCAGATATGATGGACAGGGAAAGGAAATCCTTGGCGCTTACATCCTTCTTTGAAATTGAAGATCCCTGGCACAGAAAATGAAAAATGTTTAGTTTTCAGAGGTCACTGTAATATTACACAGTGCTGATGTTTAAATAAAGAACGGAGAATGTTACCTTGGATTTAGCTGAATCGCTGTTAGTGGAATCTGAGCAGGTGGAGAAAAGAGAAAAGTCAGAAGGCTGCAGAACCGGAAAAAGAAGCGTGAACTGTGCGTCTGATACTCCGTACGCCTGACTAGAACATACTTTGGAATAAAAATCTATTATTTAAATAATTTACACTATGTAAAATGCATGGAGGTCTGAAGGGTGTCTTATCACAGCAAAAAATAAGCACAAGTAAAATACATACCATTACAAATTAAAGTAACATTTCTCTTTATTAGATTTTTTTTTTTTTAATTGATTAGTAACAGGTGGTACGGTGGTGTGGTGGGTAGCACATCCACCTCACATCAAGAAAGTCCTGGGTTCAAGTCCCAGGCTTGGTGAGGGCGTTTCTGTGTGTAGTTTCTGTGTGCATGCTGTCCCTGTGCTTGCGTGGTTCCCCCAGGGTACTCCAGTTTCCTCCCACAGTCCAAAGTCATGCACATGAGGCTAGTCAGCTGTTTCAAATTGCCCCCGGGTGTGTGAGCGTGACTGTAAATGGTCGTGTGCATTGGTTCTGTGATGAACTAGCTAGCAAGTTATTCAGTGTGCACCCTGCTTTCACGCAGAGTTGGTTGAGATAGGCTCCGACCTCACCATGACGCTTAATAGCATTATGCGGCTCAGAACATGAATTAGTGAGAGTATTATTTGGGTTATTTGCAGATATCTGATTCTCATTTCATGTTTACTCTGTTGGCAAATAATTTTGCTTATGTCAACCATCTATGGAACGGAAAACAAGATTATCTGCCAACAGAATGAAACAAGTTTGAGTTTGAGATGAGAGACTATATCTAGAAATATATGTCATGGTCTTAGCAGATGACAATAAAAAGTTCCTGATGTGAATGAATTCAGCACGGTATGGTCATGTGTGCGCAGCAGGTCAGTACAGGGTATATGATATTGTGCTGTCAGCACTGTGATCTGTTGGATGCATTTTTATGGCACTGTGCACATGCACGCCCACTTCAACAGGGAAAGGGTGTCATTGGAGCATGATGGTCTGTAATGGTTTAAAAAGTTCATAGGCTGACCATGATGCAATCGTCCCATTAGACCAGCTGTGGTTTATTTTTCAACATAGTCTCCCCTGTGATCTACACACTTCCATCACCAGCATTCGGATTCTCTTGTCTAGAAGCTCTGATTCAAAGGTGAGATGAATTAATATGAACCTTTTAGTCCACCCTTGCTGTCCTGCTAAAGCATTTCCAGGCACTTTGCAGCTGGTTTTCTGATTCTAATACAAAATGTGATGTTTGCTGTGTGGTGCATCGTAAAATCGCAAACTCGCATGTTTCACTTGCCACAAAAGCATGTTTAACACAGATTATGATTTTAACAGTGCACCATACAGCATAGGGACCCACTAAACTCACTGCTCGCTCCTTAGTTTTGGCTGAAATAGGCTCCAGCCTCCCCGTGATCCAGCTGTTAGGATTAAGCCGTTCAGGGGACGAGAGAGTGAATAAAGTTATAGAAAATATCCAATGCAGTAATAATTATATAACAACAATCAAAAAGCTCTGGGTGCAGTTCTTGGGGTGAACGAAGGCAGCATGGCATGGTCATATGTGTACAACGACACCCTGAACGGCTCGTCAGACAACACATATACTATAAGCATTCACACATAGTGTCAATCTGCAACAGCCAATTAGCATAATGTGTGGAGGAAACCCACGCAAGCACGGGGAGAACATGCAAACGCCACACAGAAGTGCTCAGTCCCAGGAGCGCGCAAACCCTTTGGTGCTAATCACTACACCACCGTTCCACCCTCGACCTTTATTTCAAAGTCAAATCTTTTATTTGCCAAGATATGATTTTTGCCGCGATTGATGCCTGATGGAAGTGTAAGTTATTGTGCATATCATGGTCAGCTGGTTTACTAAGGTTTATTACATATGAATAGTGGTTTATTACATATGAATAGTGGTTTATTATATATGAATAGTGGTTTATTACATATGAATAGTGGTTTATTACATATGAATAGTGGTTTATTACATATGAATAGTGGTTTATTACATATGAATAGTGGTTTATTACATATGAATAGTGGTTTATTATATATGAATAGTGGTTTATTACATATGAATAGTGGTTTATTACATATGAATAGTGGTTTATTATATATGAATAGTGGTTTATTACATATGAATAGTGGTTTATTACATATGAATAGTGGTTTATTACATATGAATAGTGGTTTATTACATATGAATAGTGGCTTATTATATATGAATAGTGGTTTTGCAGAAAATGTTTTAATACATTCCAAACACACACACACAGTGTCAAATATAAATCCTGCTCCTACCGCAGAGTTTGCTCCACTGGCACAGCAAGAATCAGAATTAAGAGAGCTCCCAAAAAGAGGTAGAGAAAACACAAAGAAGTCGGCAGAGAGGATTTTGAGGTGAGAAAGAAGGAAAAAATTAAATTAGTGAGGTGAAGTACAAAAAGAGCCAGATTTGGAAAAGAGGTATTTGTTTACAAAGTTACTGGATAGGAAATGGAATAAATCTGACTTCTAGATTTGGTTTTAATGTTTTTAAACTTTAAGTGGTAGAGCGTGCAAAGCATCACATAAAGACCAAGTGTACTGTAGGATGATTCACCTGCGGCGTCCCCTAGTGGTGCTGTCCGGCCAATGTTGGAGAGGAGGTGATCGATGTTTGGAATGGGCTGCTCATCCCGTTGGTCTTCAGGCGTCTGAAAAGCAGCGAGAGCTGACTGAGAGATATTAATCTACCTGATGTGATCCTAAGGTTTTGGAAAACACCCATATACGTAATAATGGAGCAAATTCTAAAAATAGAGTAATTTCATAAAGCTGTCTTGCTTGGCTTTGAATCTGCCTGTGAGCTCTGCTCGAGAATTGTTTAAAATTATAAGCAAGCACTTTCATTATAATCAAGACGCGCTCCATGTTTTCACGACCGTCAGAATACAACAGCTTTAGTGAAACAGTAACTATTCCTCTCCTTGCACAGATGCACTTATTAGGAAAATCAGACTCTATTGTCTGGGAAAAGGGAAATCAAATCTCAAACTCTCAGGAAGATGTGATGATGTAACCATCAGCTGATATGAGATCTAGTGCATTTCACAGGAGATTACCTGAATGGTACCATGGAAACCGTTACGCGGAAGGAGGATGACATGTCAAAGGCTATTTATCCGACTAGGCACTGACACTTTTTGAGACGGCTGATTAACACATTAAAGAGAGAACATAAGAAAAAAACCCTGGACGTCTGACCAAAAACCAGAGTCATTCAAAAATTGAAAGTAGTGTGAATGCCAAGGTGCCAAGGTGGTAGTGCCCCTCTCTGTGACATCATCACAGTCTGAAGGTCAATCGGTAGGTGATCTTGTCAGAGTGTCTAGGTCATGTAACACACACTGGCAGGACATCATGGCGGAGGGTGATAAAGACAGAGGGACACGGAGACTTGGCAACTTGGTCTCCACATTATATCGGAAATCCCACTATCAAGCAGTAAAGTGACCATATATGCTGTGGCTGAAATTATTCATCAAACAGATGTGCATGGATATAACTAATTATCAGCAGACCAGCAGCAGACTCTCAGCATGTTGCGTGAGCAGAATGAAGATTGATATGAGACACAGATATAAGTGTTTGTTCTATGTATTTGGAATTTGTTGTATGTTGCATTCTGTGTGAATCTGTAAAAAAGAAATTCTTCCAGGGCTGCCTGTTTGAATGACAGTTCTGTCGGTTGTAGAAAGATTTGGTTGATCTGGTTTAAAAACCAGTAAAAAAAAAAAAAAAAAAAAAAAAAAAAGATTGCTACACCCTATTCTGGCTGTTAGATCAGAAATATCAAGATGCCTGTAAATACTCAGCACAAACAAGCATGACTGCTTTAATCTGTTTTAGATGATATGCTTTGAGCCCACGAGCCCAAACCATGTGTGTAATAGCATACTGTTTTTCCAATGACTCCACTGTTATCTGCCAGATAAATGCACAAAACACACAGACAGTACCTTCTCATCCTTATCCATTAGCACATCAGTGAAGAACCAGGCATGCTGCAAAAAAGAAGGAGATCATAACAATTCATTACAGTGACAAAAATCTGCCTTTGTAAGCAGACAGTAATTATAGATAAAATGGAAAGAAGTATCACAGTATATATACTAGTACTGTGGCTTACATGCAGAATGAGAGTTTCCACAATCTTATAGCGGTCAGGCATGTGTGTGACCATGTCCGTCATGTTATCCTCCGAGGTGCGGACAAGCGTAGGACCAAACACAAGCGCAAGGTTTCTAGGCTCCATCTATGAAAAACAAAGAAAAGGACACACAAAAGAAATGATATGAGACACAGCTGTCCATAGCTCATACAATAACACGAGAGAACGTTGATTAATGACATTGCCTCAATATGTGACATCCATGTGGCACATTTTTTTAACTTATTAATATGTTTCTTATGCTTTATTATCATAACCACCAGGGGGAAGTGTTACACCAATGTTTTACACCTCTTATTAAATATGTGGAAATTATTCAAGGCAAGCAGGACCATAAAAATAATTCACAAGCGTCCGCAGACCTTCAGAATCATTCTTGTACAAATGCACTTAGTCAGGTTTATAACAATGTTTCTAGGCTGATAAGTAAAGTATGATTTAAATATTACAAACACTGAGTCTGGTTGAAACCACAGGCAACTAAATTATACAAGGCACACACCAGGCCCACACCCTGCGTGCTGTAGCTGACAGATGCTGGTCTGCTTTATTAATGAGGAACTGGTCTTAATATTATTACCATGCATGCAGAAGCTAGGTCACATGGCTTTGATTTGATTAATGAAATAAAATAAAAATTTTGTGATGTCTGTAGGCAGGTAATTATGTGCGAGCTCCCTCGGCAAATGATGAATAATGAGTAATTCGGCTTCAGCTGAACATTTCTCCTGACAACACTGTCCTTTAAAAGTCTCTCCAACCTGAAAATGATTTTGTTTCACTACAGAAATAATCAGAGTCAGGCTACCACAAAGACTAACCAAGACTGCAGCCCACAACAATAATCAGGGCATCCAGAAATATTCTCAGTTGGTCTATTAACATGAGAAAAAAAATTAATGACTGCTTAAATTGACTGAACTGAGGGCTTTATTAACCTTCTGGTAGATTATAACCATGGCGACTAATTTTTGTCACCCTAAATTAAAGGAAATTTAATTTTGTTTTATTTAGTTTCATTTAACCATTTAATCCTTCATTAGTGTCCTGAGGAGGACAGATATAATCTCAGCGAGCTCCTTTACGACATGGGGCTGAAACCAAGACCTTCTTGCTCACCTCAAATTGAAAACTCAAAATTTCCACCGGATATATCATAACTCAAAAATGTCCTTTATTTTCATCAGGAAATCTTAAGTAAACTGTACAGCAGTGCCAATAACCCTGAACGCTGAGGCCAGCCATAGTTAGACTCAGTGTATTGTTATCCAGGATCATGATCTGAAATACAGTAACGCGCACAATGTACAGGGACCGTGTCTGGGTACATTCAGTAGTTTTCAATGGAGCCGTTTTCTTCGGTACAGGTCCCCCAATCACACCACTAATATCTAGATATGTCTGTAGTTCCAACTGAAATGTTATCATGTACAATGAGTCGATACACCATCAAATTTTAAGCAAGTAATATAAATAATGGAGAGCCTGTTCTGCCAATATAGGAGATAGGCAGAACCTCGACGAGATTAATGGCTCTACAAATATTGGCTCTAAATCACTGGGTTTTTTTTTTCTCCTATATTTCCATTTGTATTGTAATCACTGACACCCCACCTTATTCTTGTCTGAGTGATCAGCTACTCGCTTGAGGTGGCTGACTAGAAATTTAAGAGTGTGATAGCTATGATCAGGTAAGTCACGAATCTGTGAAAGAGACAATAAGAGAACACAATAGGACAACATTACCAGGAATGTAACCATTTTAAAAATGTAAAAGTTGTAAGGTGATCAGCAATATCCAACATTTCTTTGGCACATACTAGTTTTCTCATTGTCTTCAACCGGTCTGCGGCATCCTCTATTCGATTGGCATAGATGAAGTCATTGTATTTTTCTGAAAGCAGAAGGCTGTAGTGACCAATGTATACAGACCCACTCCTACACACAGTGGACTAAGCTGAATTAGGAATATTTACCATCAGTGAAAAGAGGTTCGGGAAGTTTCCGAAAGAAAGACTTCAGGAGACTGCTGATGACATTCAGGTCTTGCCATCTCTGTAGAGAAATCACACGTGAGATTGGTGCCATTTCTTTATCTTACTCTACATCTCTCTGTGTGTGTATCTCACTTCTTCAGCAGTGTTGATCTCCATGCCCTTGTTGAGCTGGTCTTGTAGGGTGGACACCATGGCATTGTTCCCTGGCACTCTGTAGATCCCTGTATATTCTAAACCCATCTCTTCCACCAGGTTGCAACAAGTCTCCACAATTAGAGGCACAAACTACAAAAGAAAAATATATCCACGACTCTTTAATGACAAGACATCTGAAATATTTCCATCCATCCATCCATTCATCCTACTTATCCATAATTCATGAGAGCGCTAGAGCCAGTGCCAGCTGAGTTGGGGCGAGAGGCGGGGTACACCCTGAACAGGTCGCCAGTTTGTTGTAGGGCTAACACAAATGCAAAAGCTATTCACATGCACATCTCTAGGCAATTAAGAGCAATGAACATGTTTTTGACTGCGAGGAACCCAGAGTACCCAGAGGAAACTCAAGAATGCACAGCAAGAATATGCCAGCTTCATACAGAAAATTCTTGGTCGAGAATTAAACCTAGGACCTTCTCACTGTGAGGCAACAATACTAACTACTGAGGCACGCCGCCTTTTTACCTTCTAAAATTTTTCATTTCAATTTAATTCAATTTGCACTATTTCCAAAGTGCTTTTTGCCAACAAACATGGACAGAAAGCAGTTTAACTGAAATCCTGATGTAGATCTATATCTCTAATGAGCAGCTAAAAGGTAAAAAGTAGAAAGGAAAGGTCCCCTCAGATAAAAAAAAAGAAATTAAATAAAAAAAAACCAGAGAGGACCCAGAGACAATCAATAATCAGAGCTATAAACTTTATCACATAATTTTCTCTTCAGTGTTACAACACATTACAGACACTCCCCACTTTATGTTCATTCGTTTTATGTATTTTTAGATTTTACATTAAAAAAAAAAAAAAGTCAAATTTTGAGTTGAGTGTGCTCTCTGTAGTACGAGATGTACCTACGTAGTACGCTGACATAATACACTACTTATGCATGACGCTGTGTCCATTGTTTACAAACGACAGACTGAACGTGCCCTGCTTCCCAGTTCACTGCATGTTAACCTTGTGTTAAGGCATCGTCTCTGTGATCTTTGTGTTTACACTGTTTTGCGGGCTTTTGTAACCCTAAGCAAATATGGTTGGTCAGAAGCATAAGCCTACTAGTAATAGTGATAATCAGAAAAAGCAGCAAGCCATAGAAGCGAACATGGCTATTATCAAGAAAATCGATGCTGGTGAAAAACGTGTGAATGTTGCACGTTTCTTCCAAATGGCTCCGTCGACCATCGGAATCATTTACAAGCAGAAAGATCGCATCATAGAGAATGTTAAAGGTTATATTTGATACTGTATTTGATATTTGAAGAGTGAATTTGATTAAAATTTATCTGTTTGAAATTATTTTGCTTGAATTTAATTTATTTGAAATTAATGTTGATATTATTTGACATGTCGTGTCGTGTCTTCCTTTCGGCTTTTTCCCTTTTACTCAGGAGTCGCCACAGCGAATCATCTGATTCGCACGTTTGATTTGGCAGAGGTTTTTACGTCGGATGCCCTTCCTGTCACAACCCTTTTAGCAAGGGACAGAAACACGCTGACGACTTTGCAGCCTACTCTTTACGAAAGTCAGCAATGGTTCTTTTACATGCCTCTCACCATAGACAGTGAGAGACATGGCCCGCCTTTGATAACCCAGTTAGCTGCACTGGGGGATTGATATTATTTGATATATTTGATATTATTTTACAATGTTATGTTTGTAATAATTGATTTAGGGGTGTTTTATGAGATACGGTAATGGTATTTATGGATGTATAGGACAGTATGAACGTCATACGTCCCTGGAACATACAGTAACAACTTACGTTATTTTTTCACCTTATGTTCGGCCGTCCGAAACCGAATTAAAACGTAAGTCGGGGAGCATCTGTATACATCGACCCACCTTATTACTGGCTCCCGCAGGACAGTCCTCTAGTTTAACCCCAAAGGCTTTAGGCCCTGCTTTCTTTCCTTTTTTCATAATGTTGATGCTCCATGTGGCCTTTGGGGGACTGCTATCCTCTAAGAGAATGAGACAGAATGATGTTAGGGACACATTGAGCAAGTCAAATTTTGCTGTGCACTGACATTCTGACTTGTATGCTTTTTTTTTTTAAATGACCGTGTAGAACTTACCTTTACTCTCTGTCTTCAGGGATCGGTTCACTCCTGAGTTGCCGTCTGTCTTCGAGAGGAGAAATGGTTGCATCATCCGGTGGACTCTGGGAGAAGAGTCTGGCTTGGTACCTGTTAGGCTGTTATGAATGTTAGAAAGACATAATAATGAGAGGATCAATGATGAATATGACACTCCCACTGTGACCATATAATATGACCATTACAATAAAACACTTTCCTGAGATATTGCATGTATTATGTGCACTTCTATAACAGTGGTACTCAGAGTAGCAAGTACTCACAGTGGCTGATAATATATTTTCGGACCAAATTTGCATTTTACCTGCATTTTCATTTTAAAATATTTGTTTTTGTGGATTCTCAAAATAAAACTCATTACAGTATGCATGCTCTTTTTAATAAGATTAGAATATATACAGTCTATTATATTTATAGGTATGTACAATATGATCATTTTGCCATATATTAAGGTATCATACCCCTCAGGTGTGTGTACAGTAATTAATTTTAATTAATTCATTTTCTGAACCACTTAATCCTAATTAAGGTGTGGGAAGGCTGACGCTTGTCTCAGCCAACTCTGAGCTAAGGCAGAGTACACCCTGGAGGGCAGAAACACACTGACAGCAATGAAGCCTACTCTTGACAAAAGTCAGCAATGGGGGTGGGGGTGGGGGGCACGACCACGACGACCACGACGATGACGACGACGACAACAACGACGACAACGACACTGACAGTGGGATTTAAACCCCCGATCATGAGTCAGGAATCCAGCACCCTACCACTGGGCCACCACTGTCCCATATACCTTAAGCCAGTGGTTCTTAACCTTGTTGGGGTACCGAACCCCACCAGTTTCATATGCTTATTCACTGAACCCTCCTTTATTGAAAAATAAAATATGATTTTTTTTTTTCAAGACAGGTTTTTACTGGGGCACCAAACTGAACTGTGCATTACCATCACTGTGTTCAAAGAACAAAACCAATACAATGCATGAACTCCGCTCATTAAAACTACTTACATTTTTATGTGAGGTCTGCATCCGAGTGCGTGCACGCACATCTGTATTTGTGTATATTTATATTTTATTTACATCTTATGCAGTATTTTTGAATGTTTAATTGTTATTATAAGCATTTTTAGCATTGAATATGTATTTATCGATATTGTATACACATAGCCATGTATGTATATGTCAGTCAGCGGGGGGTTGATCCTACTTGGCAAATTATGCAGATAGGAAGCTGACTAGCATCATGTTCCGTTATATATGTGAATCCATGTTGTACATATTCGTCTGACCACTTTCCTTTTTTGCTCAACATTGTAAGGATTAAAACGTTCAGAAATAAATCACATGATGTATCATCATGACAGTCACAAGTCGACTACTGAGCGCACCAAATTTCTCGCAGCACAGATTGGCCAAGCAATGTAGCGTGATCACCTGCAGCCAGTGATGGCCCAGCAGGGCGTGTCATCGTGAATATGGGTCAGGTGTGTGTCTTGACCTCCGCCGAACCCCTGAGACTGACTCACCGAACCCCTAGGGTTCGATCGAACCCAGGTTAAGAACCACTGCCTTAAGCTGTTAGCTATTTTTTATAGCATACTGTATAGTGGAATGACATCAGTTATTACATCAGTTTACCTTTGTTTCCTGTAATCGTTCAATTTCTTATTGATGAGGGCCTGTCTGGAAAAACCAAGCTCCTATGAAAAGATTAACAGCTCATTAACTAATGCACAATATACATACACACAAACCATAACGGAACATCACTGTTACTGAATGTATGATATACATCCACTGCACACTTTATTAGGAACCCTATACTATTACAAAGTAGGGCCTCCCCTCACAAAAGTGTCTCTTCATAGCATTAACGCTACAAGATATCTTGTATTCATATCAATTAATTCTAGCCCATATTGACATGAGTGTCTGACTCAATTCCTGTAGACATTTCAGGTGCAAGTTCATTCTGTGAATGTTTTATTCTATTACATCCCAAAGGTGTTCACGTACATGAAACCAGTCACTTGACGACATGCTGAATTTTTATTAGTAATTTTATTTTGCCATACTGTTCTAATGCCGCAAGGGAAATTATTGCGTGCATGTGGGCACACACACACACACACACACACACACACACACACACACACACACACACTTGGAGCAATGGGCTACCACATACATTGGTTGCACCCATAGAGCAGTTGGGGGATAGGTGCCTTGCTCAAGGGCACTTCAGCCATGAATGTGGAGGAAGGGAAGGTGCAGCTTTTCCACCCTCACACAGTTTTCCTGTTAACTCGGGAATAGAACCAGTGACCTTTCTGTCCAAAAAGCTGCTTCTCTAACTATTAGACTACAGCTGCTCCATGAATCATGGAATCAAGTGAATCATGCTAGAATTAGCCAAGTTGCGGCCATGAAGGGATCTGTATTGCCAGCATTATAAAATAGCATGTGGCATTCATGCAATGATTGACTGATATTACAAGGCCTAGAGTATGCCAAGAAAACACTTCCGACTCCATTACACCATCTCCAAAAACTGAGTCTTTTGACAATGGGATTGTACTATTGACACCAAACCCTGACATTTATGTGACTGAGAAGGTATAATGATTCTTCAGAGCAAGTCACATTTTCATTGACCCTGAGCCCACTGCAGCCTCAGCTTTCTGTTCTTAGCTGGCAGCGTATGTAATAAAACATGACATGGTCTTCTGCTGTTGTAGCCCAGCAGCTCCAAAGTTTAATATTTTGTGCATTCTTTGATGCTTTTCTTCTTATCACATATGTACAGACAGCATGTCTTCTGACTTACTCTCTGACTTTAAAAGTAGCCTGGATATTTTGCAAATGACCTCCATCATTCATCAGGTGTTTCTGTCCCCAGAAATGCCACTGAATGTTTTTTTAAATTTTTTTATTTAATGTACCTCTGTAAGTAAACTTCAAAGACTGCTATATGTAAAACTCACAGGATAGGAGTAAGATCAACTTGTTTGGCACCAACAATTACAAAACTGGAAAAAATATCTGAAATGGCACCCCTCCCGTTCCAATAGTGATGGTAACTTCATGTCTACGTGATATCATGCATTGCACTCCTGCTACATGATTGGCTGATGAAATAATTCCACGAACTAGTAATTGTGCAGATGTTCCTAATAAAGTGGCCAGTAAGCACAGAAGTGAATAATTCATGGGCAGCTTACCTCACTGTCAATCTTGCTGTTCTCGCGGATGATACGGATCCAGCTCAACATGTCATCCCGGTCCTCTGCCTGTAGCAAGTATTCACAGAAGTCCTGTGTGGTAAGTCTTAGTGTGTGTTTCCGCTTTGTCTCACTGTAGGCTATGTCAATTAAACAGCCACGGATACTGATGGGCTGCTCATCCTCCCCACCACCACCACGGCCCAGTGACCCGGCTCCATGGAGCACCGCCTCACGCTTGTCCTTGTACAGAAAAAGTGAATGGGAGCGCAGCACTGAGAAGACTCGTTTCCATGGCCGCATACCACCACCAACTTTCTGTACAAAAAAGACAGGATCACAGAAATGCTGAAAAGACATGCTACACAAGGAGTTTTTGCTGTATGTGCTTCTTAAGTGTGGCTTCTGGCTCATAGGTTCTCTTAAGCACTTCTGCAAAATGGCTTGGTGGCAACTTCAGCTTAACTGATTATATTAGGATAAAGCATTCCCTCAAGCACTATCCTCAGGCACCATACTATACTGATGAATACTGTGCTCATCAGTCTTTAAAAACAAGTATAGTGGACAATTTTATGAGGAATTAGAAGATTTATTAAGAGGTTTTTCAAGGACAAATAACTTTTTCAGTTAAATATTGTCTTCATAAAAGAGTTTGAAAAATATTTCTTTTATTTATACCTGTCAATCATAAAACAAATTAGCCCCATAACTTAGTAAATAGTAATGACACTGGAAACCAACAGAAACCAACACAACGGATTCCCATTAAAAGTACAGTAGTTTATTTTCCATGGCTACCCCTTCAACACACACACACACACACACACACACACACACACACACACACACACACACACCTATCTCTCTCTCTCTATCTCTCTCTCTCTCTCTCTCTATATATATATATATATATATATATATATATATATATACACACACACACACACACACACATATATATATATATATATATATATATATATATATATATATATATATATATATATATATATATATATATAGGGATCCCTTGCTACTTCGCGTTTCAATTAATGCGGCTTCAGTGCATCGTGGTTTTTAAAAAATAAATTAGGAAATTGAAAACAAGGCCAATTATGCAAAAAAAAAACCTAAACACAAAACAAAAAACAGGATACATTGTTACATGTGTGTGTGCACGCGCATCTGCGCAGGAGCGTGCGCGTGTATGTATGTATGTATGTATGTATGCCATCTTCTTCTCATGCAATACCATCTATTTGTGTGTGTACAGATGCTCCCCAGCTTACCGAGTTAGATTCAGGATGGCCGTTCTTAGATGAATTTGTTTGTAAGTCGTTACAAGACATTCTTTAGAGGGGAACGTGTGTTTAAACCTTGTATAAGTAATCTGTACAAGTTTGTACTGTATACGATCTCTCTCTGTCTCTCTCTCTCTCTCTCTCTCTCTCTCCCCATAATCATATGTACATTATGTCCTGTGTTTAAACTCCTGGTTCCTCTCAAGCACAGCACAGCGGACCTGATCAGATTTACAGAGTTTCACTCTTATCCAGTTCATGGGGCAGTGGTGGTCTAGTGGTATAGGGCGCTGGATCGCTGAGCCAAAGGTTGGGGGTTCAAGTCCCACTCTCCACAAGATTGTCACTGTCCCCCCCAGTGCAGCTAACTGGGTTATCAAAGGCGGGCCATGTCTCTCACTGTCTATGGTGAGAGGCATGTAAAAGAACCATTGCTGACTTTCGTAAAGAGTAGGCTGCAAAGTCGTCAGCGTGTTTCTGTCCCTTACTAAAAAGGGTTGTGACAGGAAGGGCATCCGACGTAAAAACCTCTGCCAAATCAAAACGTGCGAATCAAATGATTCGCTGTGGCGACTCCCGAGTAAAAGGGAAAAAGCCGAAAGGAAGACAGACAGACTCTTATCCAGTTCATTATAATACTGGAGTCAATTTGATTCTTCTTTGAAACTTTTGGCAGGAGTTTAGAAACATATCGGTTCTGCTTCTCTTCCTGGACCGGTGTAAAGCATGTATCAGCCACACCCCCCTCTGCGGGAGCCTAGTGTTAAGTGTACCTCAGGATAATGTTTAATCATATTTCATACTTATATTTATGATATATCTTACTATACATTTTATTCCATTTCTATTTCTACTTGTTCTTCAATTTCATTTCACTTTCACTTTCGACCTCGGTCTCCGGATGTTTGCAAAATGAATGTTGGTAAGTTGGGGAGCGTCTGTATTTATATTTTTATTTAAATCTTATGGGTTTTTTTAATGTTTAATTGTTATTATAACCATTTATAGCACTGATTATGTATTTATTGATATTATATACATGTACATATACATCAGTCGGAGGGTGGGGGTGATCCTACTTCGCTGATTTCGATGGTCGCGTGGGGATCTCGGTCCCAATTAACTGCGGAAAGTGAGGGATCCTTGTATATATCTGGAATATGTCTTCTGGTGTCAGTGGTGATTTATTTGTACAAACCTAATTACAAAAAAATTGGGACACTATACAAATTGTGAATAAAAACTAAATGCAATGATATGGAAGTGCAAAATTTCAATATTTTATTCCGAATAGAACATAAATGACAGGGTCAAAAGTTTAAACTGAGAAAATGTATCATTTTAAGGGAAAAATATATTGGTTTTAAATTTCATGGTGTCAACAAATCTCAAAAAAGTTGGGACACGTAGCAATAAGAGCCTGGAAAAGTCACTTGCACTTATAACAAACAGCCAGAAGACCACTTACAACTAATGAGGTCCATTGGCAACATGACTGAGTATAAAAAGAGCTTCTCAGAGTGTCAGTGTCTCTCAGAAGCGAAGGTGGGTAGAGGATCACCAATTCCCTCAATTGTGCACAGAAAGATTGTGAAGCAATATCAGAAAGGTGTTTACCAGTGAAAAATTGCAAAGAGTTTGAAGTTAACATCATCCAAAGATTGAGAGAATCTGGAACAATCTTTGTGCGTAAGGGTCAAGGCTGAAAAACCATACTGGGTGCCCATGATCTTCGGGCCCTTAAACAGCACTGCACCACAAACAGGAATACTACCATAAGGGAACTCACAGAATGGGCTCAGCAATACTTCCAGAAACCATTGTCAGTGAACACAATCCACCATGCCATTCGCCGTTGGCAGCTAAAACCCTACAGTACAAAGAAGAAGCCATTTCTAAACAGGACCTAGAAGCGCAGGCGTTTTCTCTGGGCTAGGGGGTCATTTAAAATGGAGTGTAGCAAAGTGGAAAATAGTTCTGTGGTCAGACGAATAACGATTCGAAGTTCTTTATGGAAAACTGGGATGCCATGTCATCCGGACTAAAGAGGACAAGGACAACCCAAGTTGTTATCAGCGCTCAGTTCAGAAGCCTGCATCGCTGATGGTATGGGGTTGCATGAGTGCGTGTGGCATGGGAGCTTGCACATCTGAAAAAGCACCGTCAATGAAGAGAGGTATATTCAAGTTCTAGAACATATGCTCTCATCCAGATGTCGTCTCTTTCAAAGAAGACCTTGCATTTTTCAACATGATAATGCCAGACCACATGCAGCATTAATTACATCATCATGGCTGTGTAGGAAAAAGATCCAGGTATTGAAATGGCCAGCCTGCAGTCCAGATCTTTCACCTATAGAGAACATTTGGTGCATCATAAAGAGGAAGGTGCAACAAAGAAGGCCCAAGACAGTTGAACAGTCAGAGGCCTGTATTAGACAAGAATGGGACAGCATTCCTATTTCTAAACTTGAGAAACTTGTCTCCTCGATCCCTAGATGTTTGCAGACTGTTGTAAGAAGAAGAGGGGACGCCTCACAGTGGTGAAAATGGCCTTGTCCCAACTTTTTTTGAGATTTTTTGACACCATGAAATTTAAACCAACATATTTCCCCTTAAAATGATAGATTTTCTCAGTTTACACCTTTGACCCTGTCATCTATGTTCGATTCAGAATAAAATATTGAAATTTGGCACTTCCACATCATTGCATTCAGTTTTTATTCACTAGTTGTATAGGGTCGCAAACTTTTTTGAAATCCGGTTTGTAAATAAAAATTAAAGTTACAACGTCAATTAGTACACAATATTGCCTCCACTAAAGAGTAAACACGAGTCAGACCTTGCCCTTCTCTGTAAGAATCTGTTTGTAGTGCAGCCAGCCCTCTTTTCTGATATCCGTTAGTGTGATGTTGCCAAGCTCTGAGGTAGAGTGGCGTTTAGAGCGGGCTTCCTCTGCTGCTCGCAGACTCTCGAGAGACTAAACAAGAATGTAGTTTACAATTATCTACAGGATAAATTTACATTCTGCCCAAAACAAACCTTCTATATTGTGAGTAATATGGACAAACTTACACCCTCTGTGAAGAAGCTTTTGACTCTTTTTGGTAACCTCCTGTACACAAAATATGATACTGTATTAGATAAATAAGCTTCATTCAAATTCAGTTAACTGCTTCTTACATAATGCAATAAATAACCATTTAAAGGATGACATTATTATTATTATTATTATTATTATTATTATTATTATTATTATTATTATTATCACTGTGAAGAACACTAACACACATTTCAATATATGCGAATAACATTTAAATTCAGATATCAGCTAATCCAGAACAGACTATGACTCTAATACAATGCTCCTGTATAGAACTATATATAAAGCACTTACATAAACACACGCCCTTCATCTCTGAATGTGTTCAAACCCTCATCACAAGACCTGGAGCGCTCAGTTGTGATGGCTAGCAGGTAAGAAGAGCGACGGCTGTTCTTGACAGTGCCTGTTCAGTAAATGAAAGAGGAAATGAGGGAAATATACATAAAAATAAGAACTACAGACATGAATCAGTGTGAATCATCCACCAAATTCATTTTTAGACCAAATCATGCTGCATATACTTTTTTTTGGAATGACAGACGTGTGAGTAAATGCTAACTGCATTGTGTGGGTCTCATGAACTTACCAGTCATTAGCAATATTTGCCAATGTTTGAATGACTGTTTTTTAAGTTTGTACCCTGCAATGGTAAGCAATGTGGAATGAAGGAAACAGATGATGGATGTTAGAAAGGGAAATGAAAATGGACATAAACAGCAGATGGTGGATAAAGTATGGCAGGAGACAGACACGAGACAATAAGACAGATTGAAGAGTCTTGTAACATACGGCAGTGTCAAAAGGACAGGTGGAACAGTAATGGAGACATGAACAATACTGATGCTCAGGACACAGATGAGAGGTGGAGAGAACTGGTGGAAGATGAGGATACAGTTAAAAGTGAAATGGAACTGCGAAAGGAAGACTGGAAGAAGTAAGTTAGATACTAACAGTTTAAAGTGATGCAATGAACTTAACAGGAAAGAAGAGTTCTCAAATAACCATTAGACAAATTAGACAGGGTGTTAGTGAGGAGGCACTCACTGCAGTCTGTGTCGAGAAGATGGGTGAGAGGGGAGGTGAGGGAGGGAGGGACAGGGCTGCTGGACATGGAAGGTGCCTGACACAGGCTGCTGGACACCACAGAGGAGGCAGGAACAGGCTGGGCAAGCAGGTCTACACTGGGGCTGGTGGGCTCATCTGTGTGGAAGGGGTGAGAGTTATGGGGATGAAGGGATTTAAGGACCACAGGGGTGAGGTATGCTGAGGAACAAAACACATCCACTTCAAACAGATTACTTCTCATAACACAGATACATACTGCATAGCACTACATAGCACTGATTCTGCAATACATGAGGAACAACTGAAATAAAAATAAAAAAAACAGCTGAATTTCGAGCATCGATTTCGATAGAGAAACTTTAGCTCTAGTTTTGTTAATAATGTGACTCCTACATCACTGCAAAATATAATTCTGTATTCATTATAAGGTTTCTTCTGAGATAATAAAGAATCATCTGGCCTCACCTTAGTGCTCTGTTACACGATAGGTAGCTGTTACAATGCTCACAAATTAATACATACAGTGTTTCCATCAGCCTGCAGATACCCAGAGGAGTAGCTATTGCTATGGTTTCAGTGGTCTTTACATTCCTGTCCATAAACCTACAGTAATAGTTGCTTTAGTTCATTGTATTTGCATAATATTTGATTTGTTTTTCGTTAAAAATGAACTGTCATGTACTGTAATGTGTGTACTGTGAAGGAAAAGTTTACTCTTTTAGTGATAACAAATTCAGGTCATACGTGTCCAAAACCTCAGACGATACATATAGTTTAGCAATTTTATGATTGCTTCATCACTGTGCGTGTTGACCTTAATGTATGTGCTCTTATATTATATATGCCTAACAGGGCTAGCATATTTAGACACAAATGCAGAATTTTACTATGTGCCATAACTTCCAGTCCCATTGCTATGTGCACCAAAATAAATTAAAACTGTAGATAAATCCACTTTGTACAGTTGCTAGGCCCTTATAAACACTGTACTGTGCTTCCACATCTGACATGCAAGTATTCCTCTTAGTAAGCGTGACCCCATGTAATGTCAGTCGATGCTGTTTCCACGTAATTGTATAAAATAACAGCTGATTTTAGCATTACGTGATAATAAACCATGCCATGTCCAATGTTACTTTTAGTATTACCGTAACAGCTGTTTGGGTCATGTTCAGTATATAGATGCTCCCCGACTTACGTTCATCCGTTTTATGTTTTTTCAATTGTAGGGGGGGTTCAGAAAAATAAAAAAATTATGTCAAATTTTCAGTACAAGATGTACCTACATAGTACGCTGACGTAATGATGCAATGACGTAATGATGCTGCGTCCATTGTTTACAAACGACAAACTGAACATACCCTGTTGCTTTCCAGTTCACTGCGTGTCACCCTAGTGTTAAGACATCGTCTCTGTGATCTTTGTGTCTACACTTTTTTGCGTAACCCTAAGCAAATATGGTTGGTCAGAAGCGTAAGCCTACTAGCATGAGTGCAAGTTTTACGGCATATGCCGTAATTTCCGGTTTTCCCAAGACTGAATGAACTATCTGCTCGGATCGGCGCAATCTACCATGCATGCTCAGTTAAGCAAACAGAGTTGTAAAATGAATGAAAACCCGAAATCCAGAAAAGAAAGAGAACTCTCTGCTCTGCTGGTGATTCACATAAGTGCAGGCTGAGTACTAAATGAGTATTCAACGACGCCCTTGCTCACTTGAAAGACTGGAAGTCCGTATAACCCACGCTTTGTATCAAGCACAAGCAAGTGAACTACTTTCGGTGGAGCGCCTTACATATTGTAAGCGTTGATTAGCTGTTTGAAGCTTCATGTAAAGTGACTCGGCTCAGCTTCATGTGAAGTGACTGGGCTCAGATTCATGTAAAGTGACCATCCGTCGCCCATCGGAACCATTTACAAGCAGAAAGATCGCATCAAAGAGAATGTTAAAGGTTATATTTGATATTGTTTTTGATATTTGATGAGTGAATTTGATTAAAATTTATGTATTTGAAATTATTTTGCTTGAATTTAATTTATTTGAAATTAATGTTGATGTTATTTGATATATTTGATATTATTTTAATATGTTATGTTTATAATAATTGATTTAGGGATGTTTTATGAGATACGGTAATGGTATTTATGGACGTTATAGTACAGTATGAACGTCATACGTCACTGGAACATACAGTAACAACTTATGTTTTTTTTTCAACTTATGTTCAGCCATCTGGAACCAAACAAAAACGTAAGTTGGGGAGTGTCTGTATTATGATTTACGAGTTGTTCTCTGAAATAGTCTGATAAAAATATAACTGTTATTTTCTACATTTCACATATGAATACCACAATACCAATAATGAGAGAGAGATTTCCTTTCGGCTTTTTCCCTATATCAGGGGTCGCCACAGCGAATGATTCGCACATTTGATTTGGCATAGGTTTTTACGTCAGATGCCCTTCCTGATACAACCCTTTAGCAAGAGACAGAAACTCACTGACGACTTTGCAGCCTACTCTTTTCAACAATACCAATAATACCACAATACAAATAATACCACATGTCAACTGATAATAAGGGTAGATGATCAGATTTCATAACCATAAAAGTGATAGATAACAGTGTCATAACAATATATAACTGTTATTCTTTGTAGAAATGCCACAATTTTATGCCCGCAAATAAAAGGAGTAGATTTTCACATTCCATGCACATAAAAAGTGAGAGACTATATCTATTTCCAGTTTGTACATATGTTTAAATCTCATAAAAATACCATATCATCTTTAAATATGTGCTATAATATTACCACATGCATTAACCTTTCAAAATGTATGAACAGTGGATTTTTCATGAATATTTCACATCATGTTCTTGACATTATATTGGCAGCTTCTTTGTACAGGAAGTTCTTTTAGGGAAGGAATCAGTATTTTTCAGTAATCAATGTGTGCTAGATACATTTAATTAAATTGAGAGTGGCAATTACTTCCTGCTGCAAATGATCTGTCCATAGTATGATAACGGACCTTTACCTGTAATTATACAATGATTAATGGATGTCCCATTTAAGGTGGGCAAATCCCTTAGCGATTCTCTACTTGGGAGCCAGACTTTGTGTCATTTTGTCTGTCTCTATGTCATGATGTCCAGCAAGTGTATGGCCTACACACTGTGTCAACATCATCATCATCACCATCACCATCATCACAACCATCATCACAAATTTAGGTTATTTTTTACACTCTGGGACATCCCAATTGTAGAGCATTACATGTTGCTTCTAGTTGGTATCACATTATCCATATCTTGTGCTTGAAATCCGAAAAAAAGAGACCATATTTCAAATGTCATACCCTGATCATCAGTGACTGGGAATACTCAAATTTATAAACTCTCATTTCATATGGGCAGTTAATAATGTTATATTATAAAACTTGCAGAGACTTTTCCTGAATGAGCTATGAAAAAAACAATGGGTAGAGATGATAAACAAGCTGCCATTAAGAATAGGAGCTGACCCTATACTGACCTATAAAGGGAATAGAAGCCAGGGAGTCCTGCTCCGCAGGCAGGGGTTGCAGGTTACCATTAGATCGTATGGGGGCAGAGGCAACAGAAGGTTCGAGTATATCCAAAGGCACAGCATAATTTGAGTGGCGCATTGTGTGGGGGGTACATTTGACAGATGGGGGCTTTTGTCTCAAGACCACTTCTTGCACCTGTGATTGAACAGGTTCCTCCACTCTTGGTCCTCCTGAACTTTCTTTTGCAGAGTTCTGTGTCTCGGTAGTGGAAGACATTGACAGAGGGGATGAATCTCTGCCTGAAGAAGGTACACTATCTGGTGGGCTGGTTTTAGGTGTGCTAGTCCAACTGAGGTGAGGACCAGTGTAGGAAGAATCTTTAAAAGAGTGAGCCTGCTGCATGAGGTGGCCTGCTTTGCGACAGAAGGAGGGACTATAACTGCGGTAGCCCACCATCCGGTCATCAACTGTCTGTGTGGGCAAACATCTGGACTGGGCTGACTGATAAGACTGAGATCCTGTCTGCTCCTGGACAAGACTGGATCCCTGGCCTGGTGGTGGAATATCTGCACAAATAATTGCATGTTGACTGATCAAGCAGTGCTGCTCTTCTTTCCTGATTGGCTGGCTACTCTGTGGCGCACAGGCTGGCTTCTCATAGCGAGGTGAAGCCATAACCTTATCTAATTTCTCCAGTGAGTGCCCAAGGCTCCTCTCATGTTCAGCATAAGAAGCCAGTAGATTTTCTGAGCAGGAACGGTTTGTTTTCTGGGCCCCAGTCATACCCCATCCACCCAACCAACTTGAGTCTATGTAAGGAGATTGGTTCACTCCTGTGGCTCCATAGTGGCAGAGCAGTGTGTCCTGAGAGATGCTGCGGTGTTGGTGGGACATGCCTGGGCGCTCTGTTGTCTGGTTGTGGTACCATTTGGCCAGGGCCTGGTGACACAGTTCAGTCTGTGACAACGGAAGGCTGCCCTTCCGTGGATGGGGCAGGGATGCTGAGGTGATAGCCGCATTGTGGTTGGCAAGGTGAAAGTCCAGAGGGCTGATAGCTATGGTTGAGGAGCGAGCACGATGGTTACGTAGTGCATGGCGGCCTGGGCCATCCAAGCAGTGGCCTGTACCCACAGTACTGTCTCCTATGTTGCGGCTGTCTATGATACCAGCTGACCCACGCCTACAGTTCAGGTTGCCAGGTATTCCAGAGGAGGTGGGTTTGTTGCGAGGGTAGCAGACTAGAGGAGGCTCTGGAAGGTTTTGAGCGCCTCCAGTGTATGGTTGATTCCCTTTCAGATAAGCATCATGAGAATATGCCTATGAGAGTGAGAAAAAAAGTGCGCTGTTATTAAAAGATGAAAAGAGGAGAGGCGAAACGAGAAAAAGGAACAACTGAGGAAGTAAGTCAAATATTTTTTTATGGATGCTGCATTAGCATACAATCAGGCATATAATCACCAAGAAGTTGATAAAATCTCAGCTTCGTCATATAGAAAACTAGTAACTTTTCATTGATTATGATGCTGATTAGAAATGAATGTGGTGGGAGTCAGGGAATGAAAGAGGAGAGGAGGAAGAAGAGCAGAAAGTCATACTCACACTTACCAACTGGAGAACATCCTCATCTTTAGGCATAATTGAAAGCTCCAGCACACTCTTACTATCGAAAAACACAATTTTTAATAAGCAAAAGTGCATAACATACGGCACTATGTATATATTAGATCAAGCCCCTGTAGGTTATGGAACTCTCACATATTCCCCTACCTGTTTTGGATTAGTGCTATGACCTGAGAATAGGTTTTTCCTAGAATACTTTCACCATTTACTTTTACTAGTCGGTCTCCTACACACACAAACATGAGAACACACAGGCACGCACTTAATAGATACAGTGGAGTGTATCGTATCCATTACTAATTATACCAGAGGGCTAGTTTCTGCTACCTGTACAGAGCCCAGCCTGGTGGGCAGGACCGGTCTCCTTTACACTCTTCACAAAAATGGTATCCATTGGCTCCAGGCGGCCCCTATGATTCCCTGAGGAAAACAGTCCAACCGAATTTAGAAGCACATACAAAAAATTCTCATGAACGATTTTAATCGTTGCTGCAACTCACCCTTTCCATTGCCATTCTCTACATCCTGAAAGAAGAAAACAAATACATCATGAGTTATTCATGTAATATGATCTATATACCAGCAGAGGGAACTATTGTTCATGATCAAGTGGTTAAAAAAAACAAACTTGAGTGTAGCATTTATAGTGCTATTGAATAAACTAACTAACAACAGCACTGTCAAGAAAGAACCACACTAAAAATTATATGCACACAGTCATAAACACACAAGGTGTACAGGATAACATCCAATCCCTCCATCTTCAGCACACACACACACACACACACACACACACACATACACACACATACACACACATACACACACATACACACACATACACACACACACACACACACACACACACACACACACACACACAAGAGCTGAGTGGTCAGTCTGGCTGGATCTGGCTGTGTGCAGGTTTTGGGGCTTTGCTGACACAGCTCATTCTTGACACACGCACAAAAGCAGGAGGCTTTAGAGAAAGAGAAATACGCGTCTGCCTGTCCTGACCCCTTCCTTGCTCCCAGAGTTGGGGGACAGAAATGCACCACAGGACAGAAGTGAGGACCACAGCTCACATAGAGATTGTGATTAAGTTCTTTTTCAGAAGATTTGCTGGCCTTATGAACTGCATACTGATCTCATTACTGCTTGAAAGATTGAATCTTGTCACTGCTGTGAGGTCAGGGGTCAGCACATTATGTTATGCCAATCGCAGGTATGAACACAAACAGTGGAAAAGAAGAAAAGATGGGCAGAAGGTGGTTTTATATGAGCTATGAAAGTGCCTAAACATGAATCAGGCCTTTTCCAGATGTCATGTTGTGAAGCATCATGGAATGTGTCCAAAATACGGCATGCGATGGACAGATAAGTTTCAGCAGAGTTCAGCTTAGTGTCTGTTATCATGCTAAAATTCGTTGCACAAAGGTATACAGCCTCGGTGCAGTAAAAGTTTTAATCTCTTTTTAAATGTCATACAGAATTAAAAAGCTATTAATATTGCATTGTTTAAAAGAAACCTGTGTTTACAAAAAAATATATATATAATATCTTCTTCTTTTCCTTTTGGTTGTTCCTTTCAGGGGTCGTCACAGCGAATCATCTGCTTCCATCTCACCCTATCCGCTGCATCTTCTTCTCTTACACCAACTACCTTCATGTCTTCCTTCACCACATCCATAAATCTCCTCTTTGGTCTTCTTCTAGGCCTTCTGCCTGGTAGTTCCAATCTCAGCAGCCTACTACCAATATACTCACTATCCCTCCTCTGTACATGTCCAAACCATCTCTGTCTAACGATTTTATAATATTAAAAATCATTATGTTACTACCAAATAATAGTTGCTGTGCAAAATTAAGCAAGTACACACTTTCAAGCAAAGAATACATAGACTTTATGACAATAATTTTGTTTTTATTTTAATAATTTCATAAAATGTATATTAAATATTATTACAAATATAGCAAACTGTATAAATAACAATTCTTTACCGAAGGAGAGGTGAATATCATTGAATAGTCCAACAGTACTCAAGTTGACTATTCCGCATTATCTACAGAGCTCAGGTAAAAATGTTTAGTCGCATATACTTCAAGGGAACATCAGAAAACAAACTAAAACAATACTTTTATGGTTAATTTGTATGTTTTTTAATGAATTAAATTGGAAGGTTCTCCCAAGCTATAGTGTCTATTAAGTAAGAACGACGTAGTCTTACTGGTCTTTTCTCTCGTGAACAATAATTAGTATTCAGATTGGAAAACGCTTCAATCAAAATGACACTGACAGTTAGTTTGGCACGTGAACTGTACTTGAGCAGCACCATCATTATCATACCTGGAAATATAAACAGTACAGCTGTTGTTTTTCTTGCATTTCCTTGTTGGGTAAAATTTTGAATAACCATGCAAAACAAACCTTTACAGAGAAAATGTCCTATGTGTCCGTGGAGTATGGAGGCTAAACTGCAGAATGTAGTGTAAGTTCTGTCTCAAAAAATATTGGTTTTCATCCAAAGTGCCTTTGATGAACAATGATAAATTATTTCAAGATAGCAAGCCAAGGCGATTGCGCCATTCCCATGCAGTATATACTAAAACTGTTTACTCCCCAAACAACTGTTCATAATAGTTTATGACACGGTTAGTTACACTGATTGATTTGAATGGAAACATTAAAAAATATTCCAAGAGTGTGTATATTTAGTACACTTGCACTGTACATTTCACTCTTTGTATCATTCCACTTATGTGCTTGCTACAAAAAACAAAATTCTGCAAGAGAAAAACTCCACCAAGGTTGTGCAATCTGTAAGCTTGTCATTACAGGAATTTTGCCCTATCGCTCAATATTCATAAAAAACCCTTCTTTGGTCTAGATCACATTTTTGTTGGAACAAAACTCCCAGTTGATTAGAAATCTGTACATTAATTTTTGAGTTCTCGTGCTAACAGACACATACAGACACATGCAATCTGATAAAGGAGCATTCGCAAGATCAGCAGCAGACATGACAAATAATATATTTTCATTAATACGTATATGTAAACTATTTATTAAATATTATTAATTTGATTTCTGAGACTACAGCCATATCCACCGGTAAATACAGTAAGGTAGTGTCACAGCTTGTGGGCATGTACCATTATACAACAAAGACCTTATTCTTCAGAGACTGTATGTGAACCAGTGCTAAATTACCTTCCCAGAGGTGTGGAGGGCAGATTCTGGTGGGTACACTATGAAGTGCCGCAATGTAAACCCAAAGCCCTGAGAGTTCTTCTGCAGCACCACTGTATGTGGGCCCTTCCATGCCACGCCTTCCCTGGTCACTGGACGCGCATTCTCACTGGACAGCAGAACTCCATCTTTTGGCCCTTTTGCCTAAAACACAACATTGTAGAATCTAGGTTATGGAATAGTCAATAAAAACATTTAAGAGCTTTCCCAAGAGCGTGTAGGACTCTGTGAGTTATCCTGTACATGAATATAATTCGGATAAGATGATAAATTTACGTTTGCCTTGAACAAACATAAATCATTACATCTTCATTCGCTTTCGGGGTAGGCTCATGAATGCACTGAAGTGACAGTAATATTCCTCCAACCAAATGAAGGGGCATGAGATCAACCCCCTTCCTTTTCACGCTTGAACGAGGAATGTCTCAGGAATTTCTATTTTAAACATTGATGCTATAATCAACCACCACATGGGACTTACCAACAATGGCACGGGGCAAAAGTAAATAGAGTCGTTCCCGATTTAGAACAACAGGAGCATTAAAACAGTATACACTCGCACGTATTCTCACTCTCACATAGACAAAAAAAAAAAAATGGAAAAGTGTGTGAATAAAGGTCATCCTATGCTGTGGGTCAGGTGAGGAACAAGGTGGATGCAGTGGAACAACAAGAGCCCATTAAATTCCAAAAATATGCCTCAATCGGAACAGGGTATTTGGCAGATGTGCTGATGATTTAGCCTATTTATAGTTTTCATAATGGATATATTGGCTTAAGTTGCTTACCACTAGAGCCAAGTTCAGTCTGGGGTTGACAAACTATTCTTGGTGGGGACCAGACAGAGAAAAAAGGACACAGGTTCGAATGAATAGAAACAAAGAAATAATCAGTCTACTTCATTACCTTCACTAATACTATATTATTATTATTATTATTATTATTATTATTATTATTATTCAAATGACAAACTTATTATGTGTGTTTTATCTTTCTGCTGAATACTGTACTTTGCAGATTTTACTCATCAGTTAACATTTTTAATCCAACAGTGATATTGTACAGGAACTGATGAACTGCTGTCAAGTTAGGCCTTATTGTGGGAATTAGAAGCACATGGCATTCATTTTGGATTTTATATGACTCAACTTTTGATTTGAGAAAATATTTGCTCACATATAAACATGAATGTTCTAAACAGCTTAGCTGTGTCTGTGGTATCAAAGCTTTCATCAAATGCAATTGAATAAAAATTAAATGCATAGGATTGCTTGACACCTTTTCGGTAAAATCTTTGCTGAGTATGTTGTCACAATAACTTCTGTGAGGCACTCTGAAAACTGATTAACTTTAGGACTTTCTGTGCTTTTTAAAATCTGCAGCAGCCAGAGGTAATAGAATGGTAATGGCTACAGGTTACTGATCTGAATATATCAGAGTTGAATTCAAATATCCTGTTACTGTCAAGTTGCCAGTAGCTGTGTGTCATTGTAGTGTTGTATGAAACACAAAAAATCTTTAAAAAAATTTGATTTAAAAAAACAAAAAAAAAACAACAAATGCAAATGCTCCGAGTTTCCAGTAAGTGATATAAAATGAAAACTTAGAATTTCTCCTCGAGTCACAGTCCTTATGATTGGCATGAGATTCCAATTGCATCCACAACAGCAGTGTTTAATCAATTGTGAAAATTGTCTCTCCATTTTAATTTTGGGAAATGTTGTTTTGTAAAAAAAAAAAAAAAAAAAAAAAAAAGATCATTATAATAAAACTCCTCCAAGGAGTATAAATAATAGTAATAAAACCTACTCCAAGCGCGCGCGCACACACACACACAGCACACACACACACACACACACACACACACACACACACACACATATATATATATATATATATATATATATATATATATATATATATATATACTGTAATTGTTTGTTTTTTTAGAGATATCTGAATTTATTTATTTTTAAATTGTTACTTGTTTTTTCCTTTTGCAATTTACATTTGCACATTAAGCCAGTTAATTGAAACCCACATACAGATGAATTCTTCTGCACATCCCATAACCATGTGCTGGACTGGTAGTGGTTGATGTCCACTCATTTGAATGAAAGCTCACTCATCTGTCTCATGAACCCACCCTCTTCCTGTCCTGTCCATAAGAGTTCACCCTACCATTCCAACACCTCACATGCAGGACTGTGCTGTGCTGTCCGGAAAACAACAACAGGAAGTGGAAACATAGGAGCAGGAAGTGCAGTACTTCCCTTAGTTATCCATTAAGGTGATCCTTTACTCTCTAAAAATACTACTGAGTAATGTGGAAAAGCTTTCAACTTTCTACTATACAGTAAGTATTGAAAAAAGGGCTTCCTAGATGACTTGTCCCACCACTTCCTTAATTCTTCTTTGTCTATTCTTTCTTTAGCACCTCTTCCTGCTGCAATTTCTCCGAAATGTGTCCAAATCCCAGAGTCTCTGTGTTGCCATTAACCGTTCCATCAATAAATATTTTATATTATAACACCATCAAACAAGAAGCAAGAGAAAGTGAGTAGAAAAACAGAAATATTTATCATTCAAATAATACATTAAAACGGAGTCAGAAAAGATGGATATAACAGAACAGAAACTTGTGAAATGCCTACACACTCAGGATCTGGTGTAGAGACAACTGATAGCACACAGGCGAATAATGAGGGTGAGGTAAGTACAGAGTTTAAGTTACAGGATTCCTTTCTGAATACCAGTATTAGGTATGTCACACTCAGGTGAGGACAAACATACACACATGCACGCAAGGTTCCAGGACACCACAACACTTACACATGTGTCACACACTAATAAGGGTTAAGAATTGGAATCACACCGCACTGAATTATGGCATCATTCTACCACTTTGTTCGCTACAACACATTTTCATACACACTTTCCTTTTGTAATTGTTGTTTGAATATTTTTTAAAGGTAAAGCAGAAAGAAGACTATAGTTTATCTAGCCATGATAGCACGTATATAGAATTTCTGAAAAAGACTGTTTGTTTGTCTTCCTTTTGGCTTTTTCCCTTTTACTCGGGAGTCGCCACAGCAAATCATCTGATTCGCACGTTTGATTTGGCAGAGGTTTTTACGTCAGATGCCCTTCCTGTCACAACCCTTTTTAGCAAGGGACAGAAACACGCTGACGACTTTGCAGCTACTCTTTACGAAAGTCAGCAATGGTTCTTTTACATGCCTCTCACCATAGACAGTGAGAGACATGGCCCGCCTTTGATAACCCACTTAGCTGCACTGGGGGGGGCAGTGACAACCTTTTGGAGAGTGGGACTCGAACCCCCAACCTTGGGATCAGCGATCCAGCGCCCTATACCACTAGACCACCACTGCCCCAATTTCTGAAAAAGAATGAACAAATCTTAATATTCCACCGCCTCCTACATTACCACACATCGGCTCATATCTAATGTGGGGCTTCAGTCTCTATGTTTTATGTAATAAATAGATAAAATAAATAAATAAATAAATAGCTCTAAGCCTAAAGGGTAATGTGCCTGTTTGGACATTCAAATGTACAAAAAAAAAAACAAAAAAAACGTGATGATCGAATTAATGAATGCAGCTAATGTTACAGTGACAGAGTCCGAATTTTTCTCCACAGTGATTTAACTGCATATCCACTAAAATAAGCAGAGACCTTTAAGAATATAGCATACACTGACGCATAAACATATCACTGACAAAGGCCAGTATTCTGTACATTTCAGTATTCCGTATACCCAACCTTTCCCCGTGCATGATGTTACTTAAAATAAATGTTTATTCATTACTAAGCTTGAAATCAGATAACAGTAAGAAAGACATGTCCCAGTGGAAATGCACTGTCAGGAACACTGATGCTTGGTGATATTGTGTACCACTCATGGCTCACACTTGCACCTATTCAGCAAACGCACAAATACTAGTATATTCTGACTTTCTTCCTAGTCAGTAGTGACCCTGAAAGCATCACGTCTTATGTAAGGCACTGGAGGTGTAAACACAACACCAAACAGAGCAGGGCACTAAGACATGCCAGCACAAACCCCAAGGCTAAACAACACTTCAACCTCAAAATATCTTTTGATTTACAAACTCTCGCTACCAGCTAAGAATCAAATAGACATTCAATACAATTTAAATTAAAATAACAACCCAAACCAGGTTGGTGAGTAAGAAAACAAGTAATGGAAAGTGGTGGCTCAATGGTTAAGACTTTGGCATAGTAATCGGGGGTTCATGC